>JAJEJO010052392.1:50771-230299 GCA_020662805.1 Glaucomys volans
AAGGAAGGAAGGAAGGAAGGAAGGAAGGAAGGAAGGAAGGAAGGAAGGAAGGAAGGAAGGAAGAAATGTATGTTCCTCAGAACACTGCTTGAACAGTATCCCATGGGTTTTGATGTTTCTTTTATTATTGTTATTTTCTAGAAACTCCGCAATTACATTTTACTTTTACTTTCAGCAACTCTTATAATATAGCTGTTTGTCTTCATCTTATGTCCTGCTCTTTTTGGTGAGTTGGTCACATCCACCCTTAGTCTGGGATTTGGAGGGATTTTAGGTCACTAACTTTTCTTGAAGATGCTCTCCATCATTTTTGTAACTCTGCTATCTTGCTAATCTGTTTGGTTTTCACAGAAAGAGTTTTGAAGTGATGATTCAAGATTGCTACTATGATCACGAATCTGGAAGATCTCCCAATAAGAAAACCAGTGAGAATTATAGATATTTTTAAAAGACTAAATGGTACTGTCACAGAATGTACTAACAATTACAGAATCAGGGTGCCTTTACAGGGAGGTTCTTTGTTAGAAAAGACTTTTACAAGGATAGTTTTATAACCCAGAATCATTTCTTTTTATGTGTCTTGAGAAGATGGAATTTTCCCTTCACTCTGTGATTTCTTTTATTTCCTTTGCCAGCAGGTTGAAGAGCCTACAATTTCAAGACCAAGCACAAGAATCACATTAGCAATGAGAAGCTCAAAACTTACAATATGGAAAGTATAGAACAAGAATTTTAACAAATGAAACCTGGTGCATATAATACTCCAATTATATTTTCAAGCCCACAGCTTTGGAAGGGAAGTGTAAAGTCAAGGAGAAAATGATGACTACTTAGACCTTCAAATGAGTAAGATCTGCAATTAATCACTGAATATTATCAAGACCAAATTTTCTTCACAGTCTTTAAATAGATGTGCTCTTTAGAGGGTTATGAATTAAAATGTACATAAATAATATGATTAAAAGGGCAGGGAGAAAAGATAAAGCTGGTACAGACTTACTTCATATAAACCTTTTTATAAAACCTCATCTAGATTGGAAAATGAAAGATGTGATTTTCTATGAAGTTATAACAAAATGTAACATGAGAATGTTTTCCTGCTGTGCCACTCTTGTTGGAGGGTCAAAGCTGAGAGTAGCAGCTCCACACTCTATTAAAAAATAAAAATAAAAAAACAGGCATAAAAAGAATTTGCTAAGAGGTGGGTCCCCAAATAACACCTGAGACCCCTAAAGAATCATCTACCTGAAGAGATTAAGACTTGGGATGGGAGAAATTGGTGGGACTTTTCTTAAAGAGTATTGTCAGAATGTTGTGCATTTTTCTTCCCTCATCAAAAGAATCCCCACCCTCCATCCCCAGCAGAACAGATGCTAAAGGGAACTAAAGCCAATAAAGACATTTTATTAAAGACCTGTGCTTCCCAAGTTTGGGGTGTGACTATGTTTACTCTCCCCTGTTTTAGTCTAAAGAAAAGAGGTTGAAAAAAAAGTAGAAGAAAAAAAGAAAAGAAAAGAGATTGATTAATGGTTAGAGCTATCTGCAGTGACAAAGAAAAGAATAAGGGCTATGTGTGGGGAATAGTCAGCTGCACATCCAGAATTTCTTGGGGCAAAAATGCCAGCTTTCCTGTAGGCTAAGAAACCATAGCTAGGCTAGACTTATGTTTGAAAGACTTTGCCCAAGAACATAGAAAGAGGTTGCATAGAGTGTACTATCAAAGTAAGAGCTGAGAGAGGACAGAAAATGGTCAGCTGAACACCTTGTCTGAAAATATGTGACAAGGGGGTAATTGGGGAGGTATCCCTATCTCTCATCCTTCCCCAGTATCAAAACCTGGCATCATTGGGTAGAAAACACTCGCATCATAAGGAAAACAAACATATTATGCCTTATTCCCCAGTGTTTGTCCAGTCCCAGCTGGGAAGGTGAGACACTTTAAATTGAGATCAAATTAGACTTGTTAATATTCCAAACTTTACCACAAATTGGAAACAATTTAGTCTAATGATAGGTGAAGAAACATGACCAAATGCCTTAAAATAGATCTCCTTTGGAAATATTCTTTCTTTGGAGTACTTTTAATATGTTATTGTTATTTAAATGAATTCAACTAAACACTGAAGATATAAAAGCACCTGGTTAACAGTGGTCCTCAAAATTGGCTACCCATTAGAATCATCTAAGAACTTTAAAAGACCACTGATGCTTGTCCTACCCCAGATTCTGATTTAACTGGACATCAGGGTTTTCTAAAGCTTACCAAATGATTCTATCATGAAGCCAAACTCAGGAATGATTCTAAAAATAGTCCAACAAAAAGTATACATATGCATACATACATTACCCTCAAATATTAAGAGAAATTATTGAAAAACTGGAATTTTCATGGAAAAGATCTATATGTTTGTTTTCTCTCTGGGTGCTGTCCTAGAGATTTGATTAAATATTTTGTATTTATTTCAATAAAGGCATATAAATGAGTACCAAGGACAGGGTGTGATATAATATAAATACTCAAAATATACAGGAGTGGAAAAAACAGTTCTGTAAAAATTCATATTGGTTCCTAACATACGGGATTCTATAAAAGGATAAATCCTTTTTAGAAATTATTTTATGTATATTTTTAGATGTTGATAGATTTTATTTTTACTCATTTGTTTATATGCTGTGCTAAAAAACAAACCCAGTACCTCCACACATGCTAGGCAAGTGCTCCACCACTGAGCCACAACCTCAGCTCGAAAGTATATATCTTAAAGTGGTATTTTAAAGTTTATATTGTTATGCAAGTTGGAAATAGGGAAGTCTAATGATACAGAAAGAAACATGGCTGAATGTCTTAAAACAGATCTTCATTGTAAGTGTTCTTTCCTGAGAGTGACCTTAATTTTTCACTATCATTTGAATAAATTCAACTAAATATTGAGAATATGATAGTACCTGGTGAAAATTGATAAAATACACATACTCCAAAATGTTTTATTTTTTTTTACCCTTCCAGACCTTACATTATATCACTAAAGGATTCTTCTCCCTCCCTCCTTCCTCTTATCCTTCCATATCTATAAGATGACTGTAATGTGATAATCTTTGCTAGTAATAAAAATATGGAGATAAGTAAGACATGGTCCTTACTCTATGGAGCTTATATTTAGTAGCAGACAGGCAAATAGAACATTTACAAATCAACTCATTAGGGACTATAAAAAATGATGCTCAGAATGGATAATAATAAGGAAGGAGAACATCCAAAGAAAATGTTCTGGAAGAGGTGACCTCTGATTTAAATATCTTTTTATGCTTACTGGGAATTGAACCCAGTCCCTGCACATTCTAGGCAAGCACTCTATCACTGAGTTAAATCTCCAGCTCTGATCTGAGTCGTAAAGGATGGTTATGAGTTTTTCGGGAGAGTGAGGGTTCCAGATGGCAGATAGAGGAAAGTTGCATTTCCAGTTGGTTCATGGCTTGGGAGTCAAGCAATGGGAGTACTACTTCAGAGCAAAGTGGGTGAAAGAGGGTATTGATTCAATATTGGACAGAGTCTCACAAAGAAAGAAAGAGCCAAGTAGGCTGCCACAGTGGCAGTGGAGCTGGTTCACCACAGAGGGGAGGGGTAATACACAGAGAAACATAGTAGACAAATTTGGCACACAAAAAACTGTGGATCACAAAAGCAGCCTGAACTTAGCTAATCCAGAGGCTGCACAGCAAACTGGTGTTTGGAAAGTGGAGAGAAAGCTGAGGCCCGAGCCATCTCGAGGAGGTCACGCTGCAGCTACTTGCTGCAGGAACCTGGGAGATCAGAGCAAACATTATCATATTGTCCCAGCAAGCCCCTACCATTTGACTAGCAGAAAGTGAGTGGAATTGGAAAAGAGAAGATTGTATCTAGGGGGATTCAAGTCAGAAACAGAGAAGAATGCAACTTACCTTCCCTTTGAGTCTGGCAGCTCACATGACAGCCAAAGAAGATCAAGGAAACCTAACAGGTGGGTATTAATACACTCAGGGACTAAGACTTGGAAGGCAAGCACTTTTGGGTAGCAGAGGGTGCAAGACCTGTAGAGGACTGGCTCCCCTGTCCCACCCATAGAATTCTTGGGAGGCACCTGAGATCCAGACTCCCAGCAGGAATTGGTATCTGCCAGGCCCTAGGGGTGTGTTGATCTAAACAGAGCAGTTAACACCCAACAAAGCCCCTAGGGCCTAATTAGACCTAAACCTTACCCACAGAACTTCCCTCCTAGAACTCTGTAGCAGCCCCATCCTGGACTGCATTGATCTGGTCTGTGCAGACAAAAGTCCAATCAACAGTGCTTCCCATTCCATCCTAAGTTATACTGGTGAGAAGAGAAGCTGAGAGCTACTTCAAATTTAGACCACACCTACTGGCAGCTCTGTGAGCAACACAAAAAGAGGAAGGGGTTAACAACCCCCAGGCCCCTTGGTGCACTTGCCCCCACCTCTTTCTCTATCTCTCAAAGTAACCCAAGAAGAAACGGAAATAAGAGTCAAGAAGAGGCAGTGACCATTCATCCATGTCAATAGTTTTGACAACCTCAGTGGAGACAATTCTTCCATTTTTCATTGTGAATCTTTCTTTTCTTCTCTGTCTCCTCCTTCTTCAGTGTGTGTGTTTGTTTGTGTGTGTGTGTGTGTGTTCTTGCTGTGATGATTGGTTTGTGGGCATATAGGTCTACAGATTTCTTTCTCATTTTTAGCACTTTTTACAATAGTTAATTTATCTTTTAATAGTTGTTTTTGTTTTGTTTTTGTTTGCTTGATTGTTTTTCTTCTTCTCCTCCCACTTAACAAATTCTCTTGTTCTTTCTCACTTATTTTTGATTCTCCTTCTTTATGGCCATCACTTGCTGCATCACTTCTGTATTCTTTCACATTCCAAACATTCTAAACTTTTACTTTCCTGTTACATTTTCTTTCCTTTTAACGAACTGTATTTTTACCATCTTTTAGAGCTATTTGGTTTATATAACTAGTGCCCCCACCATTCATGTTGTTGCAATGATGAGTACTGTAGATGGCATAGTTGACACCTACTGCTTACTGTAATGCCATATCTAGTTCATGGCTATTTATTATCTTTGCTGTTGGCAACTGCTGACTCATCTTTCCTGTTTTTATACTAATTAGTGTTGTAGATGTCATAATAGGCACCAGGCATTTATTTTGATGCTATATATTGCTTGCTTTGGTTTTTGCTATTGTATGTTTCCCCCATTTCTGTGAGATACTGGGAATCTACAGGAACACTACGAGTTCACAGGGTAGAGACTGCTACTGAATCAGACCCAGCCAAGAGACAACTCTCCTTGATCCACAGACAAATTAACCACACTCAAGCTTCAGAGACACTTTAACACAAAGAATAGAAGAGGCAAAACCCCCAAAACTAATGACAGGCCCCAAGTAGGAATGGCTGGTGGGCGGGGGGGTAAGCCCCACTTACAGACATCGACTCATATAGCAAAAACAGAGAAATAACACAAAGGCTGTGGATACCACACCTATGAAGGGTCTCAATCTAGATCAATCTAGGACACTTTGGCAAGCAAAGGCTCTGCCCCAAAACAGCCCACACATAAGACTGGAATAGGAATTCATCCCAACATATGCATAAAACCCAACACAGGTGTTATGGTTTAGATACGTGGTGTCCCGCAAAAGCTCAGATGGGAGATAATGCAAGATTGTTTAGAGGCAAAATGATTAGATTATGAGAGCTATAACCTAATTGACTGATTAATCCACTTGAATGGATTAAATGGGTGGTAACCGTAGGAAGGTAGGGTATAGTTGGAGAAATAGATTATAGCAGGATGCCTCTGGGGTTTATATTTTGGCCCCAGTGAGCAGAGCTCTCTCTCTCTGCTTCTGGGTGGCCATGTGACAAAATTCACATAGTCATCTCAATACAAGCAGAGAAGGACTTTGACAAAATTCAGTATCCATTCATAACAAAATCACGGAAGAAATTAGGAATAGAAGGAACCTATCTCGACATCATAAAGGCCATATCCAACAAACCCAAAGCCGACCTCATAGTGAGCAGGGAAAAACTGAAAATATTTCCTTTAAAATTCAGAACAATACAAGGATGTCTACTCTGATAACTCCCATACGATATAGTACTAGAAATTCCAGCCAGAACAATTAGGCAAGAGAAGGAAATACAAGAAATAAAAATGGAAAAGGAAGAAGTCAAAATTATCACTGTTTGCAGATGATAAGATCCTATAGTTAGAAGATCCAAAAAGTTCCATAAGAAGACTATGAGTTAATAAATCAATTCAGCAAAGTAGCAGGCTATAAAATCAATATATAAAAATCAAGAGTTTTCCTATGAATCAAAAAAATGAATCATCTGAGAAAGCAATCAGGATAATAATCCCATTCACAAGAGTCTCAAAAGAAAGAAAGAAAGAGAGAGAGAGAGAGAGAGAGAGAGAGAGAGAGAGGAAGGAAGGAAGGAAGGAAGGAAGGAAGGAAGGAAGGAAGGAAGGAAGGAAGGAAGGAAGGAAGGAAGGGAGGGAAAGGAAGGAAGGAAAGGAAGGAAAGGGAGGAAAGAAGGAAGGAAGGAAGGAAGGAAGGAAGGAAGGAAGGAAGGAAGGAAGGAAGGAAAAGAAAACCAAAATATCTAGGACTAAATCTAACCAAAATCAAGGAGGTGAAAGACCTCTACAATGAAAACTATAAAACACTGAAGAATCTGAATAAGACACATGAAGATAGAAAGACATCCCATGGTCTTGGATAGGCAGAATTAATATTGTCAAAATGGCCACAATACCAAAAGCAATATACAAATTCAATGCAATTCATCAAAATATCAATGATACTCTTCATGGAACTACAAAGGTTCTAAAATTCATTTGAAAAAATAAAAGACAATTAAAAATAAAAAGCCAAAGAAGCAATACTGGTGGCATCACAATACCTGACTTCAAATTATACTACAGAGCTATAGTAATAAAAACTGTACAGTACTGGCACAAAAACAGACACAGACCAATGGTACAGAATAGAAGACCCAGAGACAAACCACACATCTACAGCCATCTGATCCTTGACAAAGACACCCAAGAAAAAAAAAATTGGAGAGAAGATAGCTTTGTAAACAAATGGTGCTAGGAAAATTGGTTATCCATATATAGAAAAATAAGACTAGATCCTTATCTTTCACCTGTACAAAAATCAACTCAAAATGAATCAAAGACCTAGGAATTAAGCCAGAAACTATGAAACTCCTAGGAGAAAACACAGGGTTAATATTCCAATGCAGAGGTGCAGGGAATGACTTTCTCAGCTGAAGCACTAAAGTTCAGGAAATAATGCCAAGACTTAATAAATAGTACAGCATTGAATTAGCAAGCTTCTATACAGCAAAGGAAACAGGAATGTAAAGAGAACCTACAGAATGGGAGAAAATCTTTGCTAGTTACTTTTCTGACACAGAATTAATATCTAGAATATATAAAGAACTCAAAAAACTAAACACCAAAAAAAACCCCAATTAATAAATGGACAAATGAACTAAACAGATATGTCTCTAAAGAAGAAATACAAATAGTCAATAAATAAATTTTAAAATGTTCAACATCATTAGTCCTTAGGGAAATACAAATTAAAACAAGACTGAGATTTCATGTTATACCAGTCAGAATGACGGTCATCAAGAATACAAACAACGTAAGTGTTGGAGAGGATGCTGAGAAAAAGAACACTTTTACATTATTAGTGCAATTGTAAATTAGCATAACCACCTTGGAAATCAATATGGAGATTCCACGAAAGAGTAGAAATGGAATAGAAATGGCCCCAGCTATAACACTCCTTGGTATTTATCCTGAAGAATTAAAGTTAGCATACCATAGCAATACCTGCACACCCACATTTATATCATCACAATTCACGATAACCAAACAATGGAACCAGGCTAGATGTCCATCAGTGGATGAATGGATAAAGAAATAGTTGTGTATGTACAATGGAGTTTTATTCAACCATAAAGAGAAATGCAATCATGTCATTTGCAGGAGATGTGCATATACTATATTGACAAGTGAATGTTGACCATATCTCAATGAGAAACTAGGGAGGCACTGTTTGTAGTCATGGCTTAGATGTTCACATTGTATATATGTCATTGGTACTGCTTTGTGAACTTAATAGAAAGCCTAAGTGGAAGTAATCTTGATCAAAGTCTTGAGTTCTAGTTGGTCTTTGAATGCAAACCAACCTCTGTGGTCTGACTTAGATTACTGGCATATTCTAGGAAATGGAAAAGGACAGAATAGCTAGTGTAAATGGTCTAGACAAGGGTGTGGTGGAAAGTGAAGACGTAAGCAAAGGTGAGATCATGATTACATTTATACACTTGAGTGAGCATGTTCAATTTGGAGGTGGTGGGAAAACCATAAAAGACTTTTGAAAAATGTAGTAGGACCATATTTGGATTTTAAAATAATAATGGCAGGATGAGATGCAATTAAAAAGAAAAAACAACTAGTTAAAAGGCTTTTCTGGGGGCTGGAGTTGTGGCTCAGTAGTAGAGTGCTTGCCTGGCATGGGTTAGATACCCAGCAACATATATAAATAAATAAAAGATCCATTGACAATTAAAAACAAATATATTTTTTTAAAAAAATCTCTGATGACACAGGTGAGCGATGATGACCTGAATGTCTGGTGGTTGAAATAGAACACAGGGACAGATGGTAGATGTACCAAGTCAGTAGTGTGGGAAGGGAAGGGGGAAAGGAAAGGGAGGCATTAAAAAGCACTCCAGGTCTTCTGGCTGGACAACCAAATGAATGATGGTTTAACTCTAAGATAAGGCAAAGGGAAGCAAGGTTCAGTGAGATGAGTTCAAGTTTGGAGGCTGTTGTATTTGAAGGGCCATAAGATATGGCCAAGAAGCAACAGTCAAGTATGGTTATATGTTTAAAAGTAGAAAACTCAAGCTGGGCACAATGGTGCACGCCTGTAATCCCAGCAGCTCGGGAGGCTGAGGCAGGAGGATCTTGAGTTCAAAGCCAGTCTCAGCAAAACTGAGATGCTAAGCAACTCAGTGAGACCCTGTCTCTAAATAAAATACAAAATAGGGCTGGGAATGTGGCTCAATGGTTGAGTACCCCTGAGTTCAATCCCTGGTACCCACCTCCCAAATAAATAAATAAAAGTAGAAAACTCAAAGTATGATATTAACTGTGACTATGAACTATCAAGTAAGAAAACAAGGTGAGGGGAATAAGGAAACACAACCTTAAAGCATGTGATTCAGGAAAGTAGTGGAAAAGCATGGTGAGATAAAACGGAAGCAATATGTGATGCAAAATTTTAATTAAAATGAAGGCTTTTATAAACTCAATTGCTAACATCAACAAATCTGTTTTCTAAAAATATTTCTCAAGAAATGATAGTACGTTTTTGGTAGGGGAGGGTAGCAGATTGGAAAAGAATGTGGTATTTTAAGCTACAGACTGCTGGAAAATTTAATTATTTAATAAAACTTGGGAACTGGACATTCCAGCCTTCTGATAATTTGATAAAACAAAAAAACCTGCTGCAGATACAGAAAGGACATAGTTCACCTCAGACATTTGGCACAAGGCATAGGGAATGTGATGTAAGCATTTCTTTCTCTGCAAAGAAAATGCATCTAAGGAAAGTATGAAAAGTTTATCTCAACACAGTTGACATGTAATCATTGTGAGTTCAAACTAAATGTGTTAATCTGGAAAAAGCTGTACTGGCAAATTTCTTTTTCCTTCATTAAGCAATGACCTAGCATAGAACAATCCACTGCTTACAGCAGCTGCCTCATTTTTGAAATCACAAGTAAAGTTTAAAAACACTGCCTATCATGGAAATGTACATGCCTCAGACAGGTTCCCATAAACACATCCAGTAAGCATACCTGTGCTTACTGCTTCCCATTTTCTGCTGCACAATTTATTTAAATAATTTTGTAGAGAAATCTGATTCCGCTGCAACCAATGTGTTTGTGCACATGAATTAACATTAGGTACAGCACACTTAACACATGCACATTTCTTGTTTGTAATTTCAAACACAGAGGCCCATGTATAACACACATAAAAACAGATAACAGAACAATGCTTTCTTTAAAAGTGATGTTATTCCATAAATCAGTAGCATTCTCTAAGAGTTCACAAAAAAATTAAGATGGATATATTGTAAATATAAATTTAGGACAACTTGCTTGTCCTAAATCAGTAGCCTTCTTGATTCTTAGCTCAATTGCCATGCTATCAACATGCTTGTGCAAAAGTAACCTCATGTTCAATTTTTTACCTAATAAAAGTGCAAGAACGGTAATGCTGAGAGTTTGGATATGCCAAAGAGAAGTTGTAAATTACTTCCTATAAGTGAAAGTGTGAATGTTCTCAATAATAAAAACAACAAAGTGAAAACATTTTAAATCCCACTTTGAGGTTAAAATAATGTAATTCATATATTACTGTCCTCTTATATTTTAGCTTTTGAATCATCAGTACTATTTCTGTTTTTGTTGTGTGACACAGTTTAAGCTTCTGAATTTTCCCCCAAAAATCAACTCACAGAAAAGTTGTTACTAACAATTCTGCAGAAGATTAAGGGTTCATGAATGCTTTTACTAACTTCAACTACAATATGTTGTGCCTAAAGTAAGAACAATACATTCAGTCATTTTATATACCACCCCACCTTTCTTTTTTCACAAGAAAATTATAGATTAAATAAGACTGGCTCAATTTTATGCAAATAGCAGAGGCACTTGTAGAAATACTGCCACCTCGTGGTCAAGTCCTCTCATTTGTTTTATAAAGCACTGGAGTACAGCGCATTTAGTCACTATGGTATTCGTCACAATTTGAAAGTACAATTAGATAAAGAGGCCAAGGTCGTCTTATGTGAGCTATTAAACTTCAGTTTGATAATTAGTACTTCCATAAAAATCATGCAATGAACTCATTTGATTTACAAATTTAATTCCTCTTACTAATAAAATGTCAACCAATGTCACCTATGTGCAGTCAGTAGCAGTGATTAAATTAAAAACAAAATTTACTAGAAACCACCGTTGTTTTGTACCCTAAAAGTCCAAGAAACCTATATGTAAAAGCTTGAAAATGACAGGGTCTTGTAGGGGCAATAAGATATGATTATTTAATAACCTAGTAGTTTCTTTCTGAGTTAACTGAATCAATTCTCTTATAGTAAAAACAACAAGGACACAATTTGGCACAGACAATCCAAAATCACAATAATAAAAATAATTTTATTTGTTTTATGAATGTTGTGGTACATAGTGAAATGTGGCTAATACTCTGAATTTGCAAATTTCAAATAAAATAACACAGGGAAGAATTAGAAAATTATCAATCTTTCTCAAACAGTAAAATTATTGCTTGATCCACACTGTTATCATTAAACAAAAGAGTATTTTGCATGAGTTTGAAATTTCTACCTTATGCTTTGTGTTTAATGCCTTCCCTGAATTGGAAAGAAATGAGGTATTTTATTTAAACTTCACACTGAGCTATGGGATGCATAGAAAATTAAACAAAACAAGGTACCTGGTTGTGGCAACCTCCAAACACATATCACAGTATTGAAACTGCTGGTCTACTGACTGTCAGTTTTCACTATGTTAAACATCGTGGGGGCTACAACTATGTTTTTAAACTGTCCTAGTACTTCAACAAAATTTTGACTGAATGTATGAATAAATGATATTAACAGAAAGTTGAATATAAAATTTAGATCTCTTTGATTAACTATAAAATCTGAATGGAGATTTGGAGACACAAAATATGTGTTCAAATCTTATCTTAGGGGAAGTGGTGCAATCCTGTAATCCAGTGACTCAGGAGGCTGAGGCAGAGGTCACAAGTTCAAGGCCAGTCTCAGCAACTTAGTGAGGCCCTAAGCAACTTAGTGGAACTGTGTCTCAAATTTTAACAAAAAACTAAAAATTAAAAAAGGGCTGGGAATGTGGCTTAGTGGTAAAAGCCCCTCTGGGTTCAATCTCTAGTACCACCCCCCCCAAAAAAAACCCCCCAAATCATAAATTACATGATTTTTTAACTCTACCTCAGTGGAATTTCCCATGTGAATAAAAGGGCTAATACCTGATCTACATATTTCATAGTAGCTGTAAAGGCAAAATGAGGTAATAAACATGAAAGTCCTTTGTAAATATTAAAAATGGTACCTATTATTATACTGCATATATGCAGGAAATATATGCATGAAATTTAAATAATCTTTTTAAGATGCAACATGAAACTTAAATTTAAAATATTTCCCCAAATTAAATGCAGCTTAGCTTAATATTTCTCTTTAGTCTACAAAGGTACTCAACCAAAAAAAAAAAAAAAATCCCTTCCTTCAAGATATAGCAGCCAGTTTTTTATTTTCTCAAGCAAATATTATCAAAGAGTGAATTCATATGCCTCCTTTTCCTAATGCACCAAAATCTGACCCGGCCACCACTACCTGCAGTACAGCTTCAATACAGTCAATCCATTCGGTTTTTTTCTCAGCTTCTGTTTTATTTTATCCCCGAAGATTTCTTTTTGAGTACCTCTCATAACTATGTTGGCTTCTTCAAAACAGCAATATCGTATTCATTTCTATAATTTAATTTTTTAACTGGTTCAACTTCTTGTTCTTCAAATGCAGCTGCTGTATGAGGTTGCATCCTTGCATCTCCTTTTTGCTTACCACATTATCTTCTTAGATGATCAATCTGCTCCAGGAGACTTAGACATCATCTCTGCATAGCCAATTTCTAAATCCATGTGTTTGTCTCAAGGTAGCTTCTAAGTTCAGGCTTACGTTTCTAGTTGTTGACCAAATATTTCCATCTGCAATGTTTTCATTCTGTCTGAAGTGAAACTATCTTTCTCCCCTACCCAAAACCTCTTCCCTTCCTTGGTTATCACTCATGGTATTTAGTTGAGCAGAAATTCTAGATTTCTCCACTCTTCCACTCTTCTCATTTCCATGATCTATTAACAGAATCTACTGATTCCATCTCCAAAGTATCTCTCTAATGCATCTATTCTCTTCTCCATTTTAATTTCTACTGTCTTCAGTGGGGCTTAATTATTTCTTTTTTGAAATATTTTCACTTGCTCTTATCTAATCTCTGGTGTTTATGTCTCAAAATTTGAATTCATCCTGTGAATGGATGCCAAGGAAATTAAAATACTCCTATACTTCTGATACCCACACATACTGTCTGGAAAATAAACTCTTAACTCTTTGACATGGCATTTATGACTCTACTAATAATCTATTTCCAACCTGTTTTTCCAGTCCTAACTCTGCCCACACTATTCTCTCTAGGATATGTTATAAAGATTCAGTTTCATGCCCTGGTTCATGATGTTTCCTCTACCTGCTATGGTTGTTCTTCATTTCAAAAAACTATATATTTTTGGGGTCTATGTAATGTCATTTTCTCTGTAATATCTTCTATATTTTGCCTTCACTGTACCCTTCTCCTGTTATTACAAGTTAATTTTAGTTACAGAAAGTTTTTATCTCCTCCACTGCAGTAGGCCCAAAGGGAAAAGTCTTACTCATTTTGATTCACTTACAGGTAGCACAATACCTGACAAAGACAGTATCCACTAAATACTAAACTGAGCAGACTTATTCCTCATTTAAATAAATAGGCTATACTAAGAATCATTCTCATCTGTAAAACCTCACACTGATTTTTTTTGTCAATTATAAGAATTGTTTTCTTTTTTGTACTGAGAATTGAACACAGAGGTGCTTTACCACTGAACTACATCCCCAGCCCTCTTTGTTTTTTGAGATCTCACTGAGTTGCTTAGGGCCTCACTTAGGTGCTGAAGCTGACCTTGAACTTGTGATCCTCCTGCCTCAGCCTCCTGAGTCACTGAAGTTATCATTAGAGTTAAATGAAAATCATTTGGCTTTGGTAAAAATAGGGAAAATGTACCCTAAAGATGAATTATCCATTGTAATCCTCTTGGTTTTACATAAATAAAATAGCTAAATTTCTCACTTGCAGTCAGTTTTGAAGGAGGCAGGAAAGTTATTCAAAAATCCAGTCAAGTATCTGCAAAATACACAGAAATAAAATATAAGACCTTTACTACCACTATTAGAATATCAAGGTAAGAATCATAATGTCTATTATTTTTTGTATATTAAAGAGCTAAAGACATTGTAAAGTATAAAAATAATATTAATTCAGTGAAAAGTAGCCTTAGGGAAAATTGCATATATGCTAAAGGGATAGTGTTAAATCAATGTCATGAAATATTTTTGTGTAATTCTTTAAAAAAATCTAATAAATACTATTTTAATGAAATTACCCTCTCTAACTATGTGTGAGGTGTCAGCAAATTATATCCTATGGGCAAAATGTGGTTCCTCGCCTGCTTTTTGTTTAAAAAAAAAAAAAAAAAAAAGGTTAACTGGCACACAGACACACTTACTTCTGTTCTGTCAGTGTCTGCTTTTGCTCCACAGAAGCAGAGATGAGTGGCTGAGACAGCGACTGAATGTCACACAAAGCACAAAATATTTACTATCTGCCTCTTTAAAGCAAAATCTGGTCAATTCTACTACAGATAGCACCTGGAAATCTAGCTGAAAACTAACCCAATTTGTATAACTGTGGATTTCTTTTTACTCTAGAATTTAGAATTGTTATGCAAAGATGTCATCATAGCACATTTTAAGAAAGGTATAAAGATGATTTGATAGGAATGCATAGATGTCAAGTACATAGTAAACATAAAGAACTTACAGGATTTTTTTAAAGACTGAATCATTTTATTTTAATACTTTAAACATAAGCCTGCTTGATTATTCATTAACTAGGAAAAGTAATGGCTCCTTTTTGTAATAGAGTATGTTACTGAAAATGAACTTTCTACTACTATGATCTCAATAAAAAAGTAGAAGCAATTCTTTTTATAGGAATAAAGGAGTAGAATTAAGTATAATTAATTATTTTTTAAATAAGGGGAAGAAGAGAGGACAAGAATGGAGGAGGGACAGAGAGAGTCAGAGAAAGAGATCAGAGAGAAGAGAGACTGGAGAGAGGAGGGAGAACCCAGTACCTCATTCTCTAATCGAAATGAAGCCAATCTGTGTACCAAAATTAAGGCCATCTCGGACATGGGAGAAAAACTTGTCAGGATGGCAAGATGTACAGAGGTTGAGATCCTGGTTCAGGTCTTGAATATTATGTGGAAGAATTCCTCCTTGTTCTAGAAGAATCCTTAGGATAAAGATTTTTCAAAAGATAGCAAGTATTTATTTTACCAAATGTCAAAGAAATATGAAAACAGTATGTATATTGATGTGAAAGAGATCTAAGAAATATCTGCTTGGAATAATGCAAATTGCTATTTAGGTACACAACGTGGACAAGAAATAGTAGCTTTTTGTCACCTAAGTTTATAAATGAACTGTACAAATTTCCATGCTGTCCTTTAGACATAATCTAGTTACAGAATTTTATAATCAAAATCAAGTGCTTATTTAAGAAGAAATTTCTCAAACTACAAGAGTATTTTTAACCAAGATTCATTTGGTTTAGACAGAATATGCTTTTTAGTCATCTAACCCTCCTGTCTTCTTTCCTCTTTATTAACCATATTTTCACAAAAAAACTTGTTTCTCCATAAAACTTTATGATATGAAATATGAATGAAAATTAGTGATACTTATTCATTAAGTTACATTTAAGAATCAATTTCAGTTCCTTTATACTTATATATTAAATGAGGCAGAATCTGGGTAAGGTTTTGCTAACTGGAAAAGAAACACAATTCAAATCAGCTATCAATTTTCCTTTGTAGAAATAACAAATATTTTTCAACAGATGTTAAAAGAATGATTTCCTGAATTCAAAATGCATGGGACCACAAAAAAATTGAAAGTGGCTATGTATTTATATCACCTAATATCTTTCTAAGAAATATATCCTTTCAATTAATTAGAAAGTATGAACCATTTAAAAATATTAGCTTCCAAAATGTTTTTATATCTTGGAGAATTTACCTGAGGAATGACTGTAAAGTAAAGTAAATGCCAGTTTTTCTATATGATGCTTGAGTAGAAGTTTGGTCTTTTCAAGGCCAACTGTTTCTTCCTTCACTTTTAAATCAGTGAGAGATACCAGACAAGAAATTTTATGTTATTTGAACCTGTTGCGAATAGATTTTATATTTAAAATGAGGTTTTGTGTAGTTACATTGCAACCTACCTAAATATCTGCCACCTGACTTCCTGTAATTAACAGTTGTTCTCTAAAATAACTTTCATTTCAGAAGCAATAAATAATAATCGAATTTGCAGTTCCACAGTGAAATCAAACATACCTGGTGGCTTTACGGATGTCAATATAGGGATTTGGTGAGTTAAAAAGTCGTACGCATGCAGGATGAAGACTATGAAATGCGTTTGCCGATTCCCTGGGAAGAGTAAAACAGCAAGGTCCCACTGAAGGTCCCAGTACAACAATAATGTCTTCCAAGCTACAGCCATATTCTGCTATCATAGCATTCACTGTAGCCATAGCAACACCTAATAAAGTACCTTTCCAACCTGGTAAATAGAAAAAGAGATAAGGAAGATTAAAATATAAAATTTCAACTAAATTTATGTCTAAGTTAAAAATGAATAGATTGTGAATCACAAATTATTACATTATAGTACTTTTTTAAAAAACGAGATGTACTATTACAAAGTATATGATATAGAATAGATATTTAATGGGAGTCCTCTTCCTTTCAAAACTGTTCTATATGCTTAGAACCCCACCAGGGTAATACCATCTGAGTCTTCTCTCTTTTTAAAATATTAATTGTGGTAAGAAACATATACAATGTACCATTTTAAGTGTATAATTCAATAGTACTAAGTGAATTTACACTGTTGTACAACCAATCTCCAGAACTTTTTTATTCTGCAAATCTGAATTCTACATCCATTAAATAACTAATTTCTCCCTTCCCTCAGTCCCTGGTGTCACAGTTTTTCTTTGTTTCTACAAATTTTATTACTCTAGATACTCATATAAGTGAAATCACATAATATTTATCTTTTTGTGACTGGCTTATTTTATTTAGCATAATGATCTCAAGGGTCATCCATGATGTAGTATATATGTCAGAATTCCCTACCTTTTTAAGGCTGAATATTATTCCATTGTAGTATACCACAATTTGCTCATTCATTCACCTGTACTGGATGTTTAGATTGCTTCCACCTTTAGCTACTGTGAATAATGCTGCTATAAACATGGGGGGGATATCTCTTTTCGATTCTGCTTTCAATTCTTTTAGATATATAACCAGAAATAAAGTTGATAAATCAAAATGGCAATTTTATTTTTAAATTTTTGAGAAATTGCCATAATGTTTTCCATAGCAACTGTACCATTTTACATTCCCAGCAACAGTATAACTAGGTTAAATTTCTCAGATCTTTAACACTTATTATTTTCTGAGGGCTTTTCTGTTTGTATTTTGTATTTTAATATTAGCTGTCCTGATAGATATAACATTGCATCTTTTATTTGGACTTCCCTAATTATGAGTTATGGTAAACATCTTCATATGTTTGTTGGCTACCTGTATATCATTTTTGGAAGAATACCTATTCCTTTGCCTATTTTTAAATCTAGTTGTTTTTGTTGTTATTGTTGTTGAGCAGCAGGAATTCTTTATTCTGAGTAATAACCCCTTATCAGATATACACTGTGCAAGGATTTTCTTCCATTCTGTACTTTTATGAATTGTGTCTTCTGATGCACATTTTAATTTAAATAGTACAATTTATCTATTTTTGAACTTGTTATTTGGACCTTGAATATTTAAGAAACCATTGCCCAATTCAGTCATGAAAATTTAAGTTTATTCCTAAGAGTTCTATAGTTTAACTTATAGTTTATAGAGGAGTCTAACATCATTCTTTTGCATATGTATATCCAATTTTCCTGGTACCATTTGTTGAAGTGACTGTCCTTTCCCCCACTGGATGATCTTGGTACCTTTGTTGAAAAACATGTGACTATATTCAAGAATCTATCTGGGGGCTCTGTATTCTATTTCATTGGTATATAGGTGTGCCTTTATACGATACCATACTGTTTTCATTACTTTAGCTCTCCAATAAGTTTTTAAATTGGGAAGTGTAATTCAACATTGTTCCTTTTTTTTCCCCTCCTGAGATTGTTGTAACTATCCAGAGCCCTTTGAAATTCCAAGCAAATTTTAGGATAGATTTATTTAGAGAAAGGAGACTTTGGGATTTTGTAGGGATTGCATTAAATCTGTAGACCACTTTGAGTAATACTGACAAAAATATTAAGTCCTCCAATCCATCAACATGGTTTTCCTACCATTTGTTTGTTTCTTCTTTAATTTCTTTCAGCAGTATTTTGTAGTTTTCATCTCTACCTCACTTTGTACACTTAAAACAAGTCTATCTCAATTAACTTCCCCTTTTACACATTTCCCAGTTTTACTTTTCTTCCTCTTTGCTGGATCCATGGAATTCTAAGATTAAACCATTTCCTTCACTCCTACTCCCATCTACTTTCCAAAGACAAAAATCTAAGAGTACTGCTTCTTTCCTTTATTTCCTATATCAGGAGTCAGATTCAGCTGATTTAGCTGGTCAATAAGGAATCCCCTTACTCCTTCCTTCAGCACTCCATATACACATCCATATGTATATCTAAAGCTAAGTACTCAGGTGAAGAGATCAATCTTTCCAGATAAAGGAAGAAGATAATGAAAGCAAGAAATATTTAGATGATAGATTCAACTTCTGCTGGTAACCCATGGGATATGTGGTCATGGGAAGAACAGAATGAAATATCAGATTCTGGATAAGGACATGAATGGGGTATCAATAACCAAAATAGGAAACCTATGTGGTAGAGAAGGCTTTAGGAAAAACATGTTACATTTTTAACATAATGATTTTGAGCTACCTCCGAAAATCAGGCAGTGATTTCAGAAGAGAGCAACTAGATAAAAGCATTCTGAGCTAAAAAAGGATATTGTCAAGGCTTTTATACAGATAAGAGCATCTCTCTGCCTTGGAGGCCTTCCTTAATTATTCACATATCTGTAATTTATTCACCCCCTCTCTATTTGTTTCTTTCCTAAAGGACATGCATATACAAATATATACATCTGGCTAAAGAATTTTTATTAAATTAATCATATAGCAGGATTTTATACTTTCTGATATCTGATAAAATAATAAGTATGTAGCACATCTAACTGTATCCTATTTCAAGGTTAATTTATAACTTCATTTTGACTGCCTAATATTGGCTATCTTTTTTTATTGACAAAAACTTTATGTTTATTGTGTACAACATGGTATACTGAAATATGGAATTGAAATATTAAAATATGGAAATCATGGAATCACCAAATTAAGCTAATTAACATATGCATTATCTCACATACTAATCATTTTTTGTGGTGAGAACACTTAAAATCTACTTTTCCAGCAATTTTTGAAATTACAATATATTGGGGGCTAGAGATGTATCTTAGTGGTAGCGGGCTTGCCTTGCACTTGGGGAAGGCCCTGAAAATGCAAAACAAAACAAAAATACATTGGTAGTCCCATGTTGTACAACAAAGGAAACCTAAAAGTCTTAAATGGATAATAGAAAAGATAGAAGACCAAAAGTTAATAAGAGTAGTGCGAATTAAAGAGTTATAAAAGGAACAACAGAATAAACCCAGAAATAGCAGAAGTGTAGAAATTATAGAGACTAGAGTAGAAACCAATGAAAAAAAAAAGGTAAAAAAGGATCAACAAAGCCAAAACATGTTTCAACATTATATAGAGAATAATAATGGGACATAACCCAAGGAGGATCAGAGGTTACAAAAAATTTAAGAGAAAATTTTCATGACACTAAAGTTTAAAACATATAAAAATGAACAGATGTCTAGAAGAAAAGTAATTTACCAAAACTTAACTTGAAACAAGCAAACCAACACCTGAGTAGTCCTTTAAACATGTGGAATTAGTCATTTCAAATGGGATTTTGGTAAAGAAAAAAAAAAGGTCCAGATAATTTTGAAGACATTCTCTGATATTCAATGTGAACTCTTTTAGACAATTGAATAACATGATCATTTATTTATTCTATGAAATTTGTTATATTATTAATCTTAGAAGATTGTTGTAACTATTAGTATTAATCAGCAAAAAAATCTGAATTCTTACATTAAATATTTAGCCAATGTAAAGTAATTGAACTTTCTAGCAATCTGTGTATGGTGTTGCAGAGGTCAGTAAGCAGGGTTCACTAAGTTTGCCTCCATTTTTCTACTTAATCTTTTTTTTGATGTTCAATTTATTCTTTTATTCTTTTTTAATTTTATTTTTACAGACTGCATTTTGATTCATTGTACACAAATGGGGTACAACTTTTCATTTCTACGGTTGTAAACAATGTAGATTCACACCATTCGTGTAATCACACATGTACCTAGGGTAATGATGCCTGTCTCATTCCACTGTTTTTCCTTCTCCCACCCACCCCAATTCCCTCTACACAATCTAACGTTTCTCCATTCTTCTCTTACCCAATATTAGCTATCTTAAAAATAAACATTTCAAAACATTAGGAGTAAATAATATCTCCTTTTCAAAACCAGGAACTGAGATTCAAAAATTAAACAACTTTTGACAATGTCATATAGTAAACCTGACTTCTCAACCAATTCTACTAATTTAGTTAGGTCAAAATAAAAATATGATACTTTCTTCTTATCTATGATTTAATATCAAAGTAGTCACAGATTTACAGGTAAAAAGTAATTCAAAAGGTCACTCCTCATTTCACATAGAATTATAACCACTGGATAATCTAAATATTATCTAAAAATACCTTCAGCAAACAAAATTGTTGCCTTAGTATCCAAAAGTATATCTTTGCTCTTATCTTCAGCAAACAATTCAATTAAATACATTTAGTCACTTAAACTAAATGCAGTTTTCCCAAACACATCTTGCTTTTCTTAACTCTCTACCTTTACATGTGCTGTTGCATCTTTGTGAACTCTCTTTCTATACCATGCCTGACAACATACCTATTCCCTGGTGCCTGGATATCAGGAGTTCCCAACCAGAGGCAGCACCATGTCCCTAGGAAGCACTTTGACAAGCAATGGAGGGTTGTTGTTTGATTACTGCAATGACTGAGGGTGCTACTGGCATTAAGAATTTCAAGGGTCAATGATACTTTCAAGGGCACAATAGGATTAACTTGCCCCAAAATGTTAATAATATCTTTGCTTAGAAACACTGACACTTAGCCAAAATCTAAAAATTGCTCAGAAATCTACCTAGGTATCACCTCCTTTGAGAATTCTACTCTAATTCATATACTTTGACTTATATACTCCCTTTATCCGCTCCTATAATAAGAATATGCAGGCTCACCCCTATCATTGCACTTACCACAAAGCAATATAATGAACTGACTATAATGCCCACTAGAAAAAAATTATTTTTTTCCTGTATTAAAAATTTAGGAAAACCTTAAATGCTTAATTAAGTATACTTACCAGAATGAGCAACCCCACATGCTTTTTTGACAGGATCTGCAAAAACTATAGGTATGCAGTCAGCACCAAGAGCTGCTATTGTAACTCCTCTCTGGTTTGTGGTTATTCCATCATAAGATTCAGGCTCTTTCCTTCCCATAATCCAGACTTCACTGGCATGATCAGTCTAATATCAAAGACACATGATAAAAAGGTTTTGAAAATGGGGTTTCTCATAATATAAGCTTTTCTGAAAGTACTTATTTCAGCACAAAATTATGTAACCAGCATGAGGTTTCTAGAATTCAATAAGTCTATCACTTCAATATAAAATACTAAATGCAATATCTCTGCATGTTTTATTCAAAGGAAAGTGGGTTTTAACACTTAAGAATTCAATAAAGTTCACTGTGAATACCTCATATTAGAAATGACTATTACTTTTCCAAAAAGTGGAAATTTAACATTTTAATAAATAATTTAAGTAAATTATCAAATTAATGTTGTATTTACTTTTCCTAGACCCAAATGAAGCTATAAATTTGTAAGGAACAAAACATTAGTTCCTTAATCATGATGCTAGCATTTAGAAAATAATGGCCTTTTTTCCTACCATTCAGGAATCTTTCTTCTGTATCAAAAAGGGCAGTGTTACTATACTAAGAAAACCATACTTTTAGTATTGATATATATATATATATTTTAGAATATATATAATGAGATTTATATAGATATGAGATTTATATAAATATGTATTTATGAGATTTATATATCTCATAAAATTGATCTTTAGGCTATGATATACAAAATCAAGAAAAGCAACTACTAAAAATGTAGATAAGCCGGGCATGGTGGCGCACACCTGTAATCCAAGCAACTTGGGAGGCTAAGTCAGGAGGATTGCGAGTTCAAAGCCAGCCTCAGCAACTTAGCGAGGCCCTAAGCAACTCAGTGAGACCCTGTCTCTAAATAAAATACAAAATAGGGCTGGGAATGTGACTCAGTGGCCGAGTGTCCCTGAGTTCAATCCCTGGTTCCAAAACAAAAAACAACAAAAAAGTAGATAAAACACCAGAAGCAAAAGTGAAATAGCTTAATTAAAAATCCATGTAGTTATTGGTATAGCCAAAAATATACTTTATCAATGGTCTAAAAATATGGTCCAAAATAGGAAAAAAAATTTTACCTTTATTCGATAAAATTTCTCCACGTTAAATCCTGCAGTATTTGCCAACCTACGTAGATTTTCCTGAACAACTACCTTGGGATCTCTTCGTTTGGAACTGCTGAAGAGATTGAATGAGCTAAGAGTTGGTATATAAGATATCCCACCTGTTCTTGTGGTAAATCCATGTGTGAAAGTATCTGTTGAAGATAAATAAAGAAAATTAAAAAGATGCTCTCCAAAAGACTACAAAGCATTACAAAAGCCAGTTTCTCCAGCAGACCTTCCATGATTACTTCAACCAGCTCTTTTTTATCTGGCTTCTAATTTTGACAGCACTTTGTACCTCCATATGTTATTACATACTTCTGTTTACCTTCCATATGGGATTATTGCTCTTTAAAGAGTATCTTTTGTCTCATCGGTCTTTTTTGTACCAAGAGCATATAGCTCACAGTAAATACTATCTGAGAAGGAAGATAGATTATTTTAAATTTTACTGTTCTGTGAAAGTATCAATGAGTTGGTTTCAGAACTTCTAAATAAAACATTTTCAGTGTTACAAATCTCACTGTAAAGAAAGGCTGGGAAATTTGCTTAAAGCCAAATTTGTTTAGAACAAATTTGTTTAATTAGGATGGCTGTGTGACTGTGTCTTCCCTTGCCACCCCTGAGCCCCAAGACCATCCATAATACACATTGCAAAAGATGTTAATGAACAATAAGCGAATGAAAGGTGGGGCAAGGTGAGCAACTTCTGAAGAAAGACTGGATTTTCATGTATATAGAAAAACAACAGATACTGTTGAATATACCTGGGATCAAAGGAGATGTGATAATAGTTAATTCTCCTTTCAGGGTTGGCAGACTTCTCAAATATGTTTCTATTTCTCTCTGGATTTCTTCTAGTTCATGAGTTGCGATTGTGTTTATCTCAGTGGACTGTTTCAAAAGGCCTTCCCTGAAAGTCACCTGTAAATCTTCAAACTCAAAATTGTAAACCTCAGTGAAGAGCTGATCAATATAAGCTTTCATTAAGGTTTTCCTGTGTGCAGGTACAATTACCTTAATGCTGCTCAGATTTTTTTCATCTATTTTTTGTTTAATAGTATATAAACAGGCAGCCATGCTGGGATTACTAACAGTCTCAAATTCCCTCAAGAGAGCTAATAATCCATTGCTTGTTTCCAGTTCACAATTATCATGTGCCCCATTCCTTTCACAGTTGATGTTACTGCAGCCCATTATGCAAAGGAACTTGGCCTTGCCAGCATGCTGGTATTGGATGGCATTCAATGTCTTCAATAGTGTCTGATAGCAGTTCTTCTGACAGTTCAATTTCAAACCAAAGAGATCAATCAAAACTGCGTCTGCCATCCTTCAATAAAATACAAAGTTTTTCAGAGAAGACTTCTGTGCCAAATAAATTACCTGAAAAGAAAAATTAGAGCAAGTAAGAATACAAAATTATATCAGTTTTCTTAGTTACAATAGAAATTTATTGTGATTAAAAAAAGAATTAATTGCATTGACCTAAAAAAGAAACCAAAATAGTACATCCATACCCCTTCCAGAAAAGATAGTCCACTATTAATCATAACGGAAACATGACAAAGTCATCTTTTACTTCTTTTTGTGAACATGTGGGTACACCTTTCCAGAATAATTCATTTGCTTTATTTTCTTTGCCTAGCAAATTTAAGTGGGAAATTACTTGTTGACTTAGACAAAGTCCTGGTTTTTTTAATTACAGGGTGTCAATCTATGTGCTCTATCATTAGGCCTTGCATAATTGTTATATTAGGTCACATTCCCCTCATATGAATTACAGAGACTTTAAGTTCAAGAGGTTAACCTAAAAATCGAATTTTTTTGTGGTGATGAAAGCTGAGAGACTAACCGACTTCCCCTCAGTAACGCATGCCTGGCAATGATCACATAAGCGGCTGCAACCTGGATCCCAGGCGCTTCCTACCTACCTGGTTATTGATTGGGCCGAATTCCTCACCTTGAGCCCACCCGGGTTAAGGATCTCTCATTGGTGACCCTCTGGGTGACCCCTTTGCTCCGACCCTGTTCTCCCGCCGCCCCTCGTCCTCTCCGCTCCCCCGGGGGTTCCTTTTACTTCTTTTTGTGAACATGTGGGTACATCTTTCCACATATTTCCCCTCTGGGGACAGCTGTGAGAGGGGGGCCGCCCGCCTTCGCTGGGCGCCGTGGATTCCCACCCCGCGCGTCTGTCACCTCGGGGTCGCCGTCCGCCGTCCGGCGCTCGGCTCAGAGGTGCGGGCTGCAGCTCTGCACCCGCGCGGCTGCTCCACCGACCGCTCCCCGCCCATTTGGGACTTGGGACCTGCGGACAGACGCTCACCACGCGCGGACTCCTCTTCTCGCGCCTCACCCTCGGCTGCTCTGCCTGTCTGCAGGCAGCTCGGCCACGACCCGCAGCCTCCAGCCCGCGAGAAACCGGGAAGCCGCGAGCCCCACCCACCCTTGCCACTCACCGCGGCCGCGCGTCCCAGCGGCCTCCGCGCCGGCTCCGGGTGGAAACCCGAAGGCTGGGGCTCGGGGGCCGGGGATTCCCGGGACCGGTCGGCGCCGCGCTCCCGCTGCCGCTCAGCAGTTCCGGGTCAGGGCGGCAGCCGAGGCCGGAGGCGCAGGAGCCGCAGCCGCGAAGAACTCTCTGGCCGACCCAGGCGGGTCAGCGGGCCGGAGGCGGGCAGGCCGGGCCCGGAGAGGGGGCGGCGGGAGCCGGGCGGGATACGGGATACGGGAACGGTGGGTCCGGTGAGGACGCGATGGCGAGAATGGCGGCCGCCCAGCCGCGAGCGCGGGGTGGGCGGCAAGGACAGGGACTGCTGGCGAGTCTTCTGAGCGGGCTGGAAGTCCCCGCAGCCGGCACTTCCCGACGATCCGCTGACCCAGCAGTGTGGTCAGGACTGTAGGTGTAATTAGCCCAGGCCTGAGCCTGTCACGTTGGCCCTCAGCAACTCGCCCCATCCGGGGTTCAAGGAATGGGCCTCTGGGGGCAGATGTTTTTAGTGTATTTTTTGTGGCCCTTTTTGCCGATTCTGCCTTTCTTGTGAGCAGGGCCAATCCTCTTGAAAGCTTCTTCACTTTTATTTACAAAACAGATGTCCCTTTTGCTCCCCTCTTCTTGCCCTTTTTAAAAAAATACGTGCCTCTAATTGGACAGAGGGCACCGAGTCTTAGACTCAATCGTGTTAAAGGTACAATTAAGCATCCGTTACTTATCTTCCAGGAGGATCATCTTAAAAATATTAAGCAGCTAGTGTGTGGAAGGCATGTGCTATGGTAAAGGGGAAAAATCCAATCTCCACAGAATAAGAGAGAGATGCTCTCTGTAGAAATAGCTATGATGGAAGAAGAGGTTCCTTTGTTGTTGCTCGTATGTTAAGTGCTGAAGGAACTTTGCCTGAATGATACAGAATCTCCATATGTAGGAGTTTAGAAGAACTCTTGAAAGTGGGCATCTGTTTTTACTTGACCAGAGACTGGGCACAACAGCCCAGAATAGGAACCCATTCTCCATTATCCCTGGCAACTGTATTTGTCAAATTTGTATTTTCATTGGACATTTGTTAAGAACCCTGAATGTTAAGTGGTACACCTAATCAGAAGGTGCACTCTACCTTGAACTTGTTTTATGTTAACTATTACCTCAAGCAAAATACAGGTCTTTTAGTTATTAAAGCAAGTTTAATATATTTCTTCCTGCTTTTCTAGACAGTTTTGATAATTCAGATTCTTTCATGCAACAGACGTGGCAGTAAAAAACAAAAAGAGAAAATATTTCAAAATAGTTGTTAGGGAAGAGAATTTGTTATATTGTGTTTACAGCCATTTCCTTTTCACCATCTGGTACTAACTTCATCAGTCATCCCATTCTTACTCATCCTACTCCAGTGGTTTTCAGTCATGGCTACACATCAGAATTAAAGTGGAACTTTTAAAAAATAATAATGCAGGGAACCACACCCCAGATATACATTGAATCAAAATCTCCTAGCGTCAGGCCTGGTATGTTTTGTTTTTCTTTTTTGTTTTAATCTTTATAGATGATTCAGATGCATAATTAGCTTTGAAAAAATAACTGCCTTCTTCCCATGACATTCAAATAAAGGCTGTTCTTTGGATAGGCCACATGATTTCATCTTTACATTTGCTGTTTGTTCTATTTGGAACACCTTTCTTTTTGTATGTCTTTTTAACTACTCGTTATTCAAGTCTCCAGGCTCAAACATAGCCTTCCTTGAATCCCCATTCCAGAAGCAGAATAGTTTCTTTAGCATTTTGTTTACATACAAGAAGCCCTGTCATGAATGCAATCCAGACCCATATGCAGACAATAAATTGAAAAATTTGGTCAAACATTGAATTGTATACTTTATAAGGATGAACTTTATGTTATGTAAATTATCTAAGTGAAGCTTTTTAAAAATATACATATTTTTAAAATATATCTTTATATTTTATATATATATAAACATACATATGGATACATATGTATATACATATGCATTTATACATATACATAAAAATATATATTTATATATATAATACACATATTTTTAAAATTATATATATATTGGTTGTAGGTAGACACAATATCTTTATTTTACTTTTATGTGGTGCTGAGGATTGAACCAGGGCCTCATGCATGCTAGGCAAGCACTCTACCAATAAGCCACAACCCCAGTCCCATAAGTGAAGCTTTTTTAAAAGAGAAAACAGCAGTTAAAACAGAATCATGAAAGAGTGTAACATAATAGACTTTTATTTTAACCTAAAAGAGCTATATGCTCATTTACCAATCTATTAAGAAAGTCCAGGGCCTTTTCTTTGCACATGGTTTACTGATTGGAGTTCTGCATTTTTTCTCTTGCATAAACCATACAGCTAAACCACTAGTAAGATTTTCCAAGATTTTGTTCCTTTAAGAGGAAAATAATGTAAAAGTACCTGTGAACAATCAGTGCAATTTATAATCTTTTATAGTTATCTCACACAGCTTTATTGGATCTTTCCAAAATGTTAAACATAGGTTTTAAAGAAATAAGAAACTTTATTTCCATGCCATTTCATTTATTTACATAATATTAAGTTATAAAAGCACAATATCAAGTACAAGTGGCATAAACAGATTTGGAACAAACACAAGTAACTCATAGAACAGTATATCTGTTAGTGCAGAAAGACTCATTGGAGAGTACTTTCATTTAGCATGATATGGGAATTAGTCACTTATGATTTATAAAAGGAATAGGGTTAATTGGTTAGAGGTCAAATGTAGATAGGCTAGGAGAGCATCTCCTGTGCCTCTCCATTTTAATTATTTGACTATCCATTTTTCTTCTTCATAGAGATTTAGAGCATTTATTCTGAAGGCAGAGATTGGGCCTGGTCTTTTAAGGGGAACTACTGGGGAAGTCCCCAGGCATTCTTACCCTAACATGCAAATCTTATGAGAACAAGAGGAATTTTTAAAAATTGGTAACAGTTGTTTTTGAGGCATTTACACTACAGTTTATGGATCTTTAATGAAAAGGCCTTGTAACAGGTAAAATTTTCCTTGTTAAAAGCTTGTACTAGTTTCCTGGGGCTGCCATAACAAATTTCCACAAAGCAGATGGTCTAAAATAACAAAAACTTGTTCACTCACAGTTATGAAGGCCAGATTATAACACTGAGGTGCTGACAGGACTTTGTACCCTTTGAAGGTTCCTTGCCTCTTCCAGTTTTTGGTGGCTCCAGACATGCCCAGCCTGGTGACTACATATTTTGGGGGTCCATGCTTCCATCTCCCTTGGTCTTTGGGTGTGTCTGAGTCTCAAGTCTTTCTACCTCTCTCTTATAAGGACAGTTTGAAAATAAATGAATATCAACCAAATGAGGACAAGCAAAGGCTATTTGTTCAGAGGTTGCAAGGAAGTCTGTTACCATCTGCATTTTGCAGAGTCAGAGGCAGGCAATGGAGTGGGTATGACCTGGGTGGAGGTGTAGACATGGAGAAGTTACAGGCAGGCTAATTAGAAGTGAGGCATCCTATGTGATTGATCATGGGTATATATTTGGCATTTTCTGGTTGGTCCTAAGTTAGAAGCAGAGGTAAGAATTAGGGAAAATATCATTAATCAGGTAGTGACCATTTTGAGGCAATTGTTATATTTGGCTTCCTGGGTTGTTATTAGACATGGTGTTCTGACTTCCTACATGTCTGATTTATAGATAACAAATTGGCTTCCTGGACTATTTACTGTAGATAGTGAGTTGGTTTCCTGGGTTGGTTGCTGCAGGTTGTGTGTCAGAGTTCTGATTTTATATATGGTCTTGCCATTGTCTGTTTACATATTCATCCTTTTACCTGCCATTGAATTTAGGGTCTACACAAAATCCCTTAACCAAATCACATCTGCAAAGATCCCTTCTTTTTTTCCCCCACATAGGTCACATTCATAGGTTTTGAGAATTAAGACATGGATGTATCTTGGGAGCCACCATTCAACCCACTGAAAAGCTCTTCTTGGTTTAGAAATGATGCTTGCTTGTTTAGAGGAATAAAACAGAACAAAAAAAAACCTTTCTCCTTAGTGTCTTAAATGAGACAGGCAGGTAGGTTAGGACTAGATTTCACCAAAGGCCTACCATTTCTGTCACAAAGGCAGCGACATTTTGAAATGTTTCCCTGGGCATTCTTTAAAGCTTGAGTTGGAGTTTCAGGCCAACCCCTATATGTCTACACTCCAAATGAGATGTTTTGATAGGCACTAACAAAACATGTCTATATATTCAGAGATACCCCAACTTTGGTAGAAAACTTGAAGCAATATGGATGATATATGAATATTGTCAATATTATCTTAGAGAGTTAAGGAGAAAAATAAACCTTTTCTGTTTCTTTCGGTTTTCAATATCCTAAAATTTTAATCTCACTGCCTAGTCAGAAAAGGGAAAAATCACTATTTTAGTAGATTCTAAGACACTGGGATATAATAGGTTTATAATAAAATTTTCATGATTTGTTAATTATTTTTGGATGGTGGCTGGCTATATTCTAACTTCTCTTAAAACTTTGTGGTTGAAAGTCCTGGGCTGGGGTTGTAGCTCAGTGGTAGAGTGCTTGCCTAGTACATGTGAGGAATTGGATTGGATCCTCAGTACCACATAACAATAAATAAATAAAATAAAGGTATTGCGAAAAAAAATTCTTGAAAAAGAAAGTCCTTCAGTCTTGACTCTGAAGTTCAATCCCATTGATTTATTCAATTCCAATGGATTTTCAATAGATGGCAGTAGATTTTCATTTTTTTCCATTCTATTATAGAGATCCAGAAAAAGCTCAAACACCCAATTTTAATGCAGATATCCTGTCATGATTAGTTGGTTTAAATTAATGTCATGCAAGTGTTCTTCAACTTATATTGCTTTAGAAATAGAGATCAAGAAGTACCAGTAATTTTATTATTTTTATTGTAAAAATCTAATTTGCTTCACTCTTGAAATTACTTCATCAAATATTTTAGGGAATACAAAAAATGAGTAAGACATTGTATTTGCCTTTTTGCGGATTAGAGTCTGGGGAAGATAGTATAAAACAATGAAATTAATAAGAGTAAATGTACTGAACACTTACCATGTGGTAGGAATTTGCTGAGTGCTTTGTACGCATTATTTAATTTCATGCATTGTCCTTACAATAACACTAATGAAGCAGGTACTATTGTTCCCATTTACAGATAAAGAATCTGAGGCTCAGGTTAGAAATAATTTACCTAATAAGCTATAAAGTGGCACAACCTGGATTCAAAATTAGCTTTTCTTAATCTAGAACCTATAGTTATCTATCAGAGTATTAGGGACAGAGAAACAATTGTATTAAAAGAGAGAGATCACATATGCCCAGAAAGATTAAGAAAGATTTCTTAAAGAAAATGCCACCCAAAGTACAGGTTAAAGATTGGTTGTGATGGTGACATGACCAGACAGTATTGTAGAAGCAATATTCTGTCAGAACAGAATAAGTTGGAGTAGAAATAGACCACAGTTAGACACCTATTATGTGCCAGCACCTGTGGTACTTTCATGGAGTTTACATTAGTTGAAGGATACAGAAAAGATATAAATGTAAAAGCTATCAGTGGTAATAAATGTCAATGATGATAAATGCTATTAAGCAAAGCAAAGAAACAGAAGATGAAAGAATAGTGTCATGTTTTTAAAAGAGTTGTCAGGAAAGGCTTCTCTGCTAAGATAGTTATTTGGGAGTAGGTAAGGAAAGATTGATAGAATTTAAAGTTAGAACCAATTAATGAAAAAATTGCATGTAGCATGTATGATAAATAAAAGAATCAATTTACTAAATTGTCCCTTGAGTAAGACAATTGGGGCAACAGCCTTGGACAGCCTACCTGTAGGGTGTCTTCAAATATTTCCCAAAGGTTCTATGAAGTAACAACAAGGAGCTCTCCTTTTTGACTATCTGGGGCAGCTCTGGTTGAATTGCCCTAGGCTCTACACCTTTTTAGAGACCTCTCTGCTAATTATTCTGGAGGTTTGGGCTGAACAACAAGAAACATGAACTTTAACTTACTGAGATGGGAAAAAAACTATGAAATAGCAGGTTTAGTGGTGGTGATTGGAAAAAGGAACCAGAGTTCAATTTGGAACATATTAAGTTGTTTAAAATCCAAGTGGAGATATCAAGTAGACAGTCTGGCTTGTGTCTGTTCTTCAAGAAGGATATTCAGGCTAGAATATAAATTTGGGAGTTGTTAGTCTATAAATGGATTTTAAAGCCATGGAACTGGATTGGCTGAGTGGCATAGCCAGTAACATGCATATGAGAAAAATAGATAAGGACTGAGCCCTGGAACATTCCAACAAGTAAGAAACATGAAAAGGAATCAGCAAAAGAAACCAAATGTGGTTTTTCAGAGAAGGTGGTCATGATCAAATGTGTCAAATAATGCCATTAGGTTAAGTAAAAGGGAGACTGAACTTGTCCATTGAATGTGACAACATGGAGGTCAGATAAGAGCTTTAAGAGTAGAGTAGCAAATGCTTGATTCTAGTGTTTTCAAGAAAAATGAGGAGAACAAAAGTGAACAGCATGTATTCTTGGCAATAAATGGGAGCAAGAAATGGGTCCATAGAGTCAAAGCAAGGATGGTGGTGGTGGTAGTTGGAGATATATGATAAGTCATTCAGGATGATACCTGTGACCACATAAAGAGGGGAATTATGTTGAGAGAACATTCAAATAATGTCCTTGAATAAATGAGAATATCCAAGAACAGAGGATTGGCCTTAGTTAGGAGAAAGGCCACTTTATTCATTGTATGAAAAGGGTAGACTAGTATATGGGTACAGGTCCAGAAAGACTAGTAGATGAATAATTTACTAACCTCTGATATTTTTTACTATCTCATTTAAATAAAAAGGTAGGTTATCAACTAAAAAGGGAAAATAGATGTGGGAAGTTTGAAGAAAGAAGAGGAATGAACTAATCATCTATAAAACTTGATAAATTGTAGGGCCTACAATCAAGGGCCCACTTGACAAAATTGCCTTGAATTTAAAATGAGACCACAGCACTTTTGTGTGTGTCTTTTTATTTAAAGCATGTTCAGTTACTTGAGCATAAGTGAAGCAACTGGTTGGATTTTTCTAGGGAAGTAGGTCAGGGAAAGAGCTCTACGGGAAGTGGGGGTGAATGCAAAGAAATCTAGGCCAGATAAGGAGGTAAGAATACATGAAGAGCTGAAGGATCATGTAAAAGTAGAAATGTTAATGGATTGGAAATCTTGGTGTGATTCAACAACTCTTATCATCGAAATACTGGATGGAATCAGCTAGAAAATTAAAATGTGGTTTTCATATTAGATAATGTATGAGGTACTGTTATAATCTGTGGGTGGCTGGGGAGAATGGATGAAAGAAAACATCAAGGAACTGAGAGGCCAGGGTATTAGATGTACCATCTGTGTGGATATGGAAATTCCAGAGAAATGTAAGGGGGAAAATGATGCAGAAACAGTAAATCAGATGTTATAATCTAGGAGTGAAGAGAACTAAAGATAAGTTAATAACTATAAGGACAGGTAAAGCTTAGTTTGATGGCATGAACTTCAAAGAAATCAGAGGTTTGAAGTAGAAGAGACAGATACTAGTTTGGCAGTGCTGATGGGGAACAGGATTAATGCCTCACCTCCAGATTTAGTAGTGACTTAAAGATGAAGAAGCAATATCTTTGGATTTCGGTTGAAGCCAAAAGGTGAAGGAAAAGTTCCCTGAAGTCATGAAAGATAGGATTTTTACTGAGGATGGAACTTAATTTCAGAGACCACAATGGAAGGACTATAAAAAGGTTGAGGAGTGGGTATCACAACATCAAATTAAGGATTTAGCAAGTGAATATGGCTGGGTCTTCATTATGATGAATGACCCCTAGGAAAATAGAATATAATGGGAATAGTGATCATGATCTCTTTGTTTATGGAAATGACACCCATTTGGAGGAGAAAGAAGCAGGACTCCCCAGGAAAGCAATTTAGATGGCAAGAACTTAAGAGGAGCAGGAAGAACTCTCTGGGTTCCTTCTTCAGTCATGCAAATTGTGATATTGAGGCCATAGGAAATGTGTAGAAGCTGCAGGAGCTCCATCAATGTACTTTACTGAAATAGTTCCCCAAAGGAAGAAAAGGGAATAGAAAGAAGGAAGTTGGGGGCTAGGGATGTAGTTCAGTGGTGGAGTTATGTTGTTAGTAGACACAGAGGATGTGAGTTCAATCCCCAGCACTAAAAAAAAAAAAAAAAAAAAAAGTTGATTAAAGCAGCAAAGTGACTTAAGACTAGTTCGATAGTAATTGAAAATAGTTAGATTCTGGAGGGATAAAGATATAATTCTGCCCTTAAAGTATAGTCTTGGTAGTTTGGCTTAAGAGCATAAAATTTGGAGCCAAAATACCTGAATTTAAATCACATCTCAGTAGCTATCTGGCTTCACTTAAGTTTCTTGATCTATTGGTGCCTCACTGTACTTGTCTGTATAATGAAAACTATAATAATAATATGTACCTCACAGAGCCAAATGAGTTAGTATTTGTAAAGTTCTTAGAATACTGCCTGGCACAACATAAACACTATATAATATAGTTTTTTGTTGTTATTGTTGTTGTTGTTGTTTAATTTAAACCACTTATAACAATGTCCAGCATAAAGCAAGAACAGTAAAAATGCTTATTGAGAGAACTGACTGAAAGTATAAAGGCATGCCTTTTCAAGGTAGATGACCAGAATTAAGGATTTAGTCTGTCATCATGAAAGGCAAACTAAAGAGCTGGACAGAAAATCAGATTTGTATTTGTTAGCACTGAACTGGTACAGTTCTTTGTGCTATGAGGAAAGGACTTAGACTAATGACATGAGCAGAGTAAATGGACTCAGCATCTGGGAAGACTTCAGGAAAGGGGTGAATCTGAAGTGAGATTGGAAGGAAGTAACATGAAGAGACAGGAAAGAATCAAATTCTCAGGGGTGATTATGACAATCTGCTAGTTAAGCTCTCAGGATTTCTTTTGTATGGTAGGATGTTTCTGGATAGACATAAGATCCTCAGGTAGGAAGTAATTTAACTTTGTTTTTCTCTCTTTTTGTTTATACACCATGTTTCAATCCTTTAAAACATGTGTAACTAATACATAAGTACTTTGTCTATAATCTTTAGGAAAATATTTAGTGATTTTGAACACTTCCTACCTTGTGCCTTACTTTATGACATTTCACTTTTTTTTTTTTTTTGACTTGCAAAGCCTATAATCACTTCAGTACAATTTGGGAAGATTCACAGGTTTGATGTATGCCAATTAAGAATTTTTTACAAGGATCAGTCATCTGAATAGAAAAATCCTTATGTTTAATTGGAGATGGCAACTTCCAATTTCAAAAGTACTTATTGACATTGACTTCCTTTTATGTATCAAAAAACTTGAACCATTTTCTCTGTGTAGGAATGGAGCAGCAGATTTGGATACCCTTTTTCCTAAAGCTGATAATGCCCTTACTTCTGCCAACTCAGCAGTGTTGTGTTGGAACAACTTTCTCTTCATCTTTCAATGGAGAAAAATATATACTCTTTCATCTTATCAATTACTCCTAAATCAAGTACACTGACATATGATTTTAAACTTGCTTAGGTCATACCCCGGCCAAAATAACACACATTCTATACTCATGATAGAGATTGCTAAAGCATTCTTAGAACTGATTCTCACCAATTTGTGTGTATGTGTGTGTGTGTGTGTGTGTTGTAATTATTATAACAGTCCTATGAGGTTTTATAGATGAGGGCACTGTGGATCAAAGAAGAACCAAGATTCAAATACAGGATCAAAGGAGAACCAAGATTCAAATACAGTTCAACTTTTCTCTAAAATCTCTCACTTAATCATTGTGTTTTAATTATTTGTACTAATGATGAAATGTCATTGCATTCCTGTGACATGTTTGACAATTTAACTTTCAGGATCACAAATACATGACAGGAACAAGGGAAAGTACAGGATTATCAATATAGATTTTTTTTTGTAGGAGTAAAGAAAGTGAGCCAGGCAGCAGAAAAGAGATTACAAAGGAGAATGTCAGGCCACAAAGAAAGGAAGAGTGAAGGAATTCCTAAAGAAGGTAATGAATCAATCTTAAGAAATAAATAATTAAAAGATCAACAACAAAAAAGTAGTACAAAAGGATAATTAGGTTAAAATGAATAATAAATTAAAATAGAAGGAAGCAGTTACATTTCACCAGAAAGAAAAATACTCAGTATTTAGAAAAGGCATAACAACCTGCAAATATAGGTCTATATTGAAAATCCATCAACTATAATTGCTATTGAGTTGTTGTGGTAGCAGTATAATTATAGTATATGTGCAAGTGGTTCAGATAAAAAAAATTAGGACAATCAAAATATTTATACTCTTCCATAAAGGAACAGGTATAGTAGACAACTTTAAACTGCCTACTGTTATTGCCTTTAATTTTGGTTTTGTCTAGAATCAGAAAGGGAGGATTACCAATCCTGAATGTAGGTGGTGGTTTTTTTTTAATGAGAAAAAAAAATCTAATTTTTTATATTCTAGTAAGGAAACAAATTTCTTAAAAATGTCTGCATTTAGTTTTTATATGTACTTTATTTGTTTGTCTAGCTGTGGGTAACCAAGATACATCATCCTTAACTGAGGTTGTAGAGCAAGTTGCCAAACAACAACAATCACAAACATCAGAAATAGAAAGGAACAAAAAAGTTCTGTGTCATTTGCAGGTAATTTATTTTATATAATCTTTTAAATGTCTTAAAATTGTATTAGTGACAGGGAAGGTATTAAAAGGACTTAATATTGGGAATCAATTTTAAATTCATACTCATTCTCTCAGTTTTTCTGTTCTAAGTAACATCTCTGTGAGTATTCCAGGTTTATAGAACATTTTACATTCCCAATACAGTATAAAGATTCACCAATGTCATTGTAACTATAGAATAAGTGTATAAAACCTAACATGTAACATAGAATCATTTTAAATTTGCTTTATTGGATAGTTTTTCCTAAAATACTGAATTCAGTGAAGGTTACATTGTAAGACAGTGTTTTTAAAGCTATTGCTTGTGAAAACCTAGTTGTCAGTGAACATTTCAAGTAGCCTCCCTCTGTCCCTTGCCTTTTGTAATGTATTCATAATCTCATTATCAGGAACATGGAAGTCATTCTTGGTCTTTGCATGAAGCATAACTAAATATAACTACATTCTGTGAATATGACTAAAGAAATGAATATTAAAACAGTATCTTTACTTGTAAATGATGTTATTTAATATATCATAGAAATGAAAAGAATAGGCTCTGCAGCTGAACTGTCTTGTTTGAAAGGCCAAATTTGCTATTTTTAGCTCTGCAATTGAATTTGTGCCTCTGTTTCCTCATTTGTAAAATGGAGATAATAATAGGACCTTCCTCCAGGTTTTGGTGAGGACTAAATGAATGACCTTGTAAATATCTGTATAGTATCATTGATGGGGTCCTGGTGGACAGACAGTACAGGGCCTGATTTTGACATTGGTTTTAAACAGTAATATTAAGAGACAGATGTTGATAATAATTACATTAAAACATGATTTCTTATAAGTATTTGTATGTTACAAACCTTCTAAAAAGCAGTGCATTTATAAAAGGATATAATTCAAGAATAATGTTTTGGATTTCTATGATGAGATTTTCTGTAAAACTTATCAGGCTTCAAAGAGTTTCACAGATATTTATTTCTTTAGGGCCTACTTTCTATTGGGCATTTTGCTAAGCATTTCTCTAAACATTGTACTTACTCTTGCATTGCTCATCCCTTATTGGGGAGGGAGACAAAGAAGTAAACAAATAATTGCACTCAGGGTGAGGCATGAGCCCAACACATTTAACACTGAAGGAGTGATTGCAAAAGAAGTGATGTTTCAAAGTTCAACTTTAAAGAACAGTTGGAACTCACTGATTGATTGGGAATCTGGGGCAGGTTTAAGCTTAAGGCAACTGGGATGAGGAGGATAATATTCCAAATAAATACAATCTGAGAAAATTCATAGAAGCCTGAAATAGCATTGACACACTCATGGAACTCTAAGTAGTTTGGTAATGGTGTAGCATAAAGTATGTTTTGAGAAGTGGTGGGAGATAAATACCATGATAAGAAACTTGGACTTTATTCTAAAAGTGATAGGAAGGATTTGGTTTTAAACAGGAACAAATTAAAAATTTATTTTATGGAAAGAGAATTCTCAATATATATAAAGTGCTTGCTATAATCCCGTTCATGACAAGAAGTCTCAGGAAATTAGGATTAGAAGGGAACTTTGTCAATTTAAAAAAAAGAGCATCTACAAAAATCCTAAAGACAACTATATACTTAATGTTGAAAGACTGAAAGTTTCTCTCCTAAGATTTGCTTTTATTTCTATTCAAGATGGTACTGGGAGTTGAAGTACTGGGTGCTGGGAGTGCAATCAAGTAAGAAAAAGAAAATGTATCTAGATGACAAAGGAAGAATTAAACTGTTTCTATTCACAGGTGGCATAATTATCTTTAGAAAATCCCATAGAATCTAAAATAAAGCTATTTGGACTAATAGGATATAAGACTGACATACCAAAAAAAAATGTCTTTCCATATATTGGCAGAAATGCATAAAATTCTATAATTTTCAGAAATTCTATATAATTTTCAGAAATTAAAAATTCTGAATAGACAGGTAGATCAACGGTACAGAATAGAGGACACAGAGACAAACCCACATAAATACAGGTATCTCATACTTGACAAAGGAGCCAAAAACATACAATGGAGAAAAGATAGCCTCTTCAACAAATGGTGCTGGGAAAACTGGAAATCCATATGCAGCAAAATGAAACTAAACCCACATCTCTACCCTGTTCAAAACTCAACTCAAAATACATCAAGGACCTAGGAATTAAACCAGAAACCCTGCACCTAAGAGAAGAGAAAATAGGTTCAAATCTTCATCATGTCGGCCTAGGACCAGATTTCCTTAACATGACTTCCAAAGCACAAGAAATAAAAGCAGGAATCAATGATTGGGATAGAGCCAAACTATCCTAAAAGCTTTTTCTCAGCAAAGGAAACAATCAGCAATGTGAAGAGAGAGCCTTCAGAGTAGGAGAAAATCTTTGCCACACACACTTCAGATAGAGCACTAATCTCCAGAATCTACAAAGTACTCAAAAATCTTTACACCAAGAATACTAATAACCCAATCAATAAATGGGCCAAGGAAATGAACAGACACTTAACAGAAGAAGATCTATAAGCCATCAACAGATTTATGAAAAAATGTTCAACATCCCACATTATAAGAGAAATGCAAATCAAAACCACCTTAAGATTTCATCTTACCCCAATTAGAATGTCTTTTATTAAGAATACAGGCAACAACAGGTGTAGGCGAGGATGTGGGGAAAAGGGTGCACTCATACATTGCTGGTGGGATTGCAAGTTGGTGCAGCCACTCTGGAAAGCAGTGTGGAGGTTCCTTAGAAAACTTCCTTAGAAAACCCTGCAGGTTGACCCAGCTATCCCACTCCTTGGCCTATACCCAAAGAACTTTAAATCAGCATACTACAGTGATGCAGTCACATCAATGTTCATAGCTGCTCAATTCACAATAGCTAGATTGTGGAACCAACCTAGATGCCCTTCAGTAGATGAATGGATAAAGAAACTGTGGTATATATACACAATGGAATATTCCTCAGCCATAAAGAAGAATAAAATTATGGCATTTGCAGGTAAATGGATGATGTTGGAGACTGTCATGCTAAGTGAGACTAGCCAATCCCAAAAATCCAAAGGCCGAATGATCTCTCTGATAAGTGAATGATGATGCATAATTCGGGGTGGAAGGGAGGCAAGAATGGAGGAAGGATAGATAGCATAGAGGGAAGGGAGGGGTGGGGTCAGGGTGGGGGCAGTAAGAATAATGACAGAATGAGTAAGACATCATCGCCCTGTGTACATGTATGAATGCACAGTTGGTGTGACTCTACTTTGTGTACAACCAGAGAAACAATAGCTGTACTCCATTTGTGTTCAATGAATCAAAATTAAATAAATTTTTTTAAAAATTATGAAGCAATACCACTTTACAACTATAGTTCCAAAACTATGCAATATTTAGGGATAATTTTAACATAAGGTTTATAAAATCTATATGTTGAAAAATGCAAAATAATGATAAAAAAAACCACTTAAATAAAGACACACACTATGTTATAAATCAGAAAACACTGTATTATTCTGTCAGTTTTCCCAGTTTTATCTATAGATTAAAAGTAATACTAGTAAGTATCCCAGAGGGTTTTGTTGTTGTTTGTTTTTGGAGTAATTGACAGGCTGATTCTAAAAGTTGTATGGAAATACGAAGGAGGACCTGGAACAGTCAAAATAATTTTGAAGAGCGATGTTGGGTGTCTTAAACTACTGTGGCTATTTTCCAACCAATTTTCTGATTCTCCCTATTGGCATCAGATCTGCTAATTTGCTGCCGGCATTATTCTGCCTCCCCCCACCACTTTACAACCCAAATTGTTAGCACTTGAACTTCCTAGTCAGTCATTGGTCCAGATTGTTATTAGTCCACGAAATTCCACTGCTTAAGAATAGCTCCCCCACCATTTTTCTCTCTCTCACTCTCTCTCTCTCACCCATTCTTACTCTCACTCTATCACTTTCCTTCCCTCCCTCCCTCCCTCTCTCTCTCCCTCTCTCTCTCTCTCTCACCCTGCAGGCAGACACTCTGCCTGTCCACTTAATAAAAACTCTTGTGTGAGTTCCCGCATCCAGAATGGTTTTTCTGGGTACTTTCACTCCCAGTGCCAACTGGATATTGAACAGTTCAATTCAACTCTGATATAAGCTGAGGTTAGCATCAGATCTCACAAGTTAAAGGAATACCCACAAGACTTCCCCATTTCCAATGTCAATTCCAAGTCCCAGGCCACTCATATACTCATACTTCTGACCAACTGACTATAAATAAGGGGTATATTAGTCAACTTTTCACCACTGTCATAAATACCTGAGAAAAATAACTTAGAATAGGAAAGTTTTATTTTGCCTCATGGTTTCAGAGATTTCAGTCCATGTCACCTGACTCCAAAGAGGAACATCATGGAAGAAGGTGTGGCAGAGGAAAGGTACTCAGTCCACAGCAGTTGGAAAGCATAGAGAAAAGAAGGGGGGCCTGGGACAGATAGTCCCCAGGGCATGCCCCTAGTGATCTATATCCTCCAAAATGCCCCATCTTCCTATAGTTTCTACCACCTCCCAGTAGTCCATTTAACTATCTTTGGATTATTCCCCTGATAACATTTTGGGATCAACCATTTCCCAAAAACCCCAACTCTGAACCTGGCTGTACTGGGGACCAGCCCTTCAATGATGAGACTTTAGGAAACATTCCAGATCCAGACCATAACAAGGGTTTCCCATGGCTACCCCTCACACATACCCAAGGTTTAATAATTTTCTAGAGTGAATCACAGAACTCAGGAAAGCACTTTACATACTATTACTACTTTATTATAAAAGATACAATTCAGAAACAGCCAAATGAAGAAGATGCACAGGACAAGGTGTGGAGGATAGGACATGCATAGAGCTTCCATATGGAGCACACCACTTTCCCAAAACCTAGATGTGTTCACCAACCTGGAAGGTCTCCAAAATTCATCATCTAAGAGTTTTTTATGGAGGTTGCATCAAGTAAGCATGATTGATTATTAGCTCAACTTCTAGCCTCTCTCCTCTCCCAGGAGGTTGGGGTTGTGTAGACAGGGCTGAAAGTCCAGGACTTCGATCAAGTCTTGGCCTTTCTGACTGTCGATCCCCATCCTGAAGCTTTCTAGAGGCCCATTGAAAGTTACCTCATTCCAAAAAGAAAAAGATTTTTTTCATCAGATAGTAGAGGAACAATTGCCAAGAAAAGGAAGGCAGGAAGGCAGGGACGAAGGGAGGAAGGAAGGGAGGGATGGGAAAGGAAAATGAAAAAAAGGGAGAAAACATTTTTGGGTAATGGATATGTTTATTATCTTAACTGTGACAACTTTGTGAACATAAAAAAATGTCAAAACTCATCAAATTGCAGAGCTTAAATATGTGCACATTCTTTACATCTATTTCACCTCACAAAACTAAAAATACAAGAAGAGAAGGGGGAGTGTGAGAAATGGGAGAAGAAGAAAAAGGAGGAGAAGGATGAAAAAGAAGAGACTGAGTAAGAGGAGGAAGAAGAGGAAGGAATAGTAATAGTAACGTAAAGATGGGAATGAATTGAAGGAAAAAGATATTAAAGCTAGTAATAAAATTTAACAACCTATTATATTAGTTCAGAAAAGAGAAGATGACCAAATTAGTGTTCATCTCTCCCTATATTGATCAATACATTTGACATCCTAATGTAACTGACAGAACACCTGTCCCTTTCCTGACCATTTTATTGCATCACTCATTTAATAAACATTTACTGAGTACCTACTTCAATGCCAGTACTATCTTAAGCATTGGGAACATGGTGATGAAGATAGAAAAGATTTCTGCAGCCATAGATCTACTTTATAGTTAGGGGAGGCAAACAATAAAGAAGTTTTTTTTGTTTTTTTTTTAAAGGGATAATTTCAGAGACTGATAGGTTACAAAGAAAATAAAACAGGGTAATGTGTAGAGAGTAACTGGAGGAGGGGAAATGGTGGTTAATTTATATGTTGAATCAGTGAAGACTGTTTGGAGAAATAATAAGGCTGAATTGTGACAAAGACCCAGCAGAGTCAGAGAATTTTTTTATGTGGTGCTAGGCATTGAACCCAGGGCCTCAAGCATGCTAGGCAAGTGCTCTATTACTGAGCTATCTCCCCAGCCAAGGTTGGTAATTTTAAGGTAGATGAATCAACAATTACAAATGCTCTTAAGAAGGAATTATGCATATTTAATAAACAGAAAGGAGGCTAGAAGAAGGAAAAACAGTAGATGGGAAGGATAGTAAGGTAGACAGGGACTACAGGATATAAGCCCTATAAGCCATTTCAGTGAATTTGAATTTTATTATTAACACAATGGGACACCACTGGAGAATCTTGAGCAGGGAAGTAGCATGACATGATTCATGCCTTTAAAAGATCCTTCTGTCTCATATATGGAGCCTAAGTGGTAGAGAGGGGCAAGAATGGAAATAGGAAGATGAATTAGAAATTAGACCACACTACAAAGATTGGTCAGAAGTAAACGTGGGGATTTAGGTTGGAGAACCAACTATCAGGTTTTGGTGGGAAGTAGATTTTGGGTAAAGGAAAGGGAAAAATTAAGAATGATTTTTTGCCTTTGGGTATTCAGATGGAAAATGGTGCAGTATATTGGAATCAGTAGGATTAGGGAGGGAACATGTTTGGTGTGTGTTGTGGTTTGTATATTAGGTGTCCCCTAAAAGTTCCTGTGTTAGTGCAGGAATGTTCTGAGGTAAGATGATTGGATTTTGAGAGTTTTAACCTTCTAATCAGTCCATCCTATGTGAATGGACTGAATGGTAGACTTAGGCAGGTGGGGCTTGGCTGGAGGAGATAGGTTACTGGGGAGGTAACCTGGAAGGGTTCACTTTCTCTGTAACTCCTTTCCCACTTCCCTTTCTCTACTTCTTTGCCTCCATGTTTTCCACCATCCCATTCCACTATGATGTGTGGCCTCACCTTGGGCCCAAGGCAATGGACTAAACCTCTGAGACCATGAGCCAAAATAAACTTTTCCTCCTCTAAATTGTTCTTGTTGGGTATGTTAGTCACAGCAATAAAAGGCTAACACAGTGTGTAAAATATATCTAGTTGAGGTGTCTATTGCACACCCAAACAGAAATGTCAAGTGGACATTTTAAATATTAGCACTGAAGACAAAAATTGAGGTTCGCCAGCATTTTGTATTTTTCAGTGTCCTTACCTTTTTTGTCTCTGTCAGGGAAAGGATTAAAGGACTTTGCCTTTTTAATACAATGCCATCCTTCCAACCTTAGAAATGTATTCAAAGATAATGACCATCTAGATAGAAAAAAAGAATGAAGGCTGGTGGGAGGATCTATAGAATTTGATAAACAGCTATAAAGAAAAGGAAGAATTAAGGATTCTCAAAGTCATACTGTTAAGTACTTTGGGGAATATAGGATTATGTTAATTTGCATTTTTGGTCCCAACTTTTCATTCCTTTGTATATCTACACCCTTCCCCACATGATTACAATGCTCTCCCATCATGAGTGGACATAATTCCACCCCTTGATTCTGAGTGTGATCATGTGACTAGCTGGGGTATTAGCAGATATAATCCAGCAAAAGCTTTGAAAAAACTTCTAAATATTGAGCTTTGACTCTTCTGCATCTACTATCATCATGAGAAATACATGCCTGGTATGACCCACTGGAGCACAGGGGACACATAAAGTAAAATCAAGACACCCCTGCCAGTCCAGTTTAAAGCCAATCTAAATTGTCTTACAGCCAGTCAAACTTCAGACATTTTTCTTTATTAAATATTAAATATTTAAATTTCAGATGTACCTGTATTTTTAAAAAGACACAGTACACCTATACACTGATCTAGTAAAGAAAAATAAAAATTACAAACTGCAGGACTAGTGTTCCTAAATTCAAAACCAGGATTTGACACTTACTGGTCAAATGATGAATTACCTTTGTTATTCAAGGTCTCAGAACCTGTTTCATTATCTGCACAATGGGAATAATAATGGCAACTATTGAGGGCTTTAGCACTTACACCCTTCCTCCCCACTTCCTACTTTTACATGAGAAACTAGATCCAAAACTCTGTGACTAATTTCACATGGAAAAATATGGTTCTTTTGTTTTTCAAAAATGCCAAGAGAAGGAGCTAAATGAATGTTTCCTGTGTAAGAGGACTTAAATGTTTCTGCCTAAAAGCAATTTTGTAAATATACCCAGGGACAGGGATGTGACTCAGTGGCAGAGCACTTGCCTAGCATGCAAGGCACTGGATTTGATCCCCAGCAACACACACACACACACACACACACACACAACTCAGGTGTTTGAGATTTGAGTGAAACCACCTAGCCAATCCCCACAGCTCCCAACCATGTAAACCACCTAGCCAATCCCTTCTCTTCCAAGTCATGTCAGTAATAAACACCTATTTGTTGTTGTGTCACTGAGGTTTTGTGGTTCCAACAATAGACAACTGATACAAGGGGGAAATAGGCTTGGAAGGGAGGCAGAATTAGTCTTTTGGGACATGATGAATTTGAGATAGCCAGTGGCATTTGGACATAGAATTCAACAGTCATTTTTTTATATATTTTTTCTTAGTTGTATATGGACACAATGCCTTTATTTTTTATTTTGTGTGGTGCTGAGGATTGAACCCGGTGCCTCACACATGCTAGGCAAGCACTGTACCACTAAGCTGTAACTCCAGATCCTTAACACTAACTTCTAATTTGTGAATCACCAGTAGATGCATGGCTGCAAATATAAATATGGACAAGATAATCAATCCAAGGGTTATGCAGAGAGTGAGAAGAGGAAATGATGAATTACTGACTCTGAGGAAGAGTGGCCCAGAGTTGCAAAGCTCCTTAGAGAAGCTCTCTTCTTCCCTGGATGCAGGTTGACTTTGAGAGCAAGGGTCAAATATTGTTTTTTCTTGGCCCTCTTGTGTTAATCTGGATCTCTAAGTTTGATCTTAAACATCCAGCAAGCCAGTCTCACCAGTCATAAATAAAGTAAGAGTACTGGGCTTAACTTCAATGTCTATAACTTTACAGTTATTTACTCCCTTTTATCTAACTGGGGTCTATATTATCTCATCTGTTCTATAGGTGATTGTTTAGTATCTCAAATTAATTTAGGTTGTTCTTGAAGCAGTACTTCTGCAAAACATTAATCAGGCAACAGTTATAGAGTTTACAAGGAAAATACAAAGTGGAATTAAGAGTAAAAATATATCTAGTTTGTGTAATAGTCATCTTAAATTCTGCCTGAGCCATATATTATATTCCCTGTTTGAGATCACAGTAATTTTATAACAAAAAGCTATCTTTTGAATATAACTTTAAATGAGCTGAAGTTGGCTTATTTTGGAGACATTCTGGCTTGCAGCAGGGTAGGAGGCAGAGCCTTATCTCAGGTAAGGCGGGGCTCTTTACAAATCTTAGGTAAAGTGTCCTAGTTCTGAAGTTAATCTTTGCCTCCTCTTTGAACATCATTTTATAAAGTTTACCTATATTATTTCCTGAGTCTATGTGAATGGTTGTTAACACAATATGATATTATATCTAAGACAAATCAAGGAAAGGCTGAGAGTTTTTAACTTTCTTTTGTGTGGCAAAGTGGCAAAATGCTTTCATGTTTTATGACATTAACCTTTAAGCAAATCAGGCCCTCACTAACGTTTAAATACATTTGCATTTAAATTTTGATCTTGGTGCAAAAAGCAAAAAATTTACATATACCCTATTGATAACAGGTCCTGTTATAGAACATTAAATGATAAAAATAAGTCCCCAATAAGAGTTGCTATTCTTATAAGTTTAAAATTACCATTACAGACAAGTTTAATTTGGAGAACAGCAGCTTGATAAATTTTCTGCTCTAAAGACTGTGTACCTGGAAGATGTGGACACATTAATATACAAAGAAGAGTAATAGCACAATTATCTTGATGTTAACCAAATTTAGTTTTTAAAAGAAAAATTAGGCTCTGTAACATAGTACAACACTTCAATAGTTGTTTAACCATAATTGTACAAACCCTGATTTTTAAGATTAATTGCTCTAAAGAATAAAACTTAACAGACACAATGGTAAGAGTAAATTAGTGTTTTCAAAGAAATCCTTGTCATTTTAACATATAGATTACACTTTGGTTTATATTGGCCCATTAATATTTGACCTTAGGGAAAAACCTAAGCACTTAGTTACACAAAAACTTGTTGGAATTTGCCCTTTACTTACACACAGACTTTCTTACCCAGAAATATTTTCTTTTTCCTTCTACTGAATATATTTTCATACCTAGAACCTTCTATTTTCCCTTTCCTATCTGTTGATTCATTTTTGTTCACATTCTGAAACAACTCTTATGAAATTTCTGATTTAGATCAATTATTCTATTTTAATAAGATGAAATATTTTATGTTATTTATAGTACTTTAATTGAATCACAGTTGAAACTTTTGGATCCCATTGTATACAGAATTGTACCTGTTAAGATTTCACTCTTAGTAACTTTGTTTTTAGTGATGACACAAGGCAATTTTAAACCCTTTTTATTTATCAATCTATGAAAACACCAGTAATGTTTAAGCATGTTACCCCATGGAATTTAAGGTGTTGAGAGTACTCAATGTTATTTAACAGCATTTTAACTTTGTAAATTAATCAGATGTCTCTAACAAACATATTTGATTAGTCCTATATATATCAAATCTAATTTATTTGTTTTACTGTAAAAACTAAGATATCAGACTAATGTATTGAACAGTATTTGCTCTTATCTGTTGAAGAAAAGTGCTAAAAACAATTGATTAATATCAATTAATATTTTATAGACTATATTTTATTAGTTTGACTACCTAGACACTTGTGAGTTAAGAAATTTAAAAACTTGTTACCTTTATTTTTTTACCCAATTTAAATTGAACATTTTTAAATCACGTGAATTAAAGGTATCTGGATCCATTTTTTTAATTTTTTAATTTTTATTTTTTTTGAGCCCTCTTTATGTCAATTTGATATCAGGTATATGATTTTTTTCTTTTTTTTTTTGGACCAGGGATTGAACTCAGGGACACTCGGCCATTGAGTCACATCCCCAGCCCTATTTTGTATTTATTTAGAGACAGGGTCTCACTGAGTTGCTTAGCACCTCACTAACTTGCTGAGGCTGGCTTTGAACTCGCGATCCTCCTGACTCAGCCTCCCAAGTTGCTTGGATTACAGGCGTGCGCCACCACGCCCGGCTAGGTATATGATTTTGGATACACAAGACAGACAACATGATATACACATAACACAAAAGCAAAGGCCTTGTAAAGTACCATACAATTTACTTTTGTTGGAGTTCAGGTAAAAGACTCTTTTTGCTTTTTGGGGGGTGGGGGTTGAAACTGGTCTACTGGGCCTCTGGCTTCCTCTATTTACATTTCAATGCAAACTTGACTTGAGATCTGGTTCCAGCAGAAACTTGATGCCTAGAGCATTTTAACCATTTTTATCAGGGCAGGTTTGAATGTTTAGGAGCTCTGTAATGGGCTTTTGTTATTCCTCCTGGGTGGAGGCACATAAAGGATGTCATTTACATATTGCAAAACAATTACAGATGTTTTATCTCTGAAGCTTGTTAAGTCCTTAGCTAGGCTTTGTCCAGAACAGCGCTATTTTAAATCTTTGAGGCAACACTGTCTAGGTTAGTTGAGATTTGCTAGTTGTTTCCTCAAAGGCAAACAGAAATTGTGATTGAGAATCTGGAGGTATGTAAAAAGCATCTTTTAAGTCTAACATAGTAAACCAAGCAGCAGTAGCTGGAATCTAAGACAACAAAGTAGGAAATGACTTTGGCAGGGTCCAATATGCCCGCTCTGCATAGAGTGGGTGCTTGGGAATTGCCTAAGCCAGAAACCTCTCACCTGAGTCTTGAAGGATGGCGGCTGCACTAGCTGCATTTAATTAGCTGATGGGTGCCCATTTTGCCCTCCAGAAAGAAAGAGGGACAGGGTCTGCAGTAGTTGTAGGCAGTCATCCCAGGTGGGTCTTGCATTTGTTCTGGTCTTTGTTACCAAAACGGTGCGGCATCTTTTAGTTCCCGAATTAGAGGACGCAGAATCTGAGAGGCAATGCTTAAGCCATTTTGGCTTATCAGTTAGTACATCAATCCAAATTTGAATGTAAGCACCTGGTCAGGATGATTTGGTCGCCCAAAGATCCAAAGATCCATGGTCCAAAGATGACCTCTTGGACCATGAGGGTGGTAGGGAGGTTGGTTGTTCCCTGAGGGGGTCAATCAACCTCAAAAGTGAGCCATTCTGATTCACAAAACTTTAAGTCAAATCCATTATCAGAAGCTCCATAATCAGTAGCACATTTTTGGAAGTTCTGAAAATTATCTAAAAAACAAGCTAGAACAGAGGGGTACATGATTGACTGATTCTGTCCCATGGTAGACTATCCTGGAGAGAAATGCGACATGAAAAACAAAGTGAAAGCACAAACGGCCACGAACCAAACTGACAAAACAAATACAGACAGACAGACAGATAATGACCAGATTAGACCACACAGGAGACCTACCAGTGGACAGGAGTGACATCTTGCCCTGTCCTGGGACTCAGAGTAAGCAACTGCATCCAGTCTGACCTCGTCCCCCAGAGAGTCGACTCACCAAGACAGACAGATACCAGGCGGCTTCATCCAGAGGAGCATCCTGAAATCTGGCTGGAGTCCCCCGGAGAATGAGGCTGAGGCACGTCTCTCAGGAGCTCCCCTATACTCTGGGTAGGGCTCCCAGGCAACCATAACAGGAGGCCAATTTAGGTGTGAGGGCTTGGAGAAATTAAATCTCGGTGGAACCTCCAAATGTTATACCGGACAAAAACAAAATCATCCAAGCTGTTCATGTAAAGCCAAAAGAAGCCTTTATTATAGCTGGCCAGTGATGACCACCCATACATCTAAAAGCAGTGTGTCGGGGAATCAGGTTTTTGCTTCTTCGTTATCAGCATTTATAGGGAAAATGATGTGTGAGTGGGGTGGGCGGTACAGTCACTGTTTCCAGTCAATGCAAGCAAGCCACACTACAGAAGCAGATGTTAGTGATTAGCAGTTAGCTATCTCTCTCTCCTGATTATCCTTGAGAATTTTATTTCTTTGGGGAGTATAACAGTGGCTCAAGACTGTAATCCTAGAAGCTCAGGAGGCTGAGGCAGGAGGATCGTGAGTTCAAAGCCAGCCTCAGCAAAAGCAAGGTGCTAAGCAACTCAGTGAGACCCTGTCTCTAAATAAAGTACAAAATAGGACTGGGATGTAGTTCAGTGGTCCAGTGCCCATGAGTTCAATCCCTGGTACCCACCTAAATAAATAAATAAATATATATATATTATATGTATATATAAAAATATATATTATTAAATGATTTTGATATTTTTACAATATTAAAATAAAATGTTAAGAAATTTGAGTGTTTAGAATGAGATGAACATTAAAAAGTAAGAAATACATAACTCTGGGACCTTCTGAGATAAAACAATTGTTACATTATTGCTTATTTCCTTCTATTATGCATCATTATTATATCTGATAAATGTATATTTTTATGTTAAGTGATTTTCCTGCATGCATTATGGATCAAAACAATTACTTTCCTCTCATGCTGAATACCATGAATTAATAATGATAATGTTGAAATATATTACAGAATGAACTTCTTGAGCTTGAAAAACAAATAGCAGCTGTCTCTGCAGAAACTAAAGAAACAGAGAGGCAAATTTATCAGGAGGATGCTGCCATAGAGGATTCCAAACTTCAATGTGGAAGCCTGGAATCTCAAATCAAATCCTTATATACAGACAATGTGAAGCTTAAATTTGATATAGAAACAGCCCAAGAAGATTTTGAGGAACACATGATAAAATATAAGACTTATTATGCAAAAATAAAAGAACATAAAGATAGTTTGGGGGAGATAGAAAGCAAATGGTCATTTATGATTGAACTCTGTGAAAAACGAGATCTAGTTAAAAAACTAAAGACAATGAAAGAGGAACTTATGCAAGATCTCCAAAATCCAGGAGGGAACCAAATAACACAAGTACAGGTTTGAATTATTCTTATCAAAACTTTTTCTATTATTCTCTTTAAAAGTATATATTAAGTAATACATTTATCCTTAAGTTAATAAAATGCCTATAGCTATTCTACTAAATTCAGAAACTGTTTTCAGAATTTTTAAAAACTTGAATAAGTACATGAGTTATATAACAACTATCTCAAATGTACAAATGCACAAAGGAAATATTTACAAATCCACTGTGCATTTCTAAAAATATATGGTCAAACAAAATCACAGTGAACAATTAATCCATTTGTTGCAGAAAGTATAATTCAGAAAAAGGTTGAGGCTCTAGCTTTTATGCTAATGCATCAACACCAATTCAAATCAATTTTGTATGATTAATGCAGTTCAGCAAACAATCTGAATTAATAATTGCACCTTAAGCATCTTTGTATTTCTCTCACTATTCTTTGAGGACCATAAAAAGTACAAACTTAAAAATACCATTTCTTGCTAGAGAATTAAGCATTCTTTGCATTGTTGTCAGGCAAATGCCACTATAAATGCCACTTTCCTTTGTCTTATTTTAATTTGTTTTTAGTTCTGAGTTTTCAAACTAAAGTAGCTTTGTTTGAATAGCATTTATTTATACAGTATTCCCTTGGAAGCAATATTCTAATCCTATGTATCAAAATTAAAATTCAATTTATCTAGTTTTCTTAAATTATGTCAATGCTGAAAGTTGTAGATTTATATTGACCATTCCTTTCTGACTTGTATATTTTAAATTTAATTAATATATAGGAAGACATTTCAAAGCTAAAGAATAAAATTATAACTGTAAAAGAATCTATCGTTGAAAAAACTTGTATGCTTGAGGAAGAAAAGAGAAGACATGAAAAATTAAGAAAAGAGATAGAGGTAAGTCTTAATTATTGAGATTTCAATGTTTTACAAGATCATTTCTTAAGCTTATACTGTATTCATATTTCCATAGTTTACTCTTAATTATCAAAACAGCTAGAAAACAAAATAATCATAAAATTCAGAAGATAAATACATATTAGTAACAGATAGACCCCTCATTCAAAGATGTTCAAATACGTGAATATATTCAAACAATAGTAGATGACAATTCCTAGACATCAGATACTCATCAAAATAAAGTGGAAGACAAATCATCCTTATTCTAAATCTCTCTAATTACATATTTGTAATTATCAAGAGCCAAGTTTAAAAAAGCAGTATGCAAAATCAAAAATGAGACTAAATTTTCATCAAGTAGTGTGGTACCACCTGCAGATTTTTATAGTCAATTTTTATTTACATGAATGGTGAACAAATATGGAAAAGAATATGCTTTTAATAGTAAAATAATTTCCATCATTACAGCATTAATATGGAAAATAAGATGCATATTTTCACTTGATTATGATTAATTTGACACAATAAAAAAGCATCTGAGGTATTAAAGATAAAAATCCTCACCTTTATGTATTCTCTATAAAGAAACACCATGGTTTTATCTTATGGCTTACTAGAAATTTAAGTCAGGTTTTGTTTGTTTGGTTGGTTTTTTGGTTTTATTTTATTTTTCACCCTTCCAGACATCAAGATTTATTTTAAAACTATAAATAGTAAGACAGCATATACATGGCATAAAAAGAAAAAAAATGATTAATGAAACAAAAAAGTGTCTAAAAATAGCTCATGTATATATGGTATATACAAAAAGGCGATCTAGAAAAAATAATGAGAATGTTAAAATAAAATTGGATTTCAACATCATAATACTTTCTTTTCTGAAGAGTATTAAATATAAAGGGGAAAATTTAATCATCTGTGTCAGAAAGAAGCATTTCTTTTAAAAGACAAACATATAAACTCTAAGATTAAATACTTTCACTTTAAATATATCATGAGATTTTAGATTTTGGAAGTACACCTTAACAATAAAGAAGGCAAGACTCAACTCTAAAGAATATATTTATAATTCACATAAATGATAAGAAAAAGAAAAGAAAACGTCGAACCAGTTAAACAGTGGGTAAATAATATGGCAAGAATCAGTTTTTGAAATACATATATCCAAAAACAATGGAAAATATGATCAATCCCATTAACAATAAAAGATTGATGATTCAAAATACAACAAGGCTGCACATTTAGCCAACAAATTATCAGTATTGAAGCTGGTAAGACATAGAACACCTGAATTTTAAAACACTATTGGTGTGAGTATATATTGCTAAAAGCATTTTGGAAAGAAATTTGAGATTATCTAGAAATTTTCTTATGCTGACATGTTTTATTAAGGTACAATTGTCATAAGTCCACAAATTATAAATGTTTGACTTGTTTATTTTTATTTGTTCTTTTTAGTTATACATGACAGTAGAATCCATTTTGATATATTTATACAAGCTTGGAATATATCTTATTCTAATTAGGATCCCAGTCTTGTGTATGTGCAAAATGATGAGCTTCACTATAGTGTTTTCATATATGTACCAAGGAAAATTATGTCGGATTCATTCCACTGTCTTTCCCATTCCCATTACCCTCCCTTCCCTTCATTCCCCTTTGTCTAATGCACTGAACTTGTGTTTTCCCCACCCCCTTATTGTGGGTTGGCATCCACATATCAGAGAGAACATTCAACCTTCAGTGTTGGATGATTGGCTTATTTCACTGAGCATGATAGTCTCCAGATTCATCCATTTACTGGTGAATGTCATAAAGTAATTCTTCTTTATTGCTGAATAATATTCCATTCCATTCCAATAATAATACCACAATTTTTTTTTATCTATTCATCTGCTGATGGGTATCTAGGTTGGTTCTATAGCTTAGGTATAGTGAATTATGCTGCTATAAACATTGATATAACTGTATCACTGTAGTATGCTGATTTTAACTCCCTTGGGTATAAACTGAAGGGTGGGATAACCAGATCAAATAGTGGTTCCATTTCTAGTTTTTTGAGGAATCTTCATACTGCTTTCCAAAGTGATTGCACTAATTTGTAGTCCCACCAAATTAGTATACCCTTTTCCCCACATCCTGCCAACATTTATTGTTACTTGTGTTCTTGATAATTGTTATTCTGGTTGGAGAGAGGTGAAATCTCAGTGTAGTAGTAGTAGTTGTTGTTGTTGTTATTGTTTTTTGTGGTGCTGGGGATTGAACCCAGGGTCTTGTGCTTGGAAGGCAAGCACTGTACCAACTGAGCTACATCCCCAGCCCCTCAGTGTAGTTTTAATTTGCATTTCTCTAATTGCTAGAGATGTTAAACATTTTTTCATATACCTTTGAGAAGTGTCTTTTTAGTTCCTTTGCCCATTTATTGATTGGATTATTTGGGTGGTTTTGTGGTTATTGTTGTTGTTTTTGTTTTGGTGTTAAGCTTTTTTTAGTTCTTTGTCTATCTTGCAAAGATTTTCTCCCATTCTTTAGTCTCTCTTTTCACACTTCTGATTGTTTCCTTTGCTGTGAAGAAGCTCTTTTAGCATGATACCATCCCATTTATTGATTTTTTATTTTACTTGTGCTTTAGGAGTCTTGATAAGCAAGCCAGTTCCTGAGCTGACATGTTGGAGTGTGAGGCCTACATTTTCTTCTAGTAGGTGCAGTGTTTCTGGTCTAATACCTCGGTCTTTGATCCACTTCGAGTTGAGTTTTGTGCAGGGTAAAAGAAAGGGGCTAAATTTCATTTTACTACATATGGATTTCCAGTTTGTTTGACTTGATTTTAATTTTGATTAGTGTAAATATATATCGGTGTTACCATCATCTAGATCTATAGAACTTTCCCAGCATGTCCAAAAGTTGTTTTGTGCCCCTTTCATAGGCAACTGCAATTTCATTAGCCAATTTTTGAAAACAGATTTACTGAAAAATATCTCACATACCATTCACCATTCGAAGTATTTTCCAGTGACTTTTAGTATATTTACAGATCCATTGAACCATCATCAATATTAATTTTAAAATTTTTCTTCACCTCAGAAAGAAACCCATTACTTCCACTATGACTTCTCCATCTGTCCCTGTTTCATCCCTTATTTTGCTCCATGCTGCTGCTTCTCCCTTCCTGATATTCTAAGATTCCTTCTTTTATAATTTCCTTTCTCATTAGAAAATTTCTTAATTCATTCTCCTAGGATAGGTCTGCTGGTGACAAATTCTTTCCTTATTATTTTTTATCTGAGAATGTCTTGTTTCCCCTTCTTTCCTAAAGAATGTTTTTGCTATATATAGGAGATAGAATTGTGGGTTAACAGTTCTTTCCATAGTTGAAAAATACTGTGCTACAGGAACCCTTCTGACTTTCATGATTTCTGATGAGAAATCTCCTGTCAGTAGACCTTTCCCCCTACACCAGTGTTTGTTTTTTCTTTCTTCAAGATTTTCTTGTCTCTGGTTTTCATAAATTTTACTATGACATGTTTAAACATCAATTTATTTAAATTTATCCTAGTAGTGGTTCTCTCACCTTTTTGATTCTGAAAATTTATGCCTTTTGCCAAATTTGGATTTTTAATCCATTTTTTATTTGAACACTTCTTCAGTTTCTTTGTCCTCTTCTTGCAGGACTTGAATGACACAAAAGTTAGATCTTTTGTTATAGTCTCATGGGCCCTGGAGGCTCTGTTCCTTTCCCTTTCTCAATCTATTTTCTATCTATTTCTCAAACTGAGTACTTTTAGTGCTCTTTCTTCCAGTTTATTAAATTCTGTTACCTCCAGCTACTGTTGAAATCCATGGAAATCTTTCATTTTGGTTATTTTATCTTTAGTTCTTCAATTTTTATTTTGGTCTTTTATCTTCTTTTCATCTGCCAAGATTTTCTTTTTTTCTATTTTTTCCAGGCATGTTTTTGTAATTGTTGAAGCATTTTTATGATGATTGCTCTAAAATGATCATCAGAAAATCGTAACATGTGTTATTCTGATCTTAGTGCATGTTGTCATTTCTTAGTCAGTTTGAGATCTTCATGGTTTTTTGTATGATGAACGATTTTCTACTGAAATCTGGACGTGTTGAGTATTATGTTTCAAGATTCTGGGTCTTCATTACTCCTGGTAGTAAAGTCAGTCCAGATCCTCCTATCAGTGTCTGTTGACACCCACACAAGGGGAAGGGCTTCTTGTTACCGCTGGGGTTGGGGGTGTTGGCGGGCCTCTAGGCCTCTGTTCATACCATCCTGGCTTACCATTCCCCAGATAGCCTCCACCACACTGTTTGGAAATGGTCTTCTTACCACTGAGTAGTGGTGAGATTCCAGACTCTACCTGGCCTCCTCTGATATTACTCAAGCAAGGAGAAGAATTACTACTTGATGAGGGCAGAAGCCCAGAATCTTTACATGGGCTCTGCTGACTACCAGCTGTGGCTTGCTATTGCCCTGAAGGGGTTGAAACTCATGATTCCCCAATTAGCCCTCCAGTTCCAACCCAGAATTGGGATTTGCAAACCTTGTTATAGCTAGCAATGATAGTTGTTTATAGACATTTCACTGAGTCCTCACCAGTGTAAATGATAGAAAGGTCAGAGGTTTGTTTTTTCCCCCCTGTGCTATTTGACTTAAGGAGTTTCTGCCTAAAAATTTTCTGACTAACTAGGCTACCATTTTCCTCATCTTTTGGCTAGAGAAAGCAAGCTCTCCCTCGGACTTTCATTATCTGCCTTTATTGGCATTTCCAGAATCTTCTCTGGGATATATAGGAAAAACACCCATGTTATTCCTTGTGTCCTGAAATCCCTAGGAAGTTCTTCTCTTCAACTTTCAGAAGCTTCTGATGTTTGTTTTATACTTATCAGGAAGAACAGATAGGTGAAGTACATCTCCATTTTGCCAGAAGCAGTAATATAAATTGGTATTTTAAATGATATAGTGTGAGGTAAGTGGCCACTGATGTTAGATCATGAAAAACTGTCACTGACGTTAAGACTTATGCTTTTAAATGTTTTTATCATTAGAACTTCTAGCCCTGAAATTTAATAACATTTTAAACATTAATAATGGGGATACCTCTTAAGATTCATTTATGCTTTTTAATTTTAGTTCTATTACTTCTCAAACATTTAAAAGCAGTCCTCAACTCCATCACAGTGTTAGAGTAAAAAATGAAAATTTAAGGAAGTAAAGATTCTGTATAAAAATTTATGAAACTGAAGGACAAATACAGTCACATTATTATCTTGATAACACTTGTATTTTTTCAGTAATTTTAATGACTGCCTGATATGAATTGGTCATTGATTTGAGTAACCTATTTCTCAAAGCAACCAATTAAAAAAAAGAGGATAAATTCAAATACCACAAGATTTTTATTATTTCTTCTTTTGAATCTTTTTTTTTCTATCCCTTCTGAATATCTTTTCAGACTGCCTTGGTACAGTTCAAAGGTCATATTTTGCCTGGACAGTGGCCATTTTTTTTTTTTTGCTAATTTTTAATGCTTTCAAATGTGCATTTTTTGTGCATTGCATATTTTAGTTTTTATGTTAATATTTCTTTTATTTCTTTTCTTTTTATGTTAATATTTCTTTTATATCTTTGGTTCAGAAAAAATGAAAATGTTTTTTAGATTTTAGTGTTTTTTCTGTCAAAAAATATTGTTAGTATTTCTAAGTCACTAAATGAAAAAAATATTACCAAATATTTATCCCACAATGTCTTTTTATTCCCCTGTCTATTGTCTGTCTTTGTATATTTTGGAAGAAGGGAACTGAAGATAAAAGAGAGAAGAATAAAGATAAGCTATGACTCATTGAGGGAAAAATTGGGGAAGCAAAAATACAAAGCATACAAAGATTCAAATACAAAGCATTAAGCAGCAATCAGTGATTTTTAGTTCAAAGTTAAAAAAAAATAAAAACAGAAAAGTGTTATTTGCCAAATCCAGGAGGAGACTGGAGCAGTTCAGACATTTTTAGCAAATGATGAGTGTTGCAAGCAGTATTTTGTGATAACAGACATTGTGCAAAGCATTGATAGTTTACTCTTGCCTAAATTTTGTACAAATCTGAGCTCAAAATTTGAAAGGATTAGGGAAAAAAGTGATGCACTTTCAGAGCTACTAGAGGTCATGAACAAAGCTTGTATAACTTGATACGATACAACATGTAGCTGTACAACTGATAATGCATTCATGTATTGATGTCAGCAGCAGAATGATTGCACAGCGAGAAGCCAGTCCTATGAGAAAACCCCAGAGAAGCAAGGGGGAAAGGTGACCGAAAGGCACCATAAGAATTGTTCAAGTAGATAGCCAGATAACATGGTAACAAATTATTCTGTTTTGTAGAAAGTAGAAGAACAAATGTTAAGCATTATTATTTATTGAGTTCCTGGTATTTATCAACCACTTTATATAGCTAACTCATTTAAATCCTCATAACATGTCTTACAGAATTTCAGAAAATTTAAATATTGCATACAAAGTTATACAGCTAAAGATAAGTGACAGAGCAAGATATGAATTCAGGTCTGTTTGAATTCTGTTTCCCCCAAGTTTATTTAAAAATGTTTTTTATTTCTAGGAATACCTTCTCCTTGGTAAAAATTAAAATATTAGAGGTAAAGCTATAGTTCCTTCAAAAGCACTTCCTACCCCATTACTCTTTATCATCACCCTCCCCTCTTATTAGTAGTATACACACATATATACACTACCACACCTACCACCACCCCATTCCCTTATAGGTAGGAGATTTATAAATGTACAAATACATGTTTGCCACTGATTTACTTAAGAATTTCTCTTGTAGATTTTTTTCTATTAGTACATATTGACACACTGTACTCTTTTTAACTGTTACAAAATAGCCCACAGATTGCAAATTGGTACAGCCACTCTGGAAAGCAGTATGGAGATTCCTTAGAAAACTCAGAATGGAACCACCATTTGACCCAGCTATTCCACTCCTTGACCTATACCCAAAGGTCTTAAAATCAGCATACAACAGTGACGCAGCCACATCAATGTTTATAGCAGCTCAATTCACAATAGCTAGATTGTAGAACCAAACTAGATGCCCTTCAATAGACAAATGGATAAAGGACCTAGTATATACACAATGGAATATTACTTAGCCATAAAGAAGAATAAAATTATGGCATTTGCAGGTAACTTAATGGAGTTGGAGACTCTCATGCTAAGTGAGATACACCTATCCCAAAAAACCAAAGGCCAAATGTTTTCTCTGATAAGTGGATGCTGATACATAATGGCAGTGGGTAGTGGGGGGTAAGGGAAGAATTGAGGAATTTTGGATTGAGTAGAGGGAAATAAGGGGAGGCGAGGGGGCAGGGGAAAGGAGAGATGGTGGAATGAGACAAACATCATTACCCTATGTACATGCATGATTACACGAATGATGTGACTCTATGTCGCATACAACCAGAGAAATGAAAATTTGTACTCCATTTGTGTACCATGAATCAAAATGCGTTCTGCTGTCATGTTTAACTGAATAGAACAAACAATAAAAAAATAGCCCACAGCATAGCTTAGCTTAATTTATATAACCATACTGCCACTGATGAACATTTAAATAGTTTTCAGTTTTCCATTATTATGAGGCAGACATCATTACCCTATGTACCTGTATGATTAGCAAGGATGATATGAATGTACATCAAGCACAACCATAGAAATGAAAATATGTACCCCATATGTGTACAATGAATCGAAATGAAGTCTAAAAATAGAAGAGTTGAGTTTCTCATTATTAATGTTGAGTGAATAACACAGTGTACACAACCTTTTCACCCAAAATTAGAATTACAGTCATAATGGTCATATGGTTCAAGCTCTTTCTATTACTTAAACCATTTCATCACATCATCTCAGATGTGGAACACCTGTAAAAATTTACATTGAGCAACAATACCACTTATGATAACTCTGAAATAATATCTGAATACTTACTATGTTTGCAGAATTGAAATTTGGGAGTTAATGAGTTAATACTTTCTCTTAATGAAGACAAAAATAATACCTTGCATTTGAATTAATTTTATACTGTTTTGTGGATTCTTAGTCCTTCCTCATGAAATTGGATAAATATCAGAATTGACTCTATTGGGAACCTCAAGTCTCCATATTAATTCCCTTCAAATCCTTGTCTGTAATTTGACCTGCTTGTGCATGGAGGATAAAACTTCAAGGAGCACAGTTAGGGAACAATAGTTAGAATGCTGATGAGCTGAGTAGAGATTTTAGCAAGTGTCCACTACAGAATTTGCCTGTTTCCCACTTCTGCAAACCTTAGAAGTAAAGACCACATCCAGAACTAAAATCTAAGACAATAACTGGACTAATAACAAGGGCTAGATCTAAGGACAAATGGAAACAGAGACACTTTAACAAATATTTAAAAAGTCTCAAAACTCAGGATGATCTACCAGTAACTTAACTGTTAGAACAAAACACACAACTTTCAGAGGAAAATAACAAAATCCAGCGTTTATAACTCTGGTTATATACAAGGTTCAATTAGTAATACAACAGTACTAGATATGTGAAGAAACTGAAAAATATTACCCATAGCTAAGAAAATAATTAAATAACTACTCAAGCACTATTTGACCTAGAAATTGTTAAAGACTGAAAACAGATATGTTTAATATTCTACAGGTAAAGATGGATATATTGATGGATATGATAGGTAAAAAGAGAGATTTTAATCAGATAAAAGAAAAAATAGAAATCTTAGAACTAAAAAATAATATGTTGAAATGAGTATTTTTATTTCCTTGAATTAGTTAAAAGTCAATAGACACTTCAAAATAATAACGTATTTTGGGTTTTATAACATATATACAATAAGATATATCTCAATATCTCTTCATTATAGAGTTCTTACATTTATATGAACTGATATACTTTTCATTGAAGACAGATTATGATATGTTAAGAGGTCACAATAAAATTCCTATAGTGACTTTTTAAAATGACTTTTTTGTTTTATTTTTACTTTCAATTGACACATAATAATTATACCTATTTATAGGGCACAATGTGATGTTTTAATTCATGCATATATTTTTAATGATCAAATCATGGTGATTACACATTTAACATTTATTCATGATGAGAACATTCAAAATCCTCTCTTCTAGCTATTTTTAAACAGTGTATATTGTTAATTATAGTCATCCTACTCTTACTGTGCAATAGAACCCGGAACTTATTCCACCTAACTATAATGTTGTACACACTGACTAACCTTTCCCTACCACCCTCTCACTCTTCTCAGTCTTCAGTCACCACTATTGTACTTTAACTTTTATGAGACCAGTTCCTTCAGATTCCACATGAGTGAGATTATGTAATATGTGTCTTTCTATGCCTGGTTCATTTCACTTAATGTCCTTTGGGTTCATTCATGTGGTTGCAAACAATAGGATTTTGTCCTTTTTTGGCAGAATAGAACTTAAATGAATATATATTAAGTTGGTCAATTCACCAATTTTCTTTATCAATTCATACAATGATGTATATTTAAGTTGATTCCATATCTCAGCTCTTGTAAATTATGCCTAGAGCAGCTTATTTTTAAAAACATACATGGGTATAGATATAGTAAAACAGACAAAGGAATAAATCAGGTAGAACAATAAAAATACTTTATTAACTCAAAGAAGACAGAAAAAGAAGAAAAATGAAAAAATAAACTAATAGAAGACAAATGTTAAAATGGTAGACTTAAACCCACAGCATCAATAGTTACATTAAATGTAAATAAACTAAACCCTCCAAATATAAGGGAGAAATTTTCAGTGTGGATTTTAAAAAATGAATTGCAAGCATAACCTCTTCAAAAGAGATGCACTTTTAATATAAAGATAAGTTAAAAGTAAGATAAACTATGAAGACACCAATCCTAAGAAATCTGGTGTGTCTGTGTTAATATCAAGTCAATTGTAAGATGTGGGCTAAAAGTTCAAAAGAGTTGTTCAATTCACCAAGGAGTTACAATGCTAAAGGTATATTCACAGTCTAATAATAGAGCTTCAAAATACACAAGCAAAAACTTATTCTGATCAACTTTGTCAATAAATGTAACAACTTAAATGAAACAAATTCCTTGGGAATAAAACCACATACCCTAACACAAAAAGAAATTGCTTTTATGTTACACCTATGATCTACTTCAAATAAGTTTTATAAATGGTGTGAGGTAGGAATCAATGAAATTTAATTCACAATTAAAACCCACCCATTATGGAAAACTCCAGACTGACTCTACTTCACTGGTGAATTCTAGTCATACATTTAAGGAAGAAATAATACTCAACTTATATGAACTCTTAAAGAAAATGGAATTTTTCCTAACTCAGAATAACCCTTATATAGAAAAATGGACAGGAACCTTGCCAGAAAGGAAATTATAGACCAATGTCCCTCATATACATAGGCAAAAATCCCTAATAAAATTTTGCAAATTGAGTTATCAATATGTAAAAAGACTAATACATTATAACCAAGCAGGAAGTATTCCAGGAATTCAAGGATAGTTCCACTTACAAAATCAAACAATGCCATTTACTACACAGAGTTAAAAGAAATATAATCAACTTAGTTTCAGAAATAGCAATAATCAAAATTCAACTCATTCATAGAAATGACTCTCAGACAATTAAGAATAGAAGGAATCTTCCTCACCTCACCTATTAAATATTATACTGGAGTTCTAATCGGTATTACAGGCAAGAAAAAATTATAAAGTTATGAAGACTGGAATAAGAGAAGTAAAATGTCATTATTCACAGATAGCATAATGGTTTACAAAGAAAATCTTAAAGAATCTGCAAAATGACTATTAAAACTAATAAGCAAAGTTAGTAAAAATTAAGAATTATACCTAAATATTAAAAAGTTAGCATGATAATCTACAGTTCCATTCATTTATCTGCAAATGCCATAATATTATTTTTCTTTAGGGCTGAGTAGTATTCCATTGTGTATATATACCACATCTTCTTTGTCCATTCATCTGTTGAAGGGCATCTAGGTTGGTTTCACAGTCTAGCTATTGTGAATTGAGCTGCTATAAACATTGATGTGGCTGTGTTATTGTGGATGATGATGATACAGAATCTGGTTGTGGCGGGGTGAAAGGGGAATGGAGGATCTTTAGATTATGTAGAGGGAAATGGGGGGGTATGAAAAATGGTGGGATGAGACAGACATCATTACCCTATGTACATAGGTGATTAACAAGAATGATATGAATGAACATCATGCACAACCATAGAAGTGAAAATCTGTACCCCATATGTGTACAATGAATCAAAATGAGATCTGTAAAAAAAAAAAATTAAAAAATTAAAAAGTTCGCATATAGCTACTTTACATTGCACCAATTCTCCTCCTAGATGTTTTCTTAAGAAAAAATGTAAACACACCTTAAACTTTTTTTGTATGGTCTTCCAGCAGCTTTATTCTTAATAACTCTCAAATAGAAAAATAAAAAATGCTCCTAAAAAGGAGACTAGATAAATAAATTGTGGTATATTCACATATGGAATACTACATATGCTATATATATTATACTACAATGAGCTATGGATACACACATTATGGGTGTTTAAATTTGTAAGTAATCATTGAACTTCACACTTAAACATCTGTGCATTTATATCCCCATAAAACATTCAGTTGTACTTTTTTGATTTGACATCTGAGGCAGAGATTTTAAATGATATGTTCAGGTAATAGAAAATGAGCTACAAAAGTTTAAAGTGCAGCATTTTCTCCATTGTAAATAATGACATTGTGTGTGTTACATATATGGAGAAATTCTGAATAATATAGACTTTAGCCATATATTTTACATAACATTCTGCTGAAGATCGGGCAATTCAATTAACTTGTAGGTCTTAATGTAGTGTAATTCTTGATTTACAAGAACTGCCTTGTTTTATTCATTTATTCATTAATTCATTCAACACATTTGTTGAATGCTTACCACATGTCAATCACTCACTTAGGTTCTGATGATAGAGTAGTGAAAAAAATAAATGAATAAGAATCCCTTTCTCAGGGAAACTGCATGGTAGATAAGAATAGGATTAAGAACAAAAAAATGGAGAAGGTCTATTTTGGGGAACACCCTGAAATATGTGAAGGAGATAGGTATATAAATATCCAAGAAAGGAGCTTTCCTGGCAAAAGGAAATGCAAGTGCCAAGATGTGAAATGGGAACGTGCCTCGACTCAGGGAATAGAAACACAGGATGTCCAGAGTAGAGCAAATGAAGACAAAAGTAGTAGGAAATGAGATCAGGGTGTTATTCTGATTATATAGATCCTTGCTCACTTTTTTAGTGTATTTTGTGAGTACCACACCTATTTTTATTGGTTTTATTTTTTCTTGAATGACAATAACTAAATAAAAGTAACCATCCATGTCCTAAGGGCAAAAAGCTTTTTAGTTTTAATTTTTTTTCAGTAGTAGATGAACATAATACTTTTGGGGTTTTTTTCCTATTTAGTTATTTATATATGGTGCTGAGGATCAAACCCAATGCCTCACACATACTAGGCAAGCAAGCAAGTATACCACTGAGCTACAACCCTAGCCTCCATAAAGCATTTTTCTCAATAGAACCACTATATCCTTAGCTGCTTAATGGTAATCAAGTTTTAATTTTAAGACACATATCAAAATCAGAATGCTACCTGTAGAGGCTCCACAAATGGCTGGCATCTAAGAAAGCTCACAAGGTGACGTTTGCCTTCATGAAGTCACCTCTGAGCCAAATTGCTTTTTAGCCTTTTGAACTTAGAAATGTAAAATTTGTTAGTGTCTCAGGTAATCATGGAGAGATGCTGGTATAGTTTGCAAGTAACTGATATATAAAACTCAAATGCCCATTTATTAATTTAAAATAATAAATCTTTCTAGGTAACCTATGGCAGTCGTCAATGCTGCTTCTTCCTGTAGGGAAACCACTACTTTGGAAGCCACATTATCACAAGGTTGGTTAGTGATCATGGCAAGTGAGTCAGTTATCTGAGTGTGAGTGTTTGTAACCTCTGGCTCTGCGTGCTCACATTGCCAATCTCCAAAACAAAGCTGTACTTGTCAGGTAGTACCAGGAAGGAACTTTCAACACATGCTTCCTTCTTCACTTGCTCATTTTTGCAATATCCTCTTTATAAAACCGTCCCAAAGATATATTCTTCCTTTAGATGTATTAATGCCTTCTTGAAGTCTAACTATGATTAGTAATCTAGAGTTCTACTAATGGGACTCTGCACATCTTTATTCTGAACCATTGTATATTAATTTGATAGCTTAATTATTGGAGGATAATTTTAGAAGTGGGTCAGTTTGCAACTGACCAAATTTAATAACCACAAATTTGTTCTACTTATTTTATTACTATTAATACATCTGATAAACCTATTCATAAGCCTATTTGGTGACCATATCTTTATATATATGTATACATAGAGAGAATGAATATAATATGTATCAATGGATACATATCCTCTTGAATATATTCATGTATTTAAAACTTCTTTTGGATATAGTTTGATTATTTAATATATTTCAAATTATACTAATTTATTTAATAAAATTTTAATAATTTTAATAAATTTAATAAACTTAATAAAATACTAATTTATTTAATTTATTTCAAATTATACTAATTTATTTCTAATAATATTAATTTTAATGCTGTTTTATTTTTTTCAATAGATCAACAAGCCTAGTTCACCAGTTGGAATAAATTATCTAAATTTTCAGAAACAACAAAAACTGAAAACTTAAAATGATATGTAAAGTTTATAGCAATTTATGTGAAATGTTAGTTGACAGATTCTCACTTTGTTTTTACAGCAGTATTTTTAAATGCTTAGATTGTTTCTGTTTCAGTTTCTCTGCTGCTGCTGCTGCGGAACTATATTTTGACATAATTGGTTTCCTTTACAATTATGTATATTTTATTTTGTGCATTTAACAAACACTCTATGAAGGAGTTCATAGTCTTCATTATGTTGTCAAAAGGACCCATGGCAAAATCAAGGGAAAGAACTTGTGGGCTAAGAAAGAAGTTGGGAAAGAGAGAGAGAAGCAGAGAGGAAATTCAGCATATAGCCTGATCTGGGTCCTAGTAGGAAGAAAACCTGAGGGATAGAGAGAAGGGGCATGCATGGTCCTAAGACCTCAGAAATTAAGAAGTTTGGCTGCCTATAGCCCTTTTAGACTATAAATGTGTTTTGTCCAAATCAGTTATTTTAATATTGCATTTTGACAACTGATTCTTCTTTGAATTGACCAAAAACCACCTTCCTGACTTGCTACGTCTTCCCTAAAACATATATAAAATAGATAGCTTTCTTAAGTCTTTTGTTTCTTTCATTGTATTGGTTCATGTAAAAATAGAGGTTTTGCTACAATGAGGTATCACTTCACATCCCTGAGGATAGCCAAGACCAAAAAGACAGTAATAATAACAAGGATGTGAAGAAATTGGAACATTCACACATTACTGGTGGGGATGTAAAATGGTGCAGTCATTTTGGAAAACAGTTTTGGCATTTCTTCAAATGATTCAACATGGAGTTACCATATGAGTCAATCAGTTTTTCAGTGCTGTGACTAAAATACCCAACAAGAACAATTTAGAGGAAAAGTTTATTTTGGGCTCATAGTTTCAGAGATTCAATCCTTAGTCAGTGGACTCCAGTGTTGTAGGCCTAAGGTGAGGCAGAACATCATGGCAAAAGGGCAGGGCAGAGGACTGCTGCTCAGCTCATGGCAACTAGGAAGCAAAGAGAGTGGGGAGCCAGGGACAAAATCTAATCCCCAAGGGCATGCCCCAGTGACCTACTTCCTCTAGCCACACGCTTCCTGCCTACAGTTACCACCTAATAATCCACTGAAATTATTCATCCAAATGGATTGATCCACTGATAAGGTTAACCTCTCATAATGTACTCATTTCACCACTGAACATTCCTGAATTGCTGAACACCATGAGCTTTTCAGGGGACACCTCATATCATGACATATATTAGTTATATGGTGTTATCTAGTCATAATATCATGTGATATACTGATTCTATTCCTAGGCATATGCCCAAGAAAGGTAAAAACATACCCATAAAAACACTTGCATGTAAATGTCCATAGGAACATGATTCATAATAGCTAAAAAGTGGAAACAACTCAAACATCCATCAACTGATGAAGTGGATAAATAAATGTGGAAGATTATATAATGGGCTATTATTTGGCAGTATAAAGGAATGAAGTACTGATGCATACTATAGTACAGCCCCTAAAACATTATCCTAAGTGAAAGAATTCAGTCACAAAAAACAATATATTGTATGATTCCATTACAATGAAATGTAGTCAAATGTATATAAAGAGAAAGTAAATTAGTGGTTGCCTAATGCATAGGGTGATGGTAGGGGAAAGGGGAAACTGTTAATGGGTACTGAAATTCTCTGGGGTATAATGAAAATGCTCTAAAATTGATTGAGGCAAAGGCTGTTCAACTCTGTGCCCATATTAAAAATCATTGAATTGTACACTTTAAAGGATGAATTATATGGTTGTACAAAACAAAAGATGTGTGTTCCTTGTATAGCCAACATTAAAACTCAGGAATGTTGACCTTTTAACTTTTTTTTTGTGGAAGGACACCACAATCTTCCCAATTTCCGTTGTGCTTTATTGCCTTATGGTGTTGTCATTGTCTGGCTCAGCATAAATATTGATTCCCTTAATAGTAAATAAATAAAACACATTGTCTCTTAGATCTTTAGATTTATGTATGGGGCTATTTCAGTGAACCACTGGATATAGGAAATGGAATCATTTCTAATAACTGGTGGCAATAAAAAAGCATTAGACAAATTTAAATTTAATCATACAAAGAACAATTTGTGAATTGGGCAGCTCTCAGAACCAGCAGAGGTTCAGGAGCTCCATTTCATAATGTGAGCAGCTGGCATTTCTAGACAGAAAATGGAAGTGAGATACAGAAAAACTTGATTGGTTGGCCTTATTTCAACTTGATCTGATCACTTGGCCGCCTGTGATTGACTGAAGAATGGTGACTGTAATTGTCTGAGACTCAGCTATTTGTTACAAAAGTATACTCCTAAGTTAGGTTCTCTATTAGTTTATACACTGTATTAGTCAGTTTTTCATCACTATGACCAAAATACCTGGCAAGAACAACTTAGAGGAAGGAAAATTTATTTTGGCTCACAGTTTCAGAGGTCTCTGTCTATTGTCCTCTGACTCCATTGCAGAAACATGGCAGAAAGACATGGTGGAGGAAACCTGCTCAACTCATGGCAGTCAGGAAGTGGGCAGGAGGGGGGCAGGAAAAGAAAAGAGGGGAAATGGGGCCAGGGAGAAAATAAATCCTCCCCCAAGGCATGTCCCCAGTAACCTGCTTCCTTCAACTAGGTCTGACCTCCCAGTAGTACATTCAGCTGTCAATGGACTAATCCTCTGATGAGGTCAGAACCCTCCAGATTCAATCATTGCCTAAAAGCCTCACCTCTGAACCTTGCTGCATTGGGAACCAGGCTTTCAGCACATGAATCTTTTGGTTTTTGTTTTGTTTTGTTTTGTTTTTTGGAGGGAGGCACATTCAAGATTCAAACCATTACACATACTAAGTTAAGTTGCAGTTTAGAGAAGAGAGTCAGCCTCAGAATTTAGTTTAATTTAATGCTGGGTAACTGCCTTGAGAAGCAGAAGGTATTCCATCAAGGATGCTTTACTTGGGTTCAATTCTCAAACACCATCAGCACTTGCTAGCTATGAAAGCTTGATCAAATGACTCTTTGATCTTTAGTTTCTTCGTGAAAAATGAAGATAATAATACCCCCCTCATAAGGTGTTATGAGAATTTAATTATATGTAGAAAGCTCTCAGCACAGCATTTAACTTGTAATAAGTATTGAATAAATAGTTATCACACAATTACTATTTATATTTATTATCATTATTATTTACAACAAACAGTTTTTAATCAAATGCTTTCCTCTTAAAGTAGTAAAAATATCCTTTATGGCTGTTGACTCTTGCTCAAGCCCTGTTGATGTGTACTGTTCTCATCACAGGTACAACATAAGAGATATGATGCAATTCTTAAGCGTTTGCATTGTCAGGTGAACAAGCTTCAGTCAAATAGAAGACAATGGCAATGGAACATTCAACAACTGGAAAAAACTGCAGCTGAACTGAGAAAATGTGTTGGAATGAAAGAGTGACATTGCCATCCAGCAATGTGGAACACAGACCATGACAACAAAAATTTGAGGACAGAATTTTAAGAAAACCCTTTAGTTGCTTAACAACCATCATCCTCTGGCAGAGGCCTATCTTAATGACAGATGTATTTTCTCTTTTGTGAATCAGTTATCTGGTTAAAGTACCTTCCAACCATACAATGGATGGCACTAGATAGATAAAAGCAATGCTTACAGGAAAATAGTGGAAGAAACTGTGTGAATATTTCAAGTGTGCATATTATACTATGCTCACATTTTAACAATGTTGTATTCACTACCCTACAAAGTAAACATTTAGAAGAAGAGAAACAATCGACTTTTCAATAATTTAAATTGTTGAGATAGTAAAAATGGTTGTTTTCAAACTTTTTATTAGATCATGCTTTTTACTACTGCCTTCATAGTAGCCCATAAATATTAATATTCACAATAATGTTGTTATATGTTTAATGCTTCAGATATTTCACTCAGATTTCTCTTTTTATCCAGAAGGTAGCAAACATTTTTCTTTCTTATTAAATAATATATTTTAGGGTATTGCAATGCATATTTTTTGTTCATTTTTCTGTCTATAAATTCTTTATTCTTACTGTGACTAAATTAAAGTTCCAACATCATGTAAGGCAAACATACAAGCAAACTCTTGAAAAAGGTGTTAACTAGTTTAGACAAACATATTTTTTTCTCCTAGAAAAGTAAATATTATGTCCATGGCAATAGATCAAATGTTAACTTGTTTTTTTAAAATAAAAATGCTCCCTTTCATGACTCCATGAGTCAAATACTTAGAAGCAAAAGCAAAGTATTAATTATTGAAGATACTGTTTTAAATATTCACTTGTAGGATTAAATGATTTCAAAGCAACATCAAAAAGACATTTCAAATCCTTTTTCGCCTCACCTTTCTATGTGCCTCAGATTCAGTAAGAGTGTAGTTGATATAAAACCTGATATAAATAATCTCATTATGTCTAACATTAATAGTCTTATCATGGCTTAGCATGGCTTACTATGGTTAACACTTCAAATGGTTTATCCTGTAACATAATCAGCTTTGGTCCATGACTCAGAAACACAGCTACAAATGAAAATGGTTAAACCTACAGATTGTAAGGAGTATCCACTATGCTTTGCTGGAGATAATGCTGAACCAGATGCTTATCATATAAATGTATTTTAATATAATTTGTGTTGAGTTCTTATATTTATAATTCACAATTTTAGCTATAGCTTATAAAAGAAAAATTTTCTAAACTTTTTAAGTTTATAATGAGATTCAAAATATTTGTACATGATAAATAACACTTTGAGTTATTGTTTCAGGAAAATCCAGTGTGAAAGAACTGAGTATACTAGGTAAAAGTTGTTAAGACCAAAGAAAGAGGCAGATAGATCTAAAAGTGCACACACTACAAGTTATTGGGGATGTACTGACAAAGCATGGTGAAGGACAACAAGACTAGTGGATCCATAGCAACATGGGTCAGAGGGTGGGAGCTTAAAAAGAGTGGCTTTCATTCAAGTTGAAGTATACTTGGATTTATCTCAAGCTAACATCAAAGATGTCAGGCATATTCCTGGAACTGACAGTGCCAGGGTCTGGTCATAAAGGTCCACATGCCTCTCTAATGATTTTGTTTACCTATCTTATGCTGGGAAACAGGCCAGGGTTTCTCAGCGGTAACCATGGTGGCTACAATTCAAGATGGTTGCAGTCAGGTCAAGCTGGATCCTTACAGTCATGTGTGTGAAAGTTCATTTTAAAATTAAGATAAAAAGTATATAATGCTGGGCGCGGTGGTGCAGGCCTGTAATTCCAGTGGCTTGGGAGGCTGAGGCAGGAGGATCACAAGTTCAAAGCCAGCCTCAACAAAAACGAGGTACTAAGCAACTCAGTGAGACCCTGTCTCTAAATAAAATACAAAATAGGGCTGGGGATGTTGCTCAGTGGTCAAGTGCCCCTGAGTTCAATTCCCAGTACCCTCCCCAAAAAGGCAATAGGTCTAATCATTAATAATAAATGCACCTATTTTCAATTTTGTGGCAGTTAAATTATTTGAAAAAGAAAGCATTTTTCCTTTCTCTTTCTAATCTTTAAAACAATTTCAGATAGTGGAAGGTTTAATATTAATCAAGAAGAACTAAAGCATGAGGTGACCACAAACCTAATGATATGATATTTCAGCCTCATCATAAATCCTAAGGTTGGAAAATTGAAGTTATTTATTTTTATTTCTGTAAAACAACCTAACTTAGAATATGAGAACTTCAGCCTAGTGTTCTGTTACTCTGTTACTATAACAACATATCTGAGGCTGTTCAGTGATAAAGAAAAGAAGTTTAGTTAGCCCACAGATTGGGAGGCCAAAGTTCAAATAGCACAGCACCAGTTCTGGCAAGGGCAAGGGCCTCTCTTGGCTACATTACCTCATGGCAGATGGCATCATGGTGGGAGCATGTGCAGGAATGACTGATCACATTGCAAGATGGGAATCTAAAGAGCCACTGGAGACTAATAGAGGTCCGAGGAGAACTAGGCAATCCCCAAGGACCTAAGGACCTTCCACTAGGGCCCATCTCTTAAAGGTCCCACCACCTCAACAGCACCACATGGAGGATTAAGCCTCCAACATATAAACCCTTTGGGTACACAAATGATATACAAACCATCTCATGGTCTTTCTCACCTGTATCTGGTTTAAAACTCTTTCTATTTGGGGTAAACACACAGTTCATCATTCTCATCCTCATTTTCTTCTCTGTAGAAGTGGTAAGTTCCCAGGTGATTTAAATTGCTTTGTTATCAGGGGCAAGGCTCTGGTCCAAGTGCCATTCTCTGATGTCACTGGCCTCTGCAGAAATATAATCCATTCTTCCTGATCTTGAGCATTGTCTTCTGTCAGTGTCGTACCTGCAGTTCTTTTCTCTGGTTAGTGCAATCAACTTCCTTGTCCAATTATGAACTTTCTAAAGCTATGATTTTAAGAATATTGTTTTTACATGGACTTTAAAAAGTCCTAATATGAAGCTTGAAGATAGCAAATAACTCCTTAATTCTCAACATGATCTGTCTTCACCCTGGCCTGCTAGGTGCTATTACCAAAGTGATCAGGAAAATGTAACTAATGCAAGGAAGCAAAGAGAGGAAAAAACTCACAGTTAATATCTTGAAATATTACACATGAAATCTATAGGCAAATTAGAGCTGTATCTCAATATATTACTACATATGCAAGTTGTGGGAAAATTAATGGGCTAATGTTAAGAAACTGGTATTTATTCTTAAGTCATATCTTAACAACATAGAGAGCACCAGATATTTTACATATTAAACGCAGTCACATTAACCATCATAGACACTTCCATGGTGAATATAAATGACCAACATGTTATCTTTTAGGCCATGTTTCTTTCAGTCAATTGACACTACTGATATGAAATAACAACACTAAACAACAGTAATGTGCTCAGTAACTATGCTATTTCATATTTGGCAAATTTTGTACATTATTTCATTGAATTCTGAAAATAATGGTTTAAGGTACATGTTATTATCCCTCATTTATAGATGGGGGAAATGAGACTAGACAGGTAATGTAACTTGCCTAAGATCTAATCACACAGCTCATCCAAGCAGGCAGAGTTGAAATTCAAAGTCCTACTTTAGTTACATGGCAATATAAGAAAATAATTCTAAGGGTAAATTTCAACTGTATTATAAATTAGAAATAATTTATTTCTATATTTCACCTGTCATTTTTTTGATAGACTGTGAAGCATAAATGGATTTAATCAAAGGGAAATTTTATGGTTAAAAATAATCAGCACTAAAATGCATAGGTAATACTACATTAAGGTCGGTGTCTGAAAAACCATTTTGGTTAAGAAAATAGAATTCTGTTTATAAAAACTGCTTTGGAAACTTTTGAAATTCACACAGGAAATTGCAATTGACAACTCAGTTCCTTATCATCCTATACTGAACATGGAATTCACTGTTCATCCATAAAACTTATTAAAGTGCTATATTAATACTATAATGAATTGGGACTATTGGAAGTGGCTGTCCTTAATTCAGAAGAATGTGTGGTTTTGATTTGCTAGTTGCTCATATTTTACTTGCTCATATTTTCACCATTATATTTTATTTTTCATTAACTTAGCTAATGGTTACTCAAGCTAATGATCAGAAGCTAGAAATTATGTGTCTATCACAAATAACCTATGTTATTTGAATTCATAATATCCTTCTAAGGAAGTGCTTTTCTTTGCTAATAAATTTGGTAATGTAAGAAACAGGTCTTCTATATGATATCAGCTACCATATAATACTTTCTCTTGAATATTACTGAAGTATAACTAAAACCAAGAAAAATAAATTAAAATAGTTACTAATAGCACAATAGATTTGTTCAATACAAAGCTAAGAATGGGATGCTCCAAATTGCCTTTTCTTTTTTGTAATGTTCCATTTAAATGATGGCTGTGAGCTCTAAATCTTTTGAAAAATAAAAATAGCATATGAATTGGTAATGACAGGGTTGCTGTTTACATAATCCAGTGAAGACTGACATGAAGTAATGAGACTTCAACCTCTTAATTAATGAGATGATGTATTCCAAAAGCAAAAACCAGAGTTCGTGAGAGAAATCGTTTTAAAAGGCTTCTTACCCAGAAAGCTCTGTGGCATAAAAATCATGTCAAAATTGGAATAAAACACTTTAATTACAGAAATTTGCCAGCATTGCTCAATCACATAGCACAAGGTAATTTAGAGGTAGTGATAATATACTGTAAGTCTAAGATATAAATTTTCCAATATTTTTTTCTAAAGTAAATAAGTCGAGACACATCATATACTTAATCTGCTAATATTTATTGTTCCCCTGACATTACTCTACATAGAGTGTGATCCCTGTGCTTGTGTTAGAGAAGCTCCTTAAGGTGTTTTCAAAATTGTTTCTACCTGAATCTATAGTCCTTCTTTGTATATGTGACATGGAAAAAAATAACAAGCTAAAAATTTGCATGTATTGTTTTGTCTTCCATGACCTGCATTAACTACCTCATGCACAGATCTAGCCAGATGTCTGTACATCTGCTTGGCTGAAAATATCGCACAATTTTCTCTTCTTCCACCTTTTCCAGAGACAGGCAGTCACTTCAAGTGTCTGTCAATCCTTATAGTGAGACCTCTGAGTACACCTCTGTACCTTAAATGTTCTATTGACTTTGCTGGACTTTGCTACATAACATAGATATTTTAATTTTAATTTGTGGTTCACATAAATTTGCATAAAATTCTCAAAAGACCCATTTTTTTCCTAACCTTTCACTTATTTACATTATTTATCTAAGCCTTTCAGTCTCAATCTGTCGATGTAGTTTACCCATGCACAGTTTAATAATTAGGGTAATTCCCTCATGTTTCTTTTATCTATTTGCTTCAAAAACGCCACTTCCTCATTCAGATCTTTCCTTTTTCTGTCCTTGAACATCCACAAATTGCATTGCCTTCAGACTACAATTCTCAGTTTTTGGAACTCTAACACTTAATCCACTGTTCTAAAGTAAGATCCCAAACAATGAAAACAATTTTTTCATTTCCAACTGCCTTATGCAACAGAATCTACCTTTACTTCAAAGTGCTTCACAAAGAAAAGCCTTTTCTGGAACATTATACAATAATAAGGCACAGTTAATGTTCTGCCCAGACCCTCTCCAATCTTGTTTTTATCATTTCCAAGCAGCCCTCTCTCCCTACTGAGGCATGCTTTCACCTCCAATTGCTCTTATCTGGGACTTTTTTGGGAAGGTTTGCACCCTCAAAAGACTTCACCTGATACTGCAGCCTTGCTTTGCTTTTTTTTTTTCCCTTACCAGTCTTCCTTCCCTTTCTGATTTCTCCTGGGAAGACTTTAATAACAAACCACTCACTCAGGAATCTCCATCTGAGTTGACTTTGGGGAATCCCAAACTAAGCCACCTTGTGAAAATAATCACACAATGAAATCTTAATTTTCAAGAGATGACTAATATTCTATTCCTGTTTCTTCCTCATCCCAGATCAATTCCACTCACAGCAGTAGCCAAAATTAAAAAGAAAAAGAAAAAGAAAAAAGGAAGAAAAGAAAAAAAATGAAGGAATAAGTTAGGAAAAACTTTGTACCATTGAAATCTAATCACTGTTCCTCTCCCATTTGGTGTAATTTGATATGATTTATTCACTTAAAAAAAAAAAACATGCCAAAAGCACAAACTTTATTACATGTATTTAGTCCACCACTAGAAGTACACTATTAGCCATCAAAATAATGAAATCACTATTTTGCATTGTTAATCTTTTTATGTTAATATCCTTAGGAACTACCAGATTGCCACAAACAACAAATTTAACAAATAAACCTTGATTCTGTAATTTCAAAGTGAAAGCTTAGGATATTTTTTCAATGGTGTTGGAGTCACATGACATTGGATTTCCTAGAAAAGTCAAACAACCAGACAAAAGGTGATATTTGAGGAAAATATTCTGGCTACTTTCAATTCCAATTAGAAGACAAAGCCAGGGTCAGGGACAGGAGTAAATCATGAGCATATCCACAGATCTTATGTCATCATCTAATCATCCTGGTTCACACAAACCATTCTGTCCTCTCTTTTCAATTTTTAAAATGAGCAACTCTCCCCTTGCCTGGTCATTTGGTGGTCTAGCTCAAGAACACTAGAATAACTATTTGATACAGATCAAGAGCTATTAACTCAGAAAATTACAAGGAAACGTGGAACCACAGGACAAAACTTTATAAAATGTCATAGTATGAAAATGCATTTGTCAGCATTTGTCGTCACAGTTACAGACAATTTATAGTAACTTTAAGAGCAACCCAGTAACTTTATTATTGGGTTGGGCTGTAGCTCGGTGGTAGGGCACTTGCTTTCTATGGTGAGGTCCTGGGTTCGATCCTTAGCACCACAGGGGGAAAAGAAGTACTTATTATTAATAACAACATACTGCCTTCCTGAAATCTTTATAATGTCAAAACTTAAAATTAGTAACAATTTATCACAAACAACAGTGTTGTGAAAATGATTTTATTTTAGGTTAAAGTCAATATAACCTCTTTTAGACTTGACCTGGAAATATTCATAAACTTTGATGTTGCTAGCCCTCAAAATTTGTGGCTTCTATACAAATAATTTTAAACTGCTACACAATGTTGCATACTTACAGAAGTAGGGGACAACCACAGGAGAAAATTTTTAGTATCTTTTGTTATATCGCCTAAAAAAGTTCACTAACATGTATTAGGGCTGAAAACAGGAAACTGATAGTGAAAAACTCTAAACATTTCACATGTTATCACTTCTCTGGGTTAGGTTCCTGCCAAAATAAGTATGACCCCATTCTCTCCTTTCTGGCGGTTGACTTTGTTGCCAAGAGAGACACACACATGTATATAATAGGCTCAAATAAATCTTAGAACATCCTGTAACAGAAGCATAAACCAAGTCCTTATTGTATTTTGGAAACACAAAATATGGAGCAATTAATTCCAACTGGGGAGGAGTTGATTAAAAGAAGAGATGACTTTTGAAGTTTGCTTCAAAGCAAATTCTCATTGTTAAAGTTCTCATAGATGTTTCCACTCATTAGACTCTGAAAGCTCCTATTCCCCTTTGCATCTCTGCCAGCTAACAGACACCTGGCACAGAATAGGTGCTCTAATGTATGTTGGATGAATTCGTGAATAAAATAACCAACCAATCATTCAACCACCTTTCTTGTTTGAAAATCTCCCAACCTTTGTAACTGAAATCTCTCCTAGATCTAATTTTATTGTTATATTATTACTTGATAAAATTTTTCAAAAATTGAACATGTAATGCTTATTTTAAAAAGAAGGAAATTTTAAAAACCTTTCCTTGGGCACAAATCCATTCCATGAATGAACAGTAAACATTTATTTTTTAATTAGAGTATTATAGTTATACATAGAAGTTGGGTTCATTTTGACAAAATCGTACATGCATGGAATTTGATTTACTCCATTGCAATCCCCATTCCCCTCCCCTTTTCCTCCCCTTATCCTTCCCTCTATTCTACTGATATTCCTTTCACCCATTTATTTATTTATTTATTTTTGTTTGGTGTCTTCTGTATACACATAAAGTTGAAATTCCCTTTGGTATATTTATGTACACACATAACAGATTTTGTTAAATTGATTTCTCATTTCTTGCTCTTTTTCATCCCTCTTCCCTCCCTCTTGATCTTCTACTCCACTAATCTTCCCTGTATTTTTATAATATCAGATCCCTCATCACTTCTTTCCCTTATTTTGCTCTAGTTTCCACACAGAAAACACTTGATCCTTCATTCCGAGTCTCCCTCATTTCACTTAGCATGATGTTCTCCATTTCCATTAACTTACCAACAAATCCTGCAACTTCATTCTTCTTTATGACTGAGTAAAACTCCATTGTGTATGTATACCACATTTTCTTAATCCATTCATCTGATGGGCATTTGGGCTGATTCCATAATTTCGCTATTGTGAATTGTGCTGCTATAAACATTGAAGTGACTGTAACTCTATAGTAAGCTGATTTTAGTTCTTTTGAATAAATACCAAGGAGTAGGATAGTTGGGTCATATAATGGTTCTATTCCTAAATTTTTTTGAGGAATCTTCATACTGCTTTCCAGAATGACTGTACTAATTTGCAGTCCCACCAATGTTTGAGCATACCTTTTGTCCCACATCCTTGTCAGCATTTATTATTATTATTTGAAGTGGATAATTGCCATTCAGATTGCAGTGACATGAAATCTTAGTGTAGTTTTGATATATATTTCCTTGATTGCTAGAGATGTTTAATTTATATTTTTGTTGGTCACTTGCATATTTTCTTTTGAGAAATGTCTATTTTGTTCTTTTGCCCCTTTATTGATTGGGTTTTTTTTTTTTTTGGTGTTAAGATTTTTGAGTTCTTTATATATTCTGGATATTAATACCCTGTCAGAGAAGCAGCTGGAAAAGATTTTCTTCCATTCTATAGATGCTTTTTTCATGTTCTTAATCATTTTCTTTGATATGCAGAAGTTTTAATTTGATGTTATCCCACTTACTGATTCTTGGTTTTATTTCTTGAGCTTTGTGTGTGCCTTACACCAATACAATGGAATGTGTCCCTATGTATTCTTCTAGCAATTGCAAAGTTTATGGTCTAATTCCTAAGTCATTCATCCATTTTGATTTGACTTTTGTGCAGGGTGAGAGATAGGGATCTAGTTTCATTCTTCTACATATGGATATCCTGTTTTTCCAGCACCATTTGTTAAAAAGACTATCTTTTCTTCAATATATAGTTTTGGCACCTTTATGAAGTGTCAGATGGCTGTAAGTATGTGGGTTGGTCTCTGTGTTTTCTATTCTATTCCACTGGTCTTCATTTCTATTTTTATGTGAATATGTCCAAACCATGCTGTTTTTGTTATATAGTTCTGTAGTATAATTTGAGATCAGGTATTGTGATATCTCTGGCATCACTCTTGCTCAGACTTGCTTTGGCTATTTTAGGTCTTATTCTTACAAATGAATTTTAGGACTGTTTTTTTCTAATCCTGTGAAGCAGGGCATTGATATTTTGATGGGGACTGTAATGAATATGTATATTGCTTTTGGTAGTATGGCCATTTCGGCGGTATTAATTCTGCTTATCCAACAATATGGGAAGTCTTTCCATTTTCTAAGGTTGTCTTCAATTTCTATGTTTAGTATTCTATAATTTTTATTATAGCTATCTTTTACCCCCTTGGTTAAATTAATTCCCAAGTATTTCTTTAGGATATTGTGAATGGGATGGTTTTCTTGATATCTTTCTCAGCAGAATCACTGTTGGAATATAGGAAAGCTATGGATTTATCAATGTTGCTCTTATATGCTTCTACTTTGTTGAATTTATTTATCAGCTCTAGAAGTCTTCTGGTGGAGTGTTTGGGATCTTGTAAGTATGGAATCATGTCATCAGCAAACAGAGATAGTTTGACTTCATCATTTCCTATTTGTAAACCTGCAATTTCCTTCTCTTATCTGATTGCTCTGGTTAGAATTTCAAGACCTATATTGAATAGATTGGTGAGAGTGAACATTCTTGTCTTTTTCTTGTTTTTAGAAAAATGCTTTCAGTTCTTCTCCATTCAATATGATACTGGCTTGGGTTTTTCATCTATAACCTTTATAATGTTGAGTAGTTTCTTCTTTTCCTAGTTTCTCTAGAGTTTTAAACATGAAAGGTGTCAGAATTTATCAAAGGCCTTTTCTACATCTATTGAGATGATTATATGATTCTTGTTTTTAATTTTGTTTCAGTGACAAATTACATTTATTGATTTGTATATATTGAATCAACTTTGCACCCCTAGGATAATATACTTGATCATGGTGTATTAGCTTCTTGATTGTGATTTCAAATGTGGTTTGCTAATATTAAGGAGTTTTGCATCTATGTTCATCAGTGATATTGGTCTGTAGTTTTGTTTCCTTGATGTGTCTTTGTCTGGTTTTGGTATCAGGATAATACTGTCTTCATAGAATGGATTTGGGAGTGTTCCCTCCCTTTCAATTTCATGAAATAACTTGAAGAAGACTGGTATTAGTTCTTCTTTAAAGGACAGGTAGAACTTGGCTGAGAATCCATCTAGGTTTATCTTTGTTAGAAGGTTTTTAATGGCTGTTTCAATTTCATTGCTTGATATCTGTCTGTTTAGGTTTTTTGTATCTTCGTGATTCAACCAGGACAGGACATATTTGTCAAGAAATTTGTTGATATCTTCTAGATTTTCCAGTTTATTGGAGTGTAAAATTTCAAAATAGTTTCTAATGATTGTCTGAGTTTTAGCAGTGTTTGTGATGATATGTCCCTTCTCATCTCTATGTTTATTTGGGTTTTCTCTCTCTTTTGGTTGATTTTGCTAAGGGTTTATCAATCTTATTGATATTTTTATAGAACTGATTCTTATTGCATTGATCCTGTATATTTTTTATTCTCTATTTCATTAATTATGGCTCTTATCTTAATCATTTCCTGTCTTCTAATGATTTTGGAATTTATTTGCTCTTTTCTAAGGCCTTGAGGTGGAGCATAAGTTTATTTATTTGGGATCTTGCTTATTTTTTAATGTAGTTACTCAGTGCTATAAATTTTCCTCTTAGAACTGCTTTCCTACTGTCCCAGATATTTTGATACGTTGTATCTCTTTTCTGATTTGTTTCTAAATAAATTTCTGGATTTCTTTTCTCATTTCTTCTGTGATCATGCTTTATTTGAAATAATGTTGTTCAATCCCAATATGCTTATGTGGTTTCTTTTTTTTTCTTTTTTGCTGTTTATGTCTAGTTTTGTTCCATTATGATCTGATAGGATGCATGACATTATATCATTTTTTTGTATTTGCTAAGATTTATATTGTGACCTAGAACATGGTCAGTTTTGGAAAAGGTTCCATGCTGCTGAGAAGAAAGTAAATTCAACCGTTTGGGGGTGAAATATTCTATAGATGTCTATTAGGTCCATTTGATTTATAGTATTAAAGTCAGAAAAATCTTTATTGATTTTATGTTTGGATGACCTGTCTGCTGGTGATAAAGATATATTGAAATCACCCAGTATTATCATATAGGGATCTATCTGGGATTTAAAGTCAAGGAGCTTTTTGGTTTTTTTGTTTTAACATAATTAGTTGCACTGACATTTGTGGCATAGTTTTTTTTTTCATATCATTGTATCTTCTTGTTGCATTGCCCCCTTTACTAGGATAAAGTGGCCTTCTTTGTCTCTTCTGATAAGTTTTTGCTTGAAATCTTTTTCAGATATGAGAATAGTTCCTCCTGTTTGTTTTTCAACTTCATTTGCATTGAAAATTTTTTCCCATTCTTTTGCCATCAGCCTATGGGTGTCTTTGCCTGGGAGATGAATCTCTTGCAAATAGCATTTAGTTGGATCTTGTTTTTTGACCCATTCCACTAATCTGTGTCTTTTAACTGGGGAGTTGAGACCATTTGCATTCACGATTAATATGGATATGTGTTTGTAGTTTTCTGACATTTTGGTTTGTTTACTCTATTTAACTGTCTTGATTTTCATTTAGTTGGTTGCTCTTCTTATGGTCTTCTATTTGGGAGCTTTGGGATTTATTTTGGGGTACATCCATGTGCAGTTTATCTTTGAGTATTCTTTGTGCTTCTTTGGTGGTCATGAATTTTTTTAGCTTATCCTTGTCATGTAAAGCTTTTATTTCTGCATTGATTTGGAAAGAGCTTTGCTGGATTTAGCAATCTTGACTGATAACATTTTTCTTTTAGAGCCTTGAATATTTCATTCCAGGCCCTCCTTGATGTTAGGATCTGAGTTGAGAAGTCAGAAGTGAGCCTTGTTCCTAAATGAGACCTAATGGTTTTCTCTTACAGTTTTTAGTATTCTTTCCTTTTTTTCTAGGTTAGGTATTTTGATTATAATGTGTCTTAGAGAGGTTCTATTTGGCCTTAACTATTTGAGGTCCTATATGCTCCCTGTATGTGGATGTCTCTCTCATTTCTGATATAAGGAAATTTTTCTGTTACTATCTCATTGAAAATGTTCTTAATGCCATCAGCCTGTATTTCCATGTTCTTTTCTATCCCAATGACTCTCAGGTTTGTTCTCTTGATCCTGTTCCTGACTTCTTATGCATTCTGAATATGATATTTTATTTTCCCCTTTATTACATGCTGAGTACTCAAGTTCATTTAATGTGTCTTTGAGGCCTGAAGTCTATCCTCAAGGATTGAAGTTCTGTTTTCTATGCAACCTAATTTGTTGGTGATGCTTTCAAGTGGAATTTTTAATTTGATTCTTTGTGTCTTTCATTTCCAGGAGTTCTGATTGGTTTCTTTTCAATATCTCTATTTCTTTATTGAAATGGTCTTTCATCTCCATTTCTTAATTAATTCTTTAGATTTTCTTTTAGTTTGTTGAACATTTTAATAATTAGTTTTTTATAATTTTTCTCTGGAATTTCATCTACTTCCATATCTGTGGGATCCTTCATTGGGGGATTGTGAATTTTGGAGGAGATTTGTTTGCCTGTTTCCTCATGTTTTCAGAGGGTCTTGGACTTGTACATCAGTTGAGATGGATTCTCCTTCCTCTTTTATGTGTGTGTCCTTTTGTGCATAGTTATCTTTTTTGATATATGAGTAGATATCCAAGAGTGCAATGTGAGGTGCCCCTCTGATTGTTCCTCCTTGGGACTTGGTTGTTGGTTTGGGGGTGTATTAGTCAGGGTTCTCTAGAGGAACAGAATCAACAGGAAGTACGATTATAAAAAGGGGATTTATTAGATTGGCTTACACGAGAAGAAGCTGGATAATCCACAATGGCTGCCTGCAGACTGAAGAGCTGGAGAAACCAGTAGTTCCCAGTCCAACAGGCAGAAGCCCCAGAACAAAAGGGAACAGCAGTGCTACCCTAGTCTGAGACCAAGATTTCTGGAAACTACCTACAGAATCACTGGCAGAGTCCACTTTGGAAGAGGGAAGAAGTGAGAGTTCTATGTTCTTAGACTATCAGCAAGTCAAGAAGCAGCGGTCAAGAACACATTCAGAAGAGTGGACCTTGCATGTGCATCTGCTTCCTTGTTCTTCCAAATTTGATTTCATCCAAGCCACCATGCTACTGGTCAGTGCTGCCCATGCTTAGGGAGGGTCTCCATTTCAGTTCACTATCTCACATTCTAATCATTCCTAAACACTCTCATTGACACACCCAGAAGCCTCTTAATCATCAGCATTTCTTACTATGATCAAGTTGACAATTCAAATTAACCATTACAGAGGATTTTGTCTCCCCATTTCTATGCCCTTGAAATAGGATCGGTGGGATAGATCATTATGTGTGGAGTGAGAGTTGCTGTTACTTACTTGGCTTGAGTTATGAGTATTGCTCATAGCAGGTTCTCTACTCTGTGAACTTGACATATCCCAATCACTTTCCAACCCCTCTTAGAGGAAGTGGTAGCCAGGAACAGCACTAATGTTAGCAACAGATGTACAGCCTTGAAATAAATATCTGGTGTCTACTTTGACTTCTATAACAAAAATTGCCACCTATATAAGAATGGTGGCGTCAGCATTTAACATCAGTACCAAACAAAACAAAACAAAACAAAACAAAACAAAACAAAACTGTGAACTCAATCAAGAATTAAACAGCAGGTGTCTACTATGTTGTCCATTGTATTAATAATCACAACACATTCAATGGATGAATGGGTGAGAATTACATAACCTATCTAATTCTTTTAGAAAGTGGAATTAAAGGTTTTTAAGTAAAGATAAAATAGGGTAGGAAGGCAAGAAAAAAGTTTGAAAACATGTTAAAAAGTGAACAAAAGAGAGTCAGAAAAAAGGTAGCAGATATTGGCTATCAAGAAGGAAGAAAAAAATGAAAAGTAATTAAAAGACAAAAGAGGGGAAAGAAAACAAAAATTTGATATTAGTGGGAGAAGAAAGTAAAGAACTGGTTTAGGAGGGACAAAAAGCAATATACAAACAAACAAGAAAAATAAGCTCATAACAGTTCAAACCTATATGTAATTATACCCACCTAAGTCGAAACAAGGCTAAATAATAAACAGATGCAAAAGAAAGCAATTAATATGAAAGTAAAATTATATTAGTATATATTTTTCAAACCTATCCACACAGTGAGAACACTCATATACACATACACACCAAAAATTGCATAATGGAAAAAAGTAAAAATTAATAAAATACAATGAAATAATAGTTGAAAAATTTTAACCATGTAAATTTTTTTAAACAAAAGAAGAGTAAAAAATTGGGGAGAATACAGAGAAGAAAGGATAAAAAGGAGATGAGAAAAATTAGAAAAAATCATTAAAAAAATCTTTTTAGTTGTAGATGGACACAATGCCTTTATATTATTTATTCATTTTATGTGGTGATGAGGATCAAACCCAGTGCCTCACACAGTGTGAGGCAAGTACTCTACCACTGAGCCACCATCCCAGCCCTCGGAAAAAATCTTAATGAGAAATAAAATGCTTGTATCTGCTGAGGTGGTCAAACTTTTACAGAGATGGATTTTCATTCTTTATATCTATTTTTTGGCTCTGTAACCCTTCAGTCAAGGGCTGGGGGTTGTTAGGACCCACATCTTTGTGTCCTCACCTAGCTATAGTTCCTGTGACTAAGAGTATCTCTCAGCTTCCAGTCTCTCAGTATAGGGTGGGATCACAGTGGAGGCTGACAAATAGTGTATTCCCGTGGCAGGGCTGGTACAGAATTCTAAACTAAAAGTTCCAGTAGTTGGGGTTTAGTCCTGGCTGAATTTTGGAACTGGTAGGTGTTTGAGATTTACTGGAGGCCCCCTATTGTTGGGGTGATGCTGATCTCTGCTGGATGTCTGGATCTTCAGATTTCCAATAAAATCCAATTTTAGGGTATGGGGACTAAACCTCCATATGTTTCATATCCACCACTGTTAAGATGAATTACTGGGTACCCAGCCTGGGGTGCAGGAGTTCCTGTGTGGTCGTAATTAGCATCTTCCCAATAGCTCTTGTGGGGCACCAAGAACAAAGGGAGCTCTCTCTCCTTGATATCAGGAGGCTGTATGCTCCAGGCACAATTTTCTTTGTACCTATTTCAGTCACTGTGGTTCAGGCACACTCTGGGATTTGTAAGAGATGACTGCTGGCAACTTCCTTTATGAGTTCCTGATCTCCTGTCTGCTCACTGCCACACAGTGCTTACAGACAGGTCCTGGGCTGGTGACCAGCTTCCACAGGGTTGATCCCTGATTCCTGCTTTACTATACACTCAAGGTCGAGTGATTTGGGGTTGGATTTCATTGAACTACTTCCCCCACCTACTCTGGTCCATTAACATCAGCCACTCTTTCTATTCCATAGGTTCCCCAAACTTCATTTAATTTTTTTTAGTCCACCATACTGTCCTCTCTTTCCCTGTGCTCCCTCTCTCCTCAGCAGTCCCCACCAGCCAAGCTGGCCCTTCTCTAACATAAAACTTCTTATGTTTGAAGTTTCTGACTTTCCATGTCTCTATGGTTTCTTTTATGGTCCAATATAAAGTTCCAGTGAGTTCCATTGTTACCCACCTTGCTCAGAAGCAGTCTTAATACTTTGTAAGTCCAGTACTGAGGAACTGCTAGGACCTGCACCCCTCCTGGAATCTGCCATCCTCCCATCTCTGAACACCAAACAGAGGTCTGTCAGCAACCTGCCTGTTCAGACTCATATTTTCCTATTCCATCAAATAATCCCTATGCTTGGGCCAAAGCAAAATTCTAGCTCTTCTATAAGCAGTGTTTTCATATATTATTCTCTCTGCATTAAAATTCTCTCTCCTACATGTAGGAGTTAACTCCAACTCAGCCTTCATGATCATGTTCAATAATTACAGTTACTATAACATTTAATATCCCTCAATTTTTCTGCAATGCCACAGTTTAAAAGTACTGAGAAATTTATACTATGCTTTTTAAAAAATTTTTTAGTTCACAATGGACTTTATTTATTCACATGTCATTTTGAGAATTGAACCCAGTGCCTCACACATGCTAGGCATGCGCTCTACTGCTGAACCACAACCTCATCCCATGAGTTCTTGACTTCAAAAATTTGGTTTATAAGTTAAAGAACTTATGTAGTTTCTTGTTTAGAATACATTAAAATAATTTTTAGCTTTTAGATATTGTGCTTCATTATGGATACTCTGGCATTTGATTAATATAAGATGAAACCAAATCTTCCTATTTCCCAAATCTTCTTTCTTAATTTTAAACCAAAGTTTATGAACATTTATAAAGACCAAAGACTTTTTAAAAATGCTTTTCTAGAACATGTAATGATACTTCTAGGTAGTTCTAATGAAAATGAACATGCTTAATAAACTATAAGAAATAAGCTTTTGTGTTCTTTCATTATAAACACTTTGAACTATGCTCTTAAAGAATTTCATATATTGAAAAATTATATAAAATGTTCCATTCTTTAAAAGAGAAAGCTGTAATAAGCTCCATGAAAATAGAGCTAAATAAATGGGACTTTATGAGAATAAACAGGAGAAGTCTTATTATTAAAAAGGAAAATCATAACATTTTTCTGAGTATTAGAAATTAATTATAAATTTAATGAATATTTAGGATGATTTGTGGAATTTTCACTTTGTTTTATTGTTTCTATGTGGTTGGGAATGAGTATGGAATTTTACTGTAATTCTAGTATAGTTTTTCTCAATGACATACTTTATATCTTTTCTAATTATGCCTGTAGCAGAATCATTTTCAGGAAACCAGCTTTCCGTGTATAGTATATTATTTTTGCACTCCTGAAAATAACTTCTATTCTGTCATTTTCAAATATTCTTTATTTTTCCCTAAAATTACAATATTTCATTAGTTGACAGCATAAGGGTTTTAAGTACTTCCCTGAGTTTTGGCTTCAGAGATATCCTTAACCATGTTTATTAGGCCTTAGAGAATGCTAATTTTCTTGCACAAAGGGAGTTTTAAGATTTCATTAGGATGTTTCCCACATGCTTTAATTTGAAGATGCCCTTTAGTATAATTATGGTTGATTTAACCAAGGATATTTGAAAAATAATATACACAAAAAATGGAAAAGCAACAAGTAACCAATAAATAACCAACTATAGTAATATGGTGTAATATCCCATATACAATAAAGAAAATGTCTATTATATGGTATTAACTATGTAATTGTTACTACATACATCATAATTTAGGGAAATATATTCAAGAATACCAAAATCTCTGAAAGTATAAACATTCTTTGAATCCATTTAAAATACAGCACTATTCAATGTGGTGGGCACTGGAGTGGCACAAATAAAAAATGAAAAGTCAAATATTATTACATGTGGAAAAAAGAATTTATAAACATACATTTAACCAATACCATAAACTCATTGAATGAGTTAAGAGAAAAAGTAGTTTATAAAATATTATGAATAATATATTCTAATCATGTTTTTTTACAAAGTAGCTATGACTGTGTTTCAAGGAGCTGGAAATACTTAGGCATGTCCAGACCACTGTGTCTCTGGGCTAAATATTCCCGGTCTTCTCTCACAACTTATGTAGCTTAAGTTTAAGAACTTTCACTGTCCTAATCACATCTCTTCAGATATATTCTGCTTTAATGCAATTCTATAAAAGATGAAGAATAACGAACTATAGTTGAAGTATGGTTCGATCAGCTGCTTATAGAAGAGGCCCATTCTGTTTTGTATTGGGAATGCAGTTTTGTAATAATGCAGCCTAAGTTTAGAAGGGCTTTTTTATTGTAGTCATATTGTATTGTTCACTCATATTAAACTCCTTCCCCTAACCTGACAGATTACATTGGCATACACAGAGTTAAACTCCAGCATGTGCTGGAACGTGGAACTGTTATTGTCATTTCATAACATTTTTCTTATTTGCTCATCCTGGACTTTATGGAATAGTGAATAGAATATGATATTTAAGAACAAAATTTGGTTTAGGATAGTGAATCTTCTAAGTTGGAATCCAACAATGTTCCACATGGGAAAATAAGTTTTGAGAATATTCTCATCATCATATATGTTCTTTCTATAACATCTTCAAACACAGAGAATATATTCTTCAAAAAGAGTAATTATACTCAGCAGGCTGAGTCAGTAGGAGTCCCTGTTCTAGAACAAAGCAAAAAGTAAAACAGGGACAGGGATGTAGCTCAGTGATAGAGCATTCCTGGGTTCAATCTCCAGTACAAAGCCAATAACAAAATGAGTGATCCTAAGAGTTAGTATTTATTGAGCCTTTACTGTGAGTAACACTGTGAAACAGATCACAAATGTTCTCATTTTAAAGATGAGACACTGATTTATTTGCTGTGGTTCTTACATAAAGTAATTTGTTCATCAACTCTTTGATTAACCAGAAACATGGTTCATACAAAAGAAACAGGATTGATGTTTGATTCTGTCACTTTAATTTTCAGAATGATAAACCTATGTTCTAACAACATCCAAAGGTAATAAACCAGATTTTATTTTAAAACATGGTAATGAACTCAGATTTTTATATATATGGTGTTTTAATCAGTGACTATTTATTATTATTTTGTTTGTTTGTTTTTTTGCGGTGCTGGGGGTAGAACCCAGGGCCTTGTGCTTTTGAGGCAAGCACTCTACCAACTGAGCTATATCCCCAACCCTGTTTATTATTATTGATGTTCAAAGAGTCCCATCTTTGACCAGTGGGGGCTTCTTCAAGTTAGCGTCTATATCCTCTTGACATAACTCCAATTTTTTCAGGGCTTATCTCCTTTAAGGAGTTGACAAATTGTCCATTTTGTCCAGAATTACTGTCCACATTCTCTGCCTCAGAACTGAAACCTACCACTCTACCCTGGAGCTCTTATTTTTTTTATTGGAGAATAGTATTTAAAAACCACAAACCAAGCACTAAGAGGGTCCACTAAAACTAGTTTCTCACTTTCCTAGGTCTTCTAGGACTTTTCATTGTGCGGAAGTAGGAGATATCAATACTTTTGGACCAAAAATAATCAGTTTATGTGGTATTTTCAAGTCAAATTAAAAATCACATGTTGTTTTACTTAACATCTTCAATTTACAGGTGTATTTCCCCCCTTGTGCTGAAAATCTTAGTTCCTAGATCACATTAACATAAATGCTTGTTCCTTCAAAATAACAATATAACAATAACAATAATTGATTCAAAATAACAATTAATAATCATTTATTAACAAGAAGATAGTTTCAAAATTTTTGGTTGCTTTCGTTCTTGTGATATTCCACTAGCAATGAACAAACCATGTATTCTTAAGTCCCTTAAAGTAATTATTGTCTATGTGGTTATGTCATCAAATAATATATAGTTAAATTCATTTGTTCTCTTTGATAAATATTTTTAGAAACTATATTTTTAAAAATCTCAATTTCCTCATTTTATGGGAAATATTTGCAAGATTCCAAATTCAAACTATAAAACAAAATAAATTTAGAGACATCTGGATTCCATACCCGGTACTCTCCTTGCTTTCTTCCTCCCTTAGACCAAGAAATTGTATTTAGTTTTAGATTCATCATTTCAGTGTCTCTTTTTAAATATAAGAACTGAACTGTCTTATACCCTTTGTGAGACAACAAGTAGCATACTCCTCTTTAAAAATTTGTGGGTTTTTTTTTTATTGGGGGGAAGTAACCAAAGATATCCTGGAGATATTTGTCTAGCAGTACACAGAAATTTTCCTAATTTCTCCTTTATAGCTACATAACTTCCCACCATAACCACTGTTCTACTCTCTGTCTCTATGAGTCTGATTACTCTAGGAAACTCATATAAATAGAACCATATAATGACAGACATCATTACCCTATGTACATGTATGATTAACAAGAATGGTATGAATATACATCATGCACAACCATGGAAATGAAAATTTGTACCCCATATGTGTACAATGAATCAAAATGAAGTCTGTCTCATTTTACTCAGCACAAAGTCTTCAAGTTTAATGCATGTGTCAGAATGTCCCTCCTTTTAAACATTGTACAACATATCATTGTAGGCATGCACCATGTTTTGCTTATGCATTCATTTACCAAGGGGACACATGGGTTGCTTCTACATTTTGGCTATTGTACATAATACTGTTATGAACTTGGGTTTAGAAATATCTATTTAAGTTTCTATTTTCTTTTTCTTTTTTGGGGGGGAGTATATACACTATTATGGTTTGCCTTTGTCCCCTAAAATTCATGTGTTGATAACTCAATCCCTAATGCAATAGTGTTAGGAGCAGGGACCTAATGGGAGGTGTTTTGGTCATGAGACTTTGTCCTCATGAATGGATTAGTGCCACTATAAAAAGAGCTTGCTAGAGTGGGTTCATCTTCTGCTCTTTTGTCATATGAGGACACAAAATCTGTCTCACTGTTACCTTTCAACCTTCTGCCATCTGAGAACTCAGCAAGAGCTTCTAGTTTTGGCTTTTGTCTTGGGCTTCCCAGCCTTCAGAACTATATGAAATAAATTTCTTTTCTTTATAAATATCTATTCTCAGGTATTCTGTTGTAGCAGCACAGAACAAACGAGGACACCTATGTAGAAGTGTATTGTATGGTAATTCTATTGTGGCATATACCTGTGGGAATCAATGGTAATTCCATATTTAAGTTTTTGAGAAGTCACTGTACTTTTTCTTATATTTACTGCACCATTTCACATTCCCACCAGCAAAGCACAATGGTTCCAATTTCTTCACATCCTCTCCAACACTTGCTATTTTTTAAAGCCATTTTTATTGGAATGAAGTAGCATCTCATAGTTTTGATTTGCATTTCTCTAAGTGATGTTGGGCAACTATTCATGAGTTTATCAGCCATTTGTATAGCTTCTTTTAAAGAAGTTCTTTGCACATTTTAAAAACAGGTTTATTGCTGCTATTGTTATTGCTGTTGAGTTCTAACAGTTCTTGCTATATTCTAGATATTAATTCCTTATCAGAAATATGACTTGCAAACATTTTCTCACATTCTGTGATCTCTTTGTTGACTGTTTCCATTGATGCACAAAATTTTAAAATTTCTATGGATTTCAATTTATTTATTTTTTTTCATACCCAATGCTTTTGGTGTTAAATCCAAGAAATCCTTGCCAAATCCAGTATCATGAAGCGTTCCCCATGGTTTTCATCTAAGAGTTATATTGTTTCGTTTCTTATATTTAGATCTTTGCTTCACTTTGAGTTAATTTTTTTGTATGGTTTATAAGGAGAATCTAAATTCATTGTTTTGTATGTAGATATCCAGTTTTCCCAGCATCACTTGTGGAAAACACTGTCTTTTCCTTATTAAGTGGTCTTGACACCCTTACCAAAAATCATTTCATCAAATAATGTGTGTGTTCATTTCCGAGCACTCTATTCTATCCCACTAATCAAGGTAGATGTCTTGGTAGCATGATAAGTTTTTGTTTGTGACCAAAGTGATAAATTTTTTTTTCAGTTTGTCATTTGTTTTTCTACTTTGTTTATAGTTCTTACTCTTGCCAGGTAAGTTTTGTTTTATTTTGTATGGAGTTAAATTCATCAGTGTTTTTCTTTATTATTCCCAGCTTATAAAGGAACATGCTGATGTTTCCTTCTAATACATGAGGAACACCATGTCAATTCATCTAATAATTATTACATTCAATTCTACTGTAGTGTTTAGAGAAAATGAGAGTTTGGCTGCTTTTAGTAAATCCATGATAAAAAGCCAAATTGAAAAAGACTACAAAAGGACACCAACCAAGTTAGGATGTCATCTTCTGTTTATAGTAATGATGGCAATGATGGTGATGATGATGACAGCTACTATTTAATGATTTCAGAGACTGCACAAAGCACTGTAGGAGGTCTCTGCATAAACCAAGTAGAGGCAAAGAAGAAAAGCACAGTGTTTAAGAGCTTTAACTTCAGAGCTACATAAACCTGAATTCTAATTGTTGTTGTACTGAATTTGATTCCAAACTCAGTCACTGACATGTTGTATGACTTTGGGTAAGTTTTTACATTCATTAAGTCTCAGTTTTTAAATCTGTGAAGTGAAAATAAAATTAGATTTACTTCATGAAATTGTCATAAGATTAAATAAGAGTATGAATACAAAGTCCTTAGGGATTATCAATTAGTACATAGTTCGTGTTGGCCACTGCTAATCCCCAATTTATAAATGAAATTATTAAACTGATAATAAGTCAAATAACATCAAATAACTAGCATGTGTCAGAATCTATTTTCACTCCAAAGCTCTTCTCCTTCCACTACATCATTAGAAAGTAATTTTTACATGAATGCTGATTTTTAGAAATTTATAGAGAAAAGCAGACTTTGTTAAGGGAGCTCTTCTCTGACTAGAAACAATGGTATTTATACAAAGAATTTAGTGTTCAAAAGCAAAGTGTACAAACCCATTCTTACAATCAACTGGGAAGTATTCAAAGTTTTAGAGCTGAGAAGTCAGAGAAGACAAGGACTGGGGCAGTTCCTCTGTCTGGAGATGGTTGAATGTGCCTCTGATTCCTAAATAAACCTCTGTCTATGTCTCTGAAAAATATAAAGAAAAGAAAGAAAAAGAAAAATGGATGGAAACAGTGTCATCAGATTGGGTAATTAAGATCCTGTGGTTGATTATTAGGCAGAAACCATGGTGTGTGTGGTTAAGAAGTGAGTCTATACCAACATCAGGGCTTGTCTAGGCTAGATGGGTTGGAGTCAAGATTAGATAGACCTCAAGGGCAGAAGAAGAACCAGGAGAAGCCCCAGCAAGAAAGCAGAGAATGGATAATGGGGACCATTTATTCCCCATGACTCACACTTCCATAAAAGGAAGGAAATGTTCAATGTACTCTCCAGGAATGGAAAATTATGGTAGGAATGTTTTCAGCTTATCTCTGATCTTTCTTTTTTTCTCAAATGAAAGAATGGCTTGTAAATTTGTAAGTGTCTTTTGTAAATTTGTAAGAAGGCTTAGCTCCTGACTCTCCCATAAGTTAGCCAAGTGCATGCAAAGTGCAGAAGGTTTGTTCTGGGCTGCTGTTTTAGGAGAAAAATTCATTCTAACAAGTTTTTTTTGACCAAACACCAAAAGACATGTTCTCCAAACAGCCCTATCAGTAATGAGGTTAACATTTTGATGTTGGTTTGTGCATTGACAAATAAGAAAGCAAATGAAAGGCCAGAAATATAATTATACCTTCTGGGGTAGCAGGAAGCATCAAGAAAAGGATTTTATAGAACTTGGGAAATCTGACCACGGAGTCATTATTTTGTTATTATTTCTTGTGGTATCATAGACATAAATATAGAAATTGTAAAAAATAAAATGGAACTCAAAACATACCTGAGAAGTAGCTTGTCTGGTTTGCTGCTTCATTTTAAAACCAAATTCAACATCTCATATTGTAAGTAAAGTGTAAGTATTTATTGAACACCTAAGAAATACCACATATGTGCTAGGGCACACACAAATATGTAACTTGACTTAATTAATTAAGTATTCCAATTGGTAAGGTTCTGAGTCATTTATACATCTAACTGCATCTCTCTGCCACATTATGTAATGTGCAATGCATGGTCCTTTCTCTCTACCTTACAACCAGTTGTAAGACATGAAACAGATTTAACAGTTTAATAACATACAAAGGGTGAATATAATGATGTACTAATATGTGTCACAAACTTTTAGATGAATGAATAACGTGAGTTACCTTTGAGATATTGGGCAGGATTTGGATGAAAAGGAAAGAAAAAGATTGGATATTTCCAACCAGAGCTATTGAGTGCCACAATAACCACAGTACTCAGTATGTGGCTCAAACTACTAAGGGGAAGGAATAAAAGAGATTCTTTGAATCAATTACACTGAGACTCTGATTGGCTGGGAGTGAAAGAGAGGGGAGATATCTCTGAGGATCTGCTTCATTAGTTCAACTGTTCCTTCCAGCTTCTCTCGGTTGTTTTGGATATGAAATAATAACTATGGTATGCTTTTTTCTATATATTACTATGAGTATTATTATTTAAAATAATTTCATTTTAATGCTTTTTAAAACACAAGTGTCCAAGAATTGGTGTACTCTGTCGTCATTAAAGTAAGTCCTTCTTCCTAGAGCAACCTTCAGAAACCCATTAGTCTAAGTCAAATGGTGATCTACTTACTTTGGAGTAAGACATAAGGCCTTTAAGAGACCTGTACTTTTTCCTTTTTTAAGCCTTAAAATATACCAAATAAATATTGAGAGAGGGAGAGAGAGACAGAGAGAAAGAGAAAAAGAGAGAGAGAGACAGAGACAGAGACAGAGATCATTTTAAATATTTGAACTTCTCTTTTAATGTCATAAACTGAGTTGAGATGGTTTATTGTTTATAGTTTTAAATGCAGCCAATGGGTTGATGCCATTCTGTCAAACCTCTTGGAACTAAAAGGAAACAGAGCTGTAATTTTTTAGTTTTGATAAATTCTTGAACAAAATTCACCAGAATATATTCTCAAACCCTTCACCCTACGGCAGGTCATGTATAATGCCAGGTTGGCCCTGAGTCAGAAAACCCCTTGATAACTGGTTAGCTGTAAGGGATCTCAGGAGTTGAGTTAATTCGGTGTACACATCCCAACTGAATCCCTACCTCTTCTCACAAAGAAGCTAGATGGGTATTCTGGCCTAGGCAGCCCCTTCCTGACTTATCATACCTTTTTTCACACCTAACACTTTGACAGTCATTCGTTTATCCAAAATACCAATGGAGAAGGCATTTCGTTCATGCTACTAGGATTCAGAGGGAAAGACAAATATGGTTCCTGCAGTCATGGAGCTTACAGCCAATCAGGGAAGGTATATGATGAAGGGCAACGAGGTTAATTACTTAATTTTAAATATGGTAAATTTGTTGCCTCTCTAATGGGACCAATATAAAGCATAAGGGAAGAAGCAAGCACATCTGTGTATAAAAAATGCTTGTGCTTAAGTTACACTTCTTTTCTGCACACCCTAACAAAATCCAACCAGATCAAAAATTAAGTTCTATCAGAGATCAAAGTGGAGCTGGATAATATTTTGATTTTTAATTTAATTTTTTCTCACATATTTTCCCCCTATATCCTTTCTAGATTCAAGCAAATAGCTAGATCTGATCTTTATGTATTCCAGGTGTAGAAAGTAAACTGGCCCTTTCTGGCTTTTGTTTCTAATAAAACTAAGCCCATGGAAAAAAATGTATACTATTTATTAAAGAGAATGCATAAAGGAGAAAATACTTGTGGGAACAAGTGGAGTTTGAAAAAAGTAAGAGGAAGAGAGGGGTTTCCCCAGGAATGAAGGTTCTGGAGCAAGGAGATGCAGCTTCCAGGAATTCTCCAGCAAGAGCCTCGCATATAATGGCTTCAAGCAATGGCTATGACTGGGGAGTAAGGAGGATGTGGAAGCATCCGACAACAACCAGACTTGAAGGGACCAAGCGTTTGGAAAGAGATCACATTCTCTGTAGGATACAACCAGGAAACTATTGTCCTCATTCACATTCAGTTGGGTATATCCTCTTTACCTCCTTGCAATATTTCAGAGAGATCCTGGTCATTTTACCATAGCTGCAGTCTTACTGTTAGGAAAGCATAAATCTAACTTTAAATACTTGTTTGAATTAAAGCTTCTGAGTACCAGGAGTAGAAAGTGCAGGTTCTTCTTACTATTTGGGGATAGAAAAATGAGAATGGTGGGAACACCAGGTTAAAAGAATAATTCTATAAAATGGGCCCACTGTGCTGACCCCCACATACTTTCTTTTCCAAGTGGCATTTTGCCTATAGCACTGCCTGTCCTAAGTGAACAGGATATGTCACATTCCTCAGCAACCTGACAGAGGAACTGACAGAGACAAAGGTCAGGCCATCAATGTAGGCATGAAGGATGGGGGTCAAGAGAGGATGATGACTGGTTATCAAAGAGAGAACGATGGGTTGCTAAGATTTAACCTCCTTGATGGTGCTCCTGGGCACTCTGGGTTGCTAACAATTGACCTGTGTACTCCTGCCTTGGTCATTGACACAAGGAAGAAAGAGAAGACAATATTAAAGAGGGGGATTCTGGAGTCTATAAAAAAGCAAGCTGCACTTCCTCCCATGGGTTTTCAGCTCCAAGGCCCCCTCCTCTCCAGAGGAGTCTGTCTCAATGACTTTCTTAAATAAAATTTGCTCTCTATACTTGCCTTGATATATCATCAACACCAGAGAAAAAGAACCTGTTCCCAATCTGCACCAGTATCACTATTGCTGTCTTCTCCTGAACTCCAGCTCTCAGTACACCAATGCCTTATTTTCTTAGCTTTTGTTGTTTGTAGTTCTATTTAGAAGGTCATTAAAATGTAGTCAGTCTCTCTCTGTCTCTCTCTCTCTCTCTGTCTCTCTCTCTCCCTCCCTTCCCACCAGGGAACTTTAATCTGCCGTTCTCTGGTGAGATAGCTTCCAGATGACCTCCTACCACGCTCAGCTGCTGCTCCATGGTGGTGCCTCACAGTCTCTTTTTGCACCAATCCTTTTACTTCAATGGGCAGCCTGTGGCGATGGCTCAAACCTGGCTTGCTTCTAGGTTTTGCACACCTGGTGGAGTGCAAAATTCTAGATCAATGACATATTTTGGGTTTGAGAGGCTTCCAGAAAATCAAATCAGAACAATCAGACCCTCCATCTGGCACAGTTATGTCTGTGGTTTGAAAGTCATACCTATTGCATGTCATCCCTGAAATTGTGTAACATGTAGCCATGATCTTCTGCTCATATAGGCCAGGAAGGTTTTTCCCATTTCAATACATTTCTTTGGACTTTGCCATAGTTGTGCAGGAGGGAAAGATAATTGTCATTATCCTCCAAGAGGCTGAAGGAGTTATTTCTAACCAATTTGCAAACCTAGAAAGTATGGGTTTCTCATGCAAATGTTTAAGAATAGAATTTCCTTTGATGGTGTAAAACAGAAAAAGAGATTTCTTCTGCTATTGGCCCTCCCCAGCTTTGCCTCTTTCTTTGGTCAGTTCATCAGCAGTTCAAATTCCTCAAGTCACTGCTAATGACTGATTGGCACAAAGTTAGCCTCTGGTTGCCATCTACTTTCAAGATTTCACATTGTCCTTGACGAGAACATAGGGGTCATCATATTTTGACAATTTTCTATTCTGTTGATCTTCTCTGCTAATTATCAAAATAGCAAGAAAGCCCTTTATTCTCTTCTGGGGGAAAAAGTCTGTTCCCTGGGCATTCATCCATTAGTAACAGTTCTGAAAGAACAAAATTCCATTCCTAAAAGTATATGATGTTACTGTGCCATTGTATTCCACTTCATCTCTAAAGAGCTATTAAGTGCTGCTAGGTCAATTTTGACATGCTTAGTTAGTGGGGAAAAAGAGAACAAAGAAAATAAACCTACATAATGGGTCTGTGAATTAAAAAGAAGGTCGCGTGGTTGGGGGTCTCTCAAGAATCACACATCTGTGTATTATGTCTCTCACTCTGCCTTTCTGGTTTGTCAAATCTTTTTGATTTTTCAATTACACATACCTGAATTCTTAGAAAGGTATCAAAATCTAAACTTAGCAAACTCTGATAAAAATCCTCAAAACAGAAACAAAAAGCAAAGAAGGTAGAAGAGAATAGAGAAAGGGTTATTCTCAGCTTGCAGAGAATGTTTTTGTAAGGATGACATGGTTTCCTAATGGTTTTAGGTCAATAGTTCATACTCCTCTTCCAAGTCTCATTCTTCAACTGGTTACAAGCTTTTTTACAGTTGTCCTCAAAGTTCCCTATACATTCATAAGGGCCTATTCAGTGAAATTGGCATATAAAAATGCTCATTCTTTAAATGTGTTCAAAAACACATTCTATAAACAAATTATGTATTTCAAGCCAGCTCATTTTTCCTGATAAATTAGATGTTAGACATGTAGAATTTATGCCATCATCATTTCCATTGATTACAGACGGAAATATTAAGGTTCCAGTGGTGTGAAATACAATTAAATAAAATAATTTTGAATCGCTAGAGGAGGGCACTCTGTCCTAATGTGAACCATTTTATTTTAACAAAACTCATTATACATGTATATTTATCAGTCATTCACATATCAGCCCCCAGACAATTTATGTACTTTGAAAAATAGAGTAATGGGCTGAGAAACAACCCAGGCGAAAGTACTTGATAGTCATTAACATCTAAAATCCTGGAAACAATGCAGAGTGGGCAGTAAACCCAGTCTGATAGGATCACTGGCAGTGACATCTACTGGGCAGTGCGTCTGAGTGGGAGTTCTACATTCCATCCAAGGCAATCCTCTCTTTGGAGCAAATCACATCTCTTGACTCCTTAATTTTTCCAGCATTAGAGGTTGGCAGAAAGGCTTGGCAAGGGAGAACATTGGCAGAGGGTCTCAAGATCTTGTTTTACCAAAACTTTCAGACTCATACCACTTTATAATTCATATTTAAACTCGGCTATTCTTAAACTCACTTAACCCTAATCCTAACCCTAACCCCAACCTTGAGGATTAGTTATTTTCCTAAGCTGTTAGAAGAAGGGTAGAATATAATGTGTCTCTTAATTATGTTTCTATAATTTATTTGATCTTATTTTAGTCTACATCGCTGTGTACTTCCTTAGGGTAAATACCTCTACTTGCATATATTCATTTTTAATAACTAAACCTTAGGCCAGGATTGTGGTCTAAATTTGATGAGAAAGGCAAAATAGGAACTTCTTAGATGAGCACAATATAAAAGAAAAAGTGGAGTATTCTCAATTTTAACAGACATTGGAATTATCCAAGAGAATTTTTAAAACATTGACTCCTGGCAAGCCTCCAGAACAATGGAATCAAACTTGTTTAGGGAGCCTAGACATAAACATTTTACAAAGTCATGTTTCTAATGTGTAGCTAGCATTGAGATCCACTGATAAAGATATATCAACAGTGAGTTAGAAGAGGATGTGTGTATGGCTACGGAAGACTCTGGAGAAAGGGACAAAAATTATGCTTGAAGAACAATAGCATTGGCTGAGGGGCAGTTCTGTAGACATGGAAAAGGGATGTACAATGAACGAGAACAGCAAAAGAGAGAGGCTTCTATGATCACCTAGTAAATAAGGAATTGATCTGGGAAGGAGCTGAATCTGAGACTCTGGAGGGTCTCTTAATCAAAGACATATCCCACTCTGTGACTTTGTCATTCCACAGCAGACACAACAAATCCCACATGAAAAGAGCTTTTGAGCACCAATAAATTGTTATTCACGTCATTTTTGAGGAGACATGTGAGAGGAAAATTTGTATCAAATGAGCTAACATTCACATTCTCCTGTGTGAGAATCTATGGAAGACACCAAAAAATAAAAGACATGGTCCCTGACTCTAATGAGCATATTCCTAATGAGTTAGAACGATCATTGTAAAATGAATAACAATACTCCTGTGACATATAATTCTGAATTTTCACTTCCAAATCATTCTTCTTTACACCTGTGATCTTCAACCCAAATTAATATATATTTCAAAACAGTCTGTAACTAGTTGTCATGTAATAGCTCAGACTATGAATGCTGTGGTTTTGGAGAAAGGACATCAGTATGGATGAACTTCAGAGGAGGCTGAGACCTGAAATGGATTTGATGACTGATCTGGCAATAGATAAAGGTATCCTTGGTCCCATGGATGGATGTGTTCCACCAGCATCACTGTTGTCAGGTAGGGAAGTCAGAGACAAGTCAGGTTTGCTGATGCCTCATTACCTTCATGGTATGCACCAACATTTCCAGAACAGGGGACACTTCACACAAGTCAACTGTCACAAAAGACTCTGTCCAAACTTCCAAAGTGTTCACAGTGTGCTCTGGTCCAACCACACATGCCCAACAGCATAAGAACATAAAGATTTTACCAGGATAAATCCATGGGTATTATATATAGAGAAGGAGGATGAAATCTAAAACCACAGTTGGACAGAGAATAAATTATTTATATTACATTACAATATGTGACAAAATAATATTTTGTGCTTCCAGACTTTATGGCCATGCTGTGGGAATAATTAAAAGCTAGTGTTCTAGAAGAGGTCAGCTGTCATCAACAAGCCCCATCAAGAATTAGATAAATGAAAGGAATAAAAGAGAATAAGGAGAAAAAGACATGGGGAGGCCCACAGAGGAGGCAAAAGTGTCAAGAGGAAGGAGGGACACTCAGCAGGAAGTCAGCCAACACAGGTTGTCAGTTTCATGGTCTTCCTGAGGACTGTCGTTTGCAGGAGGGTCCTGGAGTTTCCCTAGAACTGCAGCTGACCAAGATTGGCTGTACATCAGCAACACCTGAGAAGACACCCAGTGGGTCAGAATCACGGAAACAGCACCGAGGACTGCATAACTGCTAAAAAGGCCAAAGTTGGTGCTAATGTGCAGCCATGCATGTCTCTAGAAGAGTCCTCACAGGAAAAACCTGGAATGCATCACTGTAGGCTCAACCACCCACACCAAAGAGGATAAGGTGGCAGATCAGAAGTTTAAAATTTAGCAGGTCTTGGGTTTAGTCCAGGAACTTGCAGCTTCAACAAGGTCCCCAGGTGGTCTTGATACTAGTAGTCCAAAGACCCCAATTTGAGAAACACTGTGGTGGGCTGCTGCCAAAGGGTGGACCATGAACTATGTTATACATGAGTGAGTTGGTGTCAACTGGTGGAAAGCCAGATGACCCAGTGCAGAGTCCTCTGAGGAAAAGGTTGGGGATAATATATCTAGCCCTGCTATGGTTTGGATATGGTTTGAATGTGTCCCCCAGGATGCAAATATTGGAAGCTTGGTCCCCCATGTGGTAATGGTGGCATCTTTAAAAGATGGGGCTTAAAACAAGTCACTAGTGGTATTACCCTCAAAAGAGACTGATGTTGGTCATTCAGAAGGAGATAGCTCTCCTGAGAGTGACTTGTTATGAAAGAGAAAGTTTGGGCCCTCTCTATTTTTGAAGCTCCCACTACGATGCCATCTGCAACAATATAATCTAGTTAAGAGGACCCTAACCAGAGGTCAAACAAATGTGGTTGCTAGATTTTGGATTTTCAGGCCCCAAAATGGTGAGTTAAATCAACTTCTTTTCTCTTTGAAGTATCCAGCCTCAAGTATTTTGTTACAGCAACAGAAAACAGACTAATACAAACTTCTTTTCCACCAGATGGTCAGCATAGAATGAGTATTTCTACATACTACGTGGCCATGGCCTTCTTATGGGAAGTAGTTTTTAGTGAAAAGGAAAATGTATCAGTCTCTGGGTGGATTAGACTGAAGATGGAAAGGAACTCATCAGTTGAGCAGAGGAATTGGATTATGCTTTAAACCTGAGGGTTTCTCTCAGTTCTTACTTGTTGGTGTTTCTATGTAGGGGAACTGTTTTGTTTATTTATTTATTTATTTATTTATTTTTTAAAGAAAGAACTTTAAGGGGCTGGGATTGTAGCTCAGTGGTAAAGTGCTTGCCTAGCATGTGTGAGGTACTGGGTTTGATCCTCAGCACCACATAAAAATAAATAAATAAAATAAAGGTATTGTGTCTATCCACAACTAAAACAATATTTTTAAAAATAAAATGTCAAGATAGACTTCTTTGAAAGCAATTATTTGGTTCTTATTTAATATTTATTTTAATACTGATAATAAAATGACTTTGAATATATTCATAAGGATTCAAATATAACCACTACTTTTAAATAGCTTGAAATCTTTATGAAAGTAACAAATATTTTCTTATTTATATATTTGATATACACAACATAATTATGATCACCTGCCAAACCTATAACAAAAAGGAAATTAAAGTCCAATAGATGGCACTGTTTGCTACTTTTTAGAAATGCATTTTGAGAGGAAATGGTCACCTTACTGCCCTACTTACCTGTTTTTTTAATTGTATCAATTGAACCTCCATTTTTAAAAAGCATCACTTACAAGAAGCCCAATTGTATGTCTTTTCCAGGCCCACACTGAGTGACTCTGCCACAATTTATTAAATCAAAAACTACTTAAGAATTATTCATCTTGAGGGGGGAAAAAAAGCATTTACCTTGATCCTTCTCTTTCAGTGTTCCTAGGACAGCTGTTTTTCTCCTCCTCCATCAACTCCCACACACACTATAGATGTGATTTCATCAAAAAAGATGAGAGTTCAAACATTAATTTCAGGCCAGAACTATACTTGTGTTTAAATAAAATTATGTTTAGATTGAGATCACAGTTAGCTGTTCTCAAAAGCTTTTTTACAAATATTAAAGCACATTTATAAATACCTTATATTGTCTTTTGACAAAAAAAAAAAAAAAAAAAAGAAGTAGTATAGATAGGTCACTGAAATCAGAGGGGCACAGGTATCTTTGGAGATCTGGTCTCAGCTGTAATCATGTGGAATGGTAAGTAGCTTTTCTGCACATCAGTCTTATCACATTTATAGTGGTGATAATAATGCCAATTCCATATGGTTATTATGAAAATGAAATTAGATAAAACATGGCATCCAGTACAGTTCATGGTATATGATACTCAGTAAAAGGTATTTTGTTTATGTTATACTGACCTTCCTCTCCTAGAGTCAGACATGCCTTACACAAAGCCTTCTTCAAGAATTCCAGAAAAATAAGTTCTATAATCTCCATTCTCAGTATGTTTAGTTCCAACTCTCCTCCAACCTAAGAAATGCTAATTTACTATGTTTTCTCATCATTAGCATCAAACCTATACTTTTGAGCTTCCTGGGCTTTGGAGGCACACAGAGGCAATGTAGAAAGCATCATTTACTGTTGAAGGTTAAAGCAGTGTACCTTATAATCTCCTGCTCAGCTGCCAATACCAATTTAATACAGAGAGGTGAGCACATGGCTGAAATGTTCAGCACAGTATCTATTTTTCCCATTTTGGCTTAAGATTATGAAAATTATATATTGTCTACAAAAGGTAGTGTTTCTAGTTAGTGATAGTTTCCCAACATCGGGGCAGTAAATACATGAAAGTGCCAAAATACTCTGCATGAATTAAAATTTGATTATCTGTCAGTATTCTATTTAATTAAAATTCAAAAGTCATGCAGAAAAAGATTTTAAAAATGAGCTGAAATATACAGAAGGAAGAAAAATACCAACTAGTAAAGAGAAAAGGGAAAAAAATCCTCGCCCTAACAATAGCTTGAGTTTTCTATATTTATCCATGTGTATTTGCTTCGCTTGGCTGTCAATTTTAATTGGTCTGCAACATACTGTGGTTCTAATGCATTCAGAATTTCAATTGTTGTTGCTTCCATCTTTTATAGTATCCAAAATGCAGTCTATTCCTAGTGAATAATAAGACTTTCTCTTATTATAGAAATAAATAGCTTATTAAATCTACTGTTAGTTTTTATAGCTAATGACACAACTCTTTACAGGTGCAGAAAGTGGGAAACTGTCTCCTTCACAAATCATATTTACTTTACTAAGAGCAACGATGATTCATCAAGGTTGGCCCAATGCTAATTAAGACTTTGTAAAGGTTAAAACTAAGGCAGGTTTATACCAAAATGTCAGAAGCTCACTACCGGTTTGCATATCTTTCCTGTGCAATCGGTTTTTGGATGTCAAGACTATTTTTAAAAAGGAAAAAACCCTACTCTGCCTGTGCGTGAGTGGGTGTGCAAATACATATATCTGTGCAAACCTGATGGTTTTAGAATTTTAGAGGCCACATAATATTAATATAGATGAGATACATCTCTCTCTATATACGTATATATAGAGTACATATATATGTATATATATACACATATATATATATATATTGCACACATGCATATACACATAGGCCTTGGAAAAAGACACATCTGGATTTCTATACAGATTCTAACATTTATTAGTTTTCTTACCTTGGGAACTTATTTAACCTTTCTGAAGCAGAGCTTTGTCATCTATAAAAAATGAGAATAATAACATATGCCCTACAGGAAGTGATTGGTGTACTTTATCATATTCCTTAAATGTAGATGTTCAATACCTGATTAAAAATTAACTCAATGTATAGGTGGGCCCTTAAATGACTTGATATTGAAAATCTAGATTTTCAACAAGAACTTAGTTGTTAATGATCATTTTCAAAGATTATTTTATGAGAAATAACAAGAGAATCACTTGAAAAAGCATTTATTCATGTTCACAAAATTTAAAAAACAGTATTGTGAAAATTTTAAGTAAAGTGAAATATACCTAGTAAAATTTTAAGTAAAGTGAAATACATAGAATTAACAGAACACCATAGGACTCAATGCATTGTTTCTGGGCCATTCATTGGTTCATTTCTATTATTGAAAATAACCTCCTCACACTTGGGTAAAAAATCTAACTAGTATTTATCTACATTTTACTATAAATAAATTTTGCTGATCTTTAGATACTTAGGATTGCTAGCTTAGCCAGTGTCAACATATGTGCTTTACACAACACACACACACACACAAATACATACATATTATACACACACACATATATATTATATATGAATATATGTTTTCCCTGTTCAGAAATATTAGTCAATATGTGACCAATCAGTATATGAAAATTAAAAAGAAGGAAAATAAACATAAAGGAGAATTTAGAGCCTTGGGGTAGGAAGATGAAGCCCACTTTCCTCTGTTTTCTCTACATGTCCCTTAGCCTTAACTTGATACGAAAAGTTGGAGTACAAAAACTCTCAGATGACTTTATTAATGGGATAATAAAATTGAACTACCACATGTTGATACTGGCTGAATTAATGAATCTAGGGTTGTATATTTTATAATTTTTCAAAATGTGATTAGAAAATATCATAAGGTCTCCATTTTAAATAAGCTTTTCTTCCAAGAGAAATGATGATTCATTTGTGGATAGATGATTCACTTGTCAGTTTTTCTGGAAAACAAAAACAAGAGATGTGAGCTTATTTTGTAATACAATTTGTGTGTTGGAGAGAAGCTTTGTGGGTGAGAAAAAGTTGGTGGTCAATATTTAATTGATTCTGATTCTGATAAATGAGACAGTACGTTCAACCACTCATTCCTTGATGAATCTTTTGAAAAGATATTTAGCTATGATGGTGCTAAAAAACAAGACTAAGCATCTGCAAAGTGATAGCATTAATAGAAAGAATGCTGAGGATGTTGATTTGGTCCCAAAGCAACTGCATTAAAGATATCCACTGTGACTAGATTTTGTCCTGATCAAGGGTTGTAGGGATTTCCTTTTTAGGGGGTGGGGGAGATGCCAGGGATTGAATTATGGGGCACTTGACACTAAGCCACATCCCCAGCCCTATTTTGCATTTTATTTAGAGACAGGATCTCTCTGAGTTGCTTAGTGCCTCACGTTTGCTGAGGCTGGCTTTGAACTTGTGATCCTCCTTCCTCAGCCTCCTAAGTTGCTGGGATTACAGGCCTGTGCCAGTGTGCCTGACTGATTGTAGGGATTTCTAACCAATATGTTAGCATTTCCTTCACCCAAATTTGTCTTTCCACATCTAAGAAAGTAGCCACTGAGAAGCACACAGCCATTCTCACACCCTTCTGAACTTCATTACTCTTAATGCCCACCTCTCTTTGAAGCTTGTTGCAACCCACAAATGACTCAGAACTCTCCTAAGCCACTAGGGGACATGAATAGCAGACTCCTTATTGTAAATTATGTGTGTCCTTGAATCAATGTCTGGCTTTGGGACATGGTGGACTTCTGAGCAACTCAGAAGATTTTTATAGTTAAATACATCATGTATTTTCTTAATGAAATAAAAAGCTTAGCTTTCACTTTCTAGGGCTCTTCCATTTATTGCATTTTGCAGGTTATAATTAAGTCTATCAGAGAAGTGGCTATGAACAGAGCTACTCAATAGAAGTAACAACTCATTGGAAGAACGGTAGAACTGGAATGCAGTATTGAAATAAAGATTAATAATATATAACAGATTCATGGATTAAGCAACAGTTAGATGACAAGGACATCAGCCCTTTCTATTGATTCAGTAATTTGTTCTTAAGATCTGCTGATTTGATCAGCATAATACTAATAATTGATTAAACAATGATTTCCAAAGCACTTGCAGTGGGTTAGGGGCAATACAAAGGTACCAAAACAGATGTGCCTTTGATGTGTTCAAAACCCATCACAGCTATTGCCTCAAAGTTCCTGTGGCACTGGTTAAGAATCACACAGAGTAGAGATGCAGCAGGTGTGGGTCCCCACTAGCTGCGCTACTTGCTGTAGGACCATGGACAAGGCATGTAACCACTTATTGTCACTTCTCCTCCATGGTACAGGATGGATCACTGTCAAACCAGTGTCAAAGTAGCTAGTACTATCTAGCTTTCTCACAGTGTTGGTGTGATGTTTGAATGATAATTGATATGAGAATGCTTTGAAAATTGTTAAGTAGCCATTTTCTTTTCACCTTGCTACAGACAGAAATAATCACCCTCACCTCTTCACCTCACATGGATGCTGTTGCTTCTTGGCATTTATAGAACATCAATGCTATCTCCCTGATTTACAAATAGAATTAGACAGAGTTCCTGCCCTATGATTTTCAAACTATCATGCAGACATGCATGATAAAAAGATGAGAAAATACTCAATGAAGACAAAATTGTGTGATCATTAATGTGTTCATTGAAGGTCTCAGTGTTTTCATAGTCCTTGAGATATTTGCTTATTGTGAAAAAAAATGGCAACATGCATGATGTAGAATGAAAAGTAAAAGAAGACTGAAAAGAAATTAAATTGAGTAGAAAGAAGGGAACAAGTGAGACATGGGTCAGATGAGTAAGAACTGTAGTAATACCCCCCAATACATTAACATTTATATAATAACATATTTTGCAAAACTTTTTATGAAAACAATTTCACTCTCATAATAACCACTGGGATGGGCATCACCATTAGCTCAAATTTAGAGCTGAGAAAGCTGGGACAGGAGCTGGCAAAGTAATTTATTTGAAGTAAGACAGTAAGTGGAAGAATCATGGCTTGAACCCAGGCTTTCTGACTCTTAGAATTTGTGCATTTTCTATCTTCACATCACGTCAATAAATTAATGGTTTAAAATAAAGCACTATCATCATGGGATGGGGAAGAACTATGAAAAATATATTTAAAAACAAATTCAAAGCCTGGGTTGAATTTTAAAGCATCGTTCCTTATACCTCCTTCATATTCCTGTTCTTGAATTTGCAAGTTAATTCCATTGGTTTCCAGAGCAATGCAGTCATTAGGAGGGCTTTATGAAATGGTCCTTTCAGACCAACACTGCTTCCTTAAGAAATGTCTCTGAAGGTTTAATTGTGGATTGTGGTTCTGTGTATGTACTTTCATAGCATTGTTAGGATGCTCAAAAGAGTCTTGATGTGATATTTACTAACAATGTTAAGGTGCTTATTTTATTTTCATTTAGTTATAGGTAATTATGGATAAGTGAAATTTGAAAAGAGAATGAAAATGACTTTTGAGAAAAATAGGAATGTCATAATTGACATTTCAATTTCAAGAATTAATTGTACTAATGATAAGTTTAGATGAATAACACACACACACACATCCAAATAATTAAGCATGGGTGTTGCTAAGACTTTGATGATTTCCTTGAAATCTAAGTCCTTCTGTCCAAGAACAGATTGCTACGCAGCCACTTTGCCAAAGTTAGGGTAAAAGACAACAACAACCACAAAAGCTCCTCAGGTAGCCTGGTAGGCTCCAGCTACATTTCTTTTTCCCTTTCTCTATGTCACACAAAAAAGATGTTTAACATTAACACAAGATTTTTTACTACAATAAGATATTTAACATTAATGCAAGATTTTTAATTTAATTTTTTAATTTAATTTTTTAATTTTTACAGACTTCATTTCGATTCATTGTACACAAATGGGGTACAACTTTTCATTTCGATGGTTGTGCAATAAGAACAAAATTTTATTTTTCCTCTTCTGGACTAATGCCTTCATTCTGGAAATCTAAAATGTAGACCGTCTCACTAAAGCAGCTGTAAAGGCCAATTTCCTTTTCCTTTTCATCTTTCCTTCTATAACTTTCATGAAATAAAAGTACAAAATGTTTATAGAATAACACTATCAAAATGTGTCCAATTAACATCATGGTCTGGGGTTTCTATTTTGTAGCATCAGAGAATCATCAACTAGAGGGGTACTTTACTGACCAGCAGTGTCTGGCTTTAGGAAATACTATGAATAAATACTTTTCTTTACACCCATTTATTAAGAGCTTTGGAGAGGACAACCATTTCACCATCTTCCTTTTTAATTCATTTTGTACTTGGTCATTTTCATTGTCAGGAAACTCTTTATACTTTGATTAAATTCCTCATGCTACAGATTAAGAAATACATCCTCCAAATAAATCTCCAACCACATATGAAAACTTGACTCTTAGAATGTCTTAAACATGGAAAAGAACTTACATTCATTTATTTCTAAAAATGTGTGATTTCATGATATGAAACTCACATCAAGCTGGGTCACCAACATATAACCCTTTAATGAGTAGAATTTCATGATCTGGGCTTGGTCCACAGTTGTGCCGTTTCAATAAATGGAGGAGTGGTCCAGTCCTAAGGATGGGTCCATACTAGCTGACATCATAGGAAACTGATTTACAAGGGTGATTATATGGTGTGATGGAGGGTTAGTGAGTGAAATAGGAAGGAAGAAGAGAAAAAGTGCATCTTTTCTGCTTTGGCTGTCCTTTTTCATATCTTGATGTGTTCAAAAAAGTAAATTCCAATAATACTTTCATAATTCAGATTGCAACTTAGACATGGGAAGTAAGTAAAAAGAGACAATTTGTAATGAAAACTAGATGCTCCCAAGTGAATGCAATGAAGTTCTCGTCTGAGCAGAGAAGCCGCTATATTAAGTTAGATGAAACAGGAAGAGAGTTTATGCCTTGAAGAAATACAGAGAAAGTGGACAAGTGACCTCAATGGTCTACTGGTGGAGAAGGAGGACAAACTCTATACTCCAGTATTCCTTAGGGGCATGTCAACACCAGGGAAGGAACAAATGCTGTGTATTGTCTCATTTCATCTTTACAAAGGGCATGGCACTAGGTTATCACTATTTTAGATGAGGATGCTGAGGCTTAGTGAAAGTTAAGAAATTTACCCAAGTTCATACTCCCGATTCAAATCCAGCTCAATCTGATGGAAATGCTCCTTTATTTTCACTTTTCCATGCTTCCTACCTTATCATTAAATATTAATATTTATTCTGTTGACCCTGGTTTGTAGAAATTAAGTTAAAGGGCATACAGCCAAACTACAGGTATAGTTTGTCTCATGTGTTACATTTTGTTATCTCATTATTTTCTTTATATTGATTGGACTACAGAATATAAATTATTTAATTAAAACTATCATAATTACAATGTAGGGTATATGTACAGAGAACAATAGACTATCCCACCTTATTTTGTTTCTGTCTTCCTCCTCACTACCTTTTATTCCTTCCATTGATTCTACAGCTTTCATTTTAAGAAAGGTAGCACCAGAAGTCCTGGTCTCTTAGATTTGTAGAGTGGGAGAGGCTAGTTTGAAATGGTTTTATTTTGGGAACCTGTTGCCTTCTATGCAGTTAGTGAATTGGCAAAATATAAATCTTGTGCTTTTCATTAATGATAAATGGGTAAAATAGTGAGCATGCTCAACTGCAAACGTAGAAAATTCTATTGGAATTTTAACTATCATTTGAATTCATTGTTCAGGATTGTTTATAAACTCTGAAAAGCAAAATAAAACAAAGTCCCCAGATTTTACCTGCAGCAATCGACATAAACATGAATTCAAACAATTCACTACCTCTAGGCCAACCTTCTGCAGAACCAGTAGATGGCCACTCCAGTGAACCATGTGGTTACTTACTGAAATCAAGAATCTTTTCTGCTCTATCAGGGACTGTCGTATAAAATCCAAGGTTAGAGCTGGACCTCATTTTGGGGGTAGAGGTTAAGTAATGCAAAGTATCCACAGAATGGCCAGAGGCCAAGGAGTAGGGCTTGTGACTCCAAAACACGTCAGCACAAGGTGACATTAAAAAGTTCTCATTGTTAGAAATGGCGAAAGTAGAGAAATAAACTAGGAAGATTTTAAAGCTGACCAGTTAAAATCCAGGATTTGCAGAGCAAGGAATGAAAAAAAAATGAACTTTTTGTGAAAGTTTTAAATCTTTTTGCTACAAGGATGGCATTTAGATGGTTGTGCTTTGACTTGAATGACAAAAATATATATATATATATTAAAGGAAATGTCTGGAAGGATGTATACCAAAATAGTACCCATGGTTGGTCCCTGGGAGGTAATATTACTGTTATTTCCTTTCTTTCTTCTTTATACATTTTGTATTGCCTCCCCGCAACACCCACTACTTTTACAATTAAGTGTGGGGATGGGGATGGCAGAGAGCAGTAAACTATTTTTGTTTGAAAGAAAAGAATTCTTATGGTTGGTACTACTCCACAAAATGAATGTTTGCATAGTCAAATTAGCACAGCAAAACGTCACTGTGGAAGCAGTATCTGTATGACAGGAAAAAAAAAAAAAAAAAAGTAATTAAAAACAAATGAACCCAAAAGCCTGGAACAGTAGCAGAATTTATAGAATTACAGCACCTCTAAAATTATGGAATCTGCAATTTCCTGCATGTGTCAATTTGTGCCAACTTTGGTCGTATGTGGTTTTCTTAAAATATCCTTGGAAAGGACTTCCAGGAACCATCAACCCAGTTCAACCTTACAATCTAACAAATGTTTCCAGAATTTCTGTAGGAGCTTCCCATTCATGTCTGTGTTCCACTCACATCCGCCACATGTTTTTGATTTAGATCCAAGATTCTACAATGTCAGGACCCTTTCTCATGTTTCTTCCTTGTAATTTTCTTAACAAAACAATGAGGTAGGGTTGTTACCATGTTTCACGTGTGTAGCAGCTGAAGCTAAGTAAGGTGGCCAAGGTCTGTGACTGGGCTGGGATTTGAACTCAGATCTTATGCCCTAGTGTCCTGGGTTATTTTCATCCTGCACTAAGACTTGGAAAATTCAAAATGTGTGACTGCCTGTTTCCCACATGAAGCCTCTGGGATTCCTGGGGGAGGAAGGCTATGTAAAGTGTTCAACACATGGATGGCTGGGCTTTCAGCAGCTCTAATTAGGTAGATGGCGTTGTGTCAATACCACCCTATAAGTAGCAGGAAGTCCAAGTAATATTGCTTTTAACCACTAAAAACTTTGTTTCTGTGGATTAGTGCTTTTCTACTCTTTACAATTTTATCATGAATTGAGTGAAGGAGTTGTATTTTAAAGTTATATTAACCAAAATATTTCTGGGTTAATAAGTAAAAAGAATCTGAGAAAGCAGATATTAAGAAATCCTAAAGAGTAATAATAAAATGTTATGTTAAAATTATCCAAGAATAGACTGCTGGGTTTTTGTGGATATAGAAATTTCACACTACATGGGCAGTCCTACAAATTCTTTGATGGTTGAATATAAGCTGTAGTACATTCTAATCTTTCCACTCTGCCCAGGGATCCCCAGGGATAGGTAATCCATAGATGCCATTTTCAAATTCTTCCTTGTCAGTCATTTTCTTCATATCCTCAATCTCAGATTTAGACGAGGACATTAGACTAGCTTTATACATTATATAACATGGGATAATCTAAATTATTACTATAGGAAGCATGAAAATATGCACATATGCATTGGTCACTAATAATCAGTTCTCATCAAAACTGTTTATTTAATAATTTCTTCATTCAGTCTTATTTGTAGTTTAAATTGAAGTTCATTATACCTGGTCAAGTGATAAATTTGTCTATGTTCACTTTTTTCCTCTCCAGAATAATGATAGTTAACCTGTAGGCTCTTTAAAGGCAGAGATAGGTCATATTTTATACTTTATATTAGTAACAAACTCAGTGCAAAGAGCAGAACTCATTATGAAGTAGGGACTTAATAAATAGTTGTTCAGCTAACTGATTTACATATGAATCTTTTTGTGTTGGCAATCAAGCATTAGATTAAAAAGAGAAGTGAAGATATTAGTATGTCTACAAATTCATTTTCCTTGAGTCATAAAATGTCAGTGTGTGAAGGATCTATATTAGGCAGGGTTCTTAACTTGAGCTCCAGAGGATGTCTCCTTAACTCCCTGAAATTTTATTGAAAAATTTTTGTGCATTTGTATATTAATTTTCCTGGAGAGAGGAGCCATAGCTTTCTTCAGTTTTCAGGAAAACCCCAAATTTCAATAAACTATTAGAACCACATGCATATAACATACTACCTGCACCCTAAATTTCAGCATGGAGGATTGAGAAAGAAAACTTGTCTATTTTCTGTTCAAAATAAACAATAAGCTTTTCTCTGATTTTTTTTTTTACTTTCCTAAAGATATCTGACATCACGTCAGAATTAAGTTGTCCTAACAAGTATCTGGAATAGCACAATGTACAACAACATATACACAAAGAGGGTAACTCGAGACTGCTCCTTATTACACGGCTCCACTGTGCTCTAAGTTGGCACTTTGATACTAGGTGCAGGTTAAGGTGTTTTTATTGTTTAAAACTCTAATGGACTAAGTGATCTGGTACCTAATTATGGGGGAAATTACCTGTATCCTTATGTATGCTCACAGACACTAAAATCCACAGCAGCACTTCAGTTAACGGTTCTGTCTTCTCACTTCAAAGAATTTGGGGCAATCTGTGCCCAGCATGAGGAGTTGACTTTGTAATTCATAGTACTTCTCACAGCCTAAACTTACCAGTCTTCAGAGGTGGAAAACATTTTTTTTTTTTTAACTAGACTGACAAAATAGTTGGATGTGATCAAATCAGGTTAAAGTGTTTCTCCACACACTCCACCCCTTCACAACCCTGTGTTTTTGAGGAAGTTAATATTTGACCAGTTTATTGCACTTTTACAAATTGAAAAAAAAAAGTAGTTACATTAAGGAACATTCCCTTTTTAGGAAGAAAAATAGACCTTTAGAAATATGCTATTGGTTCTCAGATCTACTGATAATTATGTATAAAAATGAATGTTTCAGCTGTACATTTTATTATTATCTAGCACTTATGTAGCATGAGGATCTATGGGTTAATAGCATTTTAATCACAATTGCTGCTCCAAACTTTTAAAGTATGTCAGAAATACTATATATTCTTATTTTTTCTTTCCATTATCTGCTATTTGTCTGTAACTTATCTTTTAAATTAATATCCATTCATATTGCTATATGCCTACATTATTTTAAAAAGTTGGCTTCTAATAAATATCTATTTTTACAAAAACTCTGGGACCCCTGGGGGAGGCTCCATTTGGTGGCTATCAAAGAAGCTACAGCTTTGTTAACATTCTGGAAAGTAAGACAAGCACTTGGGAAGCTGCTGAAACCCTAAAGGCAACTTTCTAAGGAAAACAAAACTTTAAAATTATTTTGGAAGATTTTTGACCAACACCATTTTTTAGGTTGCCTGTCAAGGGTCCATTTTGGGTATCAGTTTTCTGCTTGTTCTACAAGTTTTAGAGATTCCTTTCAAGTAAAATTTTAAAATATGTTTTCAACATAACAAAAAGGCATAGGAATTCCAAAATCAAAACAAATGTCTTCTAAGAAGATTGTAAATTGAGTGAAAATGCAAGTCATTTAAAGGAACCCCTGCTAGATAACACAAAATGGATTTATTTGGCAGCACCCAAATAAATCCATTTTAATTTTCACTTTATTTCAGTTACATTTCACAGCTGTGATATCAGGAGTGGAGAGAGAAGCAGCTCATAGAAGAGTCTGAGTTCAAAGGAACTGAAATTTAGCATGGAATGTGAAATTGAAGACTTCAGCTTGTAAGGGAATGATTGTGGAAACACCAAAGTTGAAGGATGTGAACCTGGTGCTACAGCAGAATTAGTAGCTGGGGCAACGAAGCATGCATTGGCCAGTGTCCATGAAGTTCTCCTCTTTACAAGAGAAAAGTTTGTATCTGACAAGCTATTAGAAATGTGCATTTCTCTTAAAACTCATTTCCCATCATCTATTCTAGAATGGACTGCATAAACTATAAATGAATGGTGACTTTAGTGTTTTGAGAGGCTCAGTTTCCCTTGGACCTAAATGAAGCAGACTTGAACCTTCTCACCTTGGGAGTATCCCATTGGGTTCCTTTGCATGCATCCTTTGGTAAGGGTGCACAATGGGTCAATATTCTCTATTTTCTTTCTTTGCACTGGGGCTCTAGCTGCCAGAGGGGAAAACAGCCACACATAGGGAAATGCATAAGTTAAAATCAAGCAAGCCTAGTGGGATGGTAATGACTTTCCCAGCATCCAAGTTTTTGCCTTCGGGATATGTGAAGCTAGAAAACAATGCCATTCATTCAACAGTTATAGAAAACATACAATGTAAGTGGTACAGTGCTAAGTACTGAAGGGCATGCAAAAGTATGCAGAACACAATCCCTGCTCCAGAATTCAGTGCAGGAAGGGATTTCAAATATTATCCAGACCTTTTCACCCTTGAAGAAATACACAGGTGAATAGAAATCTACTCAAATTTTAAACTAAGCACGGAATGACATATCTTTTAGGAAGCAAGGCTAATGTGCTTTCCATATTTATTTCTAAGTATTAGATATGGCTTGTATGGACCAGGGAATAGGGGTTCTGGAGAAGCCTGACTTGAAAGAGGCACCGCCTGGATTCCTACACAGTGGAATCCTAACAAAGAGACCGGCAGTCTTATAAGGGAAGTAGGTAACTTTCAGTAGAACTGGCCTCCAAGAAGGACACAAAGGCAACATTCCACTTAGAAGCAGTTGCAATCACAACCCAGCCAACTTCAGCTCCCCAACCCGCATATTGTGCCCAGGACAGATGGTGGTCTACGTTGACTATATTCCTCTGCGTACCCCAGACCAGCAGCCTCACACACACCGCCTACAGCCTGGAGACTGCCACGTGCGTTAGGGTTCCGGGCTCCGTCCCTAAACAGGCCCAGCGCCTTCAAGGTCGCCATGGCAACTGCGGGGTCCCTATCTCTGTCCCTTCAGAGCCAACCGAGAAGTCCGGACCTTGGCAGTGACAGGAGGAAGCGGCCTCGGCCCCTTCTTAGAGGGGGCTAACGCGATCTTGGGCTGCAGGCGCCACTTCTGCCGCATCGGTGACTGCGCGCTCCACTTGGCTTATCTGGGCTCGGATCCGGAGCCCAGAGCGCTGCGCTGCCGTCTCCTCCTCCTCTGTCGCCACCCGGCGGGCAGCTCCTCCGGGCGAGACGGGCGTTCGATCCTCCTTCCCTGGCTTTACGGATTTCCGGGGGCGAAGAATTTTGCCTCGGTCCCTACGAGCATCTCTCAGCCTCTTTCCCCCTCCCCTTGCGACTCCCCCACCCCGTGGGCGCGCGCGCGCACACACACTCACACTGGCAGGCGCGCGTGCGCACGTCCGCGCGCCCCGAGCCGCGGAGTCTCCAGCGCCCCTGAGCAGATCCCACTCTCTCGGGCGCCGCTACTCACACAGGCTTCCAGCCGCCACGGGGCGTCCTCTGTCTGCGGCAGCAGCGGCGGTGGCGGAGCGAAAGGCATCTGCAGCCTGGCCCCGTCTGGCAGCTTCGTGTCCGGACAGAGTCTGGGAGAAGCGGAGAAGGAGGAGGACGCCGAGGCTAGGAGGAGCCGCGCCGCGCCCGGCGCTTGGCTTCGTGCGGCGGGCTGCCTTCGCTCCGAGTACCGCGGCCCCAGGTAAGCTCCGCGGCCCGCAGCATCCTCGAGGCGTCGGGGCTGGGAGAGGGGGTTCCCTGGTCCCGCCCTCGCCGGGGCGCTGGGACCGAGGCTGGAATGAAAGGGGAGTGGGCGAGGGGGGAGGGGAGTGGAGCCAGAGGTGAGGCTGGTAAAGAGCGGTGCGTGAAAGCGTGGGGCTACTGTGGAGCGCCTCCCCGCCCTTCTCCCCTGTACCCCAGTTCAAGGTCCATCACTTTTACGAAGCAGGGTGCCCGGCACCCCAGACAGCTGTTCACTGCTTTCTTCTCCGTCAGCTAGCCGGTGTCGGCTCCGGGCTTCGCGCCCGCCGCGCGGCAACCACCTCCCCTGCACCTTGGACAGCGCACCCCGCCACTCGCCGCCCCCGGCACTGCACCCGGGACCCTGTCCTGCTCCTGCAGCACCCTCGCTGCTCTCTTCTTTCTAGATTGTCACCATCCCGCCCTGCATCCCATCTCCTTCCTGCCTTGGCAGACTCCGCTCTGATGCGGGCCGGAAACTTTCCTCTCAGCTTGGTCTGCGCTAGGTACTATTGTTGTTATTGGTGGTTGGCCCCTCTCACGGGGGACTGGACACCTTGGACAGGTCTTCCTTGGAGGGAGCGCAACCTGCCTGGCCCAGCTGGAGGCAAAGGAAGCACTGGGCAGCTGGACTTAGCGCCTGCCGGGGTGCAGAGCACGCACCCTGACAGCTGGACGCTCTAGGGTTCCCCGCCTTTCTGGACACGTGCACTCCTCCCACGGACTCGGCCCCTCCCGGACCACCCCATGTCCTCCCCCTGCACAGCCACAGCTACCCCATAGGTTGGACACCCGGGGATCGCGGGTTCTGATTGGTTGAAGGCGTAACCCCGCCTCCTTTTAGGGGGGTGGTTCTGGAGTGTTGTGGTTGTCATCCCGCAGCGAGCACATGGGGAAAGTGGGGTCCACAGGTGGAGATGCCCAGTTGTGTAGGATCCCCGAGTCCCACTGTGTATAACCCGCTCGACCGCCTCCTTTCCTCAAATACACTCCAGCTTTTCTCCTTTACTCTCTTCCTCGATCTTTCATTGCTATAACATTTTAAAAAACTAGCATGTAACCCTAATTTTATTAAGATTATTCGATGTAGCAATTTTTAAAAGCAGATCTAGGAGAATACAAGTGGGAAAACAAATGCACATGAAGAGGTTTATGGCACACTGAGCGGTGGATTTGAGTCTGATAGTTTGGAGAAAGTAATGGAGGGTGCTTAAGGGATCTGAAGAGGTGGAGAAAGGGAAAAGGAAATTGATTCTTGGAGAAAGAGAGACACAGGTGAGTGAGTTGAAGAAGCAAGTGGGTCATTTGTAGGGTGAGAATAAAGGAGAAACCCATGTGGGTTTCCCAAGAGGTGGGTGTGTTCTGCTGAAGACAGCTGTCTGGAATAGTGGTGATTTTGGCTAATACTTCGTTCCTTAACACGCTTTGCTTTTGTTTTGCTAGCGTTGCACTTTTGATAGGCGACTTTAAAGTAATAATGTATATCCATCTAAGGGATATTGATTATTTCAGTTTCGTGTAACACACAGATTTGCAAATGGTAATGAATTTCATAAAGTAAAGGCCCCTCTGGAGGGATGCATTAAATAGTTAAGTTAAATGTTTTTGAAATATTGGGTGAAAAGACAGATGAGCATTGTGTAAAATTCAGATTGTTCTGGCATTATTTCGAGCCTTTGCAGAAATACATACAAATGATACCCATTTCTTTTCATTTCAAAGTGTGATTGCCTTTAGCATTTTCAAGCTTTAATTCCTTCAGGCTGTTTTGATGTTGTGTCTGTACATCTAAGAATATTGTAATTCTTATCTTTAGAAGCCTTGTCAGTGCAAAACAAACATCAGTGATGCAAGTTTAATGTTGACAACTTTATATTGAGTACACTATGTGTTATTTTATTTGTAAGAAAGTAAAATATGGAAAAGTAACATAGCATGACTATTATTAACCCCTGAACTCATATCAAAATAAAGTGAAGGAGGATAAGATGAAGCTATTCCAGGGATACATTTAGTTGTTTTTTTTTAACATGAAAAAAATTTAAGATTCTTAGATATAAACAGCAACGTTATTTGAATTATCTTTGTACACATTGGTAGTACATGATATTAAGTAAAACAAGATATTTAACATATTGGATTGTTCCAAAGTAGATGGTAAAGACTTTCTATTATTATATAAGTAGACAGAATTGCTTTTCTGAGTGGAGGACTTCCTATTCAAGGAACAGGATTTGATGTAACTGACAAATTGGAAAATAGCTGTTGCTGAGAAAATAATTCTGTGTTTTCTCTTATTCATGACTTGATTTGCCCTCAGGGATTTGGATTCCAGTTGTGGGCCTACAAATTTAGGTGGGTTTATAGATAGGAGAAGAATGTATATAATCATACCTACATATCTGCATATCTGAAAAATGTATGTATATCAGCAAAGAGTTATATATTTATACACACAATTTTAGGGTACATTCCATGTCTTCATATGTATGTTATTGTCATTCTTAGATTTTTTTGCTCATTTCTTCTTGTCCAAAAGGTGGCCCTGTTTTAAACTGTAGAAAGCATTATCACCAGAATTGGCCAATAGATCATGGAAACAGACAATAGTATTTTGTTGCCTGGCAACCACCTACTGTGAATGAAAAACAAAGCAGTGACAGCTGCTTCCACATCCTGATATTCATACTGTAGCTCAGGCATTGCAGCCCTCCAAATGAGACACATCTAAGTTTCATTTCAGTAAGGTGAAGCTATTTCTTTTTTCTTTATGTTTTAAGAAGAATATTAATTTTTTATTGTAATAGAAATTATGTTGTTATTGTGGGATGAAATGAAGCATCTAATTTCAATTGTCCTCCTAAGCCTCGTATAAACTGAAAAATACAAAATTGTGAGGATTATTTAGAGCCTTCTCATTCTTCCCTTTATAGTCATTAAACATCCCTAAGCACATTTTCTGCTGCCCTCAGGTGTTCTTAGGATATTTTAAAAACCTTGAGGTATCTGTGATATCTAAATGGATAGCAGGCTTTTACTGCTAAAAGGAAAGTGGAGATTGATGCTCTGCCTCAACCCTTTAATTTTAAAGACACTGAGGCACAGTGAGTCAACCTTGGTGACAGAGCTGGTTGTAGGGTGTTTTCATCTGTGGAGCACTTGACAATCCCTACCCTCCAAATTATCCTTTCTTTGTTCTCCATTTACATAAATTTGTAACCCAAATCACAATAAGAATACTTAGAAAGTACAGTTACATTTGCAAGTAGAATTTTGATATTGACATACTGGGCTGGATTGTGGTCTTAGGTGCATTGTATACAGTATATTCTGAGTTCAGTCTCTGGAAGTTTTATGACTTCCACCTCTCTCAAAACAGCAAAGTCCAAATACTTGGTTTGGTAATTGTTTGCAGCTTTGGATAATCTATAATAATCTCTTATTCTATGTGTGAATTTTTTAACAGGGATGAAATTGAAGACTATATTGGTCAGGGTGCCCACTTGCAAGAGTTTAAATTTTATGGGTAATTAATGCATCATTCTTTGTAGTTTCTTGTCCTGCAACACTGTTGGTATAGTGATCTGGGCTCTTTAAAGTGGGTGGGACAGACTCTGTGGCTGCATAATATTGTCCACATCACTTTGCCAGAGGGGCTGCCTGGTTCCTGTTGATAGAGAACGAGTCATCTGTCTCTGAGAGAGGTAAGAATGCAGATTGTTTCTGAACTCTAAAATGATAACAAATTATTAGGTTGCAAACTTGGATCACGTATGTATAGTGAGCGTATTGCATGTGTGATACATTTTGAGGTTCCTTACGTTATTTTAAAGAACCTGCATTATGTTGTTTATTATTTATGACCAAAGTGAGTGTTTAACTTTAAAGAACACCTTAAGTAGAAAAACCTGGAATGCACTGATTGTAGAAACAATGTAGTGATTGTATTAAGTACCAATGAAGAGTCATTTTCACCAGAGAAGATGCACGTTAGCAGATTTGTGAGGGGTAAAGAAATTGATTTATAGCATGTGCAAACTTCTTTTAGAAGGCTGCCATTAACTTCTTATAGCTAGAAGGCTTTTCAAACAGAATAATGATTTGGCAGATTTCAAGTGAACTTTTAAAAAACAAAAACACAAAACATTTTCTACTGTCTGGGTATAATCTCTTGAGAACAAGTACTTGTTTCGGAACCTTTGAGATAAATGTGAATTTCAAAGTTATTTCAAAAAATCAGAATCATTTCTGTATTGATTTGCATAGTGTGGTGTTAAGTATTCAATAGTTCATACGTTTAATCCACTAGAATCTTGAAATTTAGTTAACTTCCGTCTTCCATTTTCTTGTATAAGGTAATGTATGTGTAGATACACACACACACACACACTACTTAGACTTTTTTCTGCTGTTTTCATCCTTATGATAGAATACTATTGGAGTTGATTTGTGGTGTTTTTCATGCAGTAAAGAGAAACTTTAAACAAGAGATATTTACGTTTTCTATTCCTTTATGTCAGCTTCTGCTATTATAACCTGTAAACTCTCACCATCCCAAATAAGATGATTGCTAAAAACATGCCAGCAAATAAATATATAAGCGGCATCCCATTTGGTACCCTCCAGACTAGCTAGGAAACTATATTTTCTCATTCTGAGACATACATTTGCTTCTGTGCACACCCATGAAAACATATAGAGCTTAAGGTCTTACTCCTGTTTTAAAGGTGGACAGAAATAGTATTTTATTGGGAGATTTATGTGTGGTAGTACTCAAAGACAATGTAGTTAGATTTTCAGAAATGCGGTAGCATAGAAAGAGTCAAATTTATTCCTTTTGTAAAAATGTTCACATTTATGCTGATGGTATGACCAACCCATGGCACCTAGAATACTGTTCAGTACCTGCAGTAGAGCCTGGTATGTGGTAGATAGTACTTATTTTGTGGAATTAATGTACATTTCATCCCTTTCTTATAATGAGGCAAATATTTCAGTCTTTATCTGTGTGAAAAATAAAGCTAGAGAATGAAGAAGAAATTACTGTAGTTTTCTAATTGTTATTGTATTTTAAAAAAGCCAAAACAGCTAACTTAACCAGTGGTATTTTGGAATATACTTCTTGTCAGTGTGGAAAGTTATGCCAGGGCTATTGATTTTTTACAAATACAGCCAACCTAAGTATAGAATAGCTCTTTAATAGCCCACAGCAGCATAACAAAGGTTATGGCATCAAGTCTGAAGGAATTCTTTATTTAGCTGGCGCTGGAGGGTGAAGTTTGCTAGCCCCAATGTAATTATCCAGACTGGAATGTGGCCAGGGTGCTGTGGTTAACGTCCCAAACAGTGGGAGAAAAGCCACGAATGAAGTCTTTAAAGACCACAAGTGGCCAGAGCTTCTGCTTTGGTCTTGTTTGCAAAGGACACCTTCAGCATCTAGAAAGCCTGGGAAGCCATTGTGCACCTAAGGGATAGAACATGCAGTTGATATCTGGACCCCAGTTGCAGAAATTCTGGTCATTGGAAAAAATTGACAACCCTAGGTGTTCAGTGCCATTGAAACAAAACCTTCATCCTGCTGCATATTTGTGATGTAGGTAGAGTGTGGTGGTGTCTTGCAGACAATCCTAGAGGGTCATAAAGTAGGTTCCAGTTCCTCTTACCATTGTACCACTGCTTAGGTGTTTATCTCCTTTATAGGGCTTTATTCATAAATGTACATCAGCAAATCTTTGCTAAAATGTGATCTGATAATAGGTTAAATGACAGGTTGAGAATTCCTAATCCAGAAGTGTGAAGTGCAAAATAAAAAATTTTTGAGCACTGACTTGATGCTGTCAACTGCAAAATTCCATACCTGACCTCATGTGACAGTTACAGTCAAAAATCACTAAAAATATTGTATAAGGTATATAGGAAACATAAATGAATTTTATGTTCATACTTGGTTCTCATCCCTAAGATATCTTGTTATGTACATACAAATACTCCAAAATCCAAATTTCAAAACACCACTGGTTCCAAGTATTTTGGATAAAGAATATTCAACCTATACTTTTCTGGAGGAATTCCTGATTGTCTTGCATGTAATAGGTGCTCAACATGTATTTGTTTAAAAATATACAGTGAAATTATTTGTACATTTTATTAGGGGTGATTGATTATTTCCTGGAGGGAACCTTTTGATCTTCAGCAAACATTTATTGAGCTCTTACTATATGAATGGTACTGTGTTTCACTCTGGGAATTGTAAAGACTCATTAAGACACAGATCCTGCTCACAGAAGGGAAGGCAAAGTGCATAAAAATGAAATACACATATTCATTGTGATTTGATAGGTGACTGTAAATAGGGTTAATTGGCCTGCAGAGCAGAGCCATGAAGGACCAGGAAGGGCCTACTAAAAAGGTTTTGAACTTAATAGTGGGATTGGTAAGCTTTTCTCAAATCCACTTGTTTGTGGGAATCCCATGAAGTTCTCATAACAATATTGATTTCTAGATTGCACCCGGGACCTCCTGTGTGGGAATCTGTAGGGATGTGGCCTGGTGGAGTGAACACCGTCAATTTTGTAGTTGTAACTTTGATACGCCACATGCCAGTACATGGCTATAGAATTTGTCTGTGTTTCCTATTCTCTGAGGGCTTTTTCTCTCACATGTGGGACCACTTGGTACTGTGACACAGTTAATGGCCTCATAAGTTGACCTTTGCCATGACAGAAGACAGCTCAGTAATACCGTAGCATCCTCAACTCTTGAGTGTAATAACTCTGATGCCCAGTCTACATCATATTCCAGCGTCCCCTCATGAAACCCAGCCTCAGTAACCCAAAGGGCAGACTGTTAGACAAACTGTGCTTTCTGGTTGTTTCCTTCCCTCTTTTTACCAGTGTTTCTAGGATTGCCTCCCCGATAAATAACTTGCTCTCAGATGCTGCCTCAAGGTCTGCTTCTGGGGAAATTCAACATGAGATATGGCAGAATCTACTTTTACTTTTTACAGAGAATCAGGTTTGGGAGACCCAGTCTTAGGTGAGAGAGAGCTATTGAAGAGTTTGGGTGAGAGCCTTTCCATTTTGGATTTGGAACTTAGAAAGATCACTCTGGCAGATGTGTGGGGAAGGGATCCACAGAGGAAGAGTCGGGCATGGAGACCAGCCAGGAAGTGGCAGTGCCCAGGCAGCACTTAAGCTAAGGTAACCTTGGGGGTGGAGGTGCAGGAAAGAATTTGAGATGGATTTGGATAGAATGCTCTCTAGGAAAACTGACCAGTGATGTATGATCAGGTAGTTCACTGCTATTTCCAAGAGGAGCTTCCGGTCCTTCACCCTGCTCCATTGCCTTGTTGTGCCCATTAGGCTAGGCACCCCCAGGAAGGGCTTCGAATCCTCTGTCTTGCCTATGATCTTAGTCAGACTTTCTAGAGTTAAATTGTACAATTCTGAGAATAAATAAAGAAAGGAAAGATAAATTGAAGAATATAAATAATTCATTATCAGACCATTAAAGGAAGAAAGTTACATTTTACAGGAAGGATTTGTGGAGTTTGTAGGACAGCTGGAGAGGTATCTGTGATGCGTGTCCATTTTGTCATGAATAGTAATTTTTCCCCCCTTTGCTTGTGGCCCAGAAGTGATTTCCATCCACCATCAGTTTCTGGAAGACCTAACACGACTCTCTGTGCATTTATGCCTATTGTTTTCCCTGCTTCTCTGATAGCCTGTGTTTTAGCTGAGTGAATGAGTGGTAGCTGGGGGTGGGGCGGGTTTTTTCCTTTTATTCTGACACAGTTCCTGGCTTTGGACTGCAATTTCTCCCACCAGTTCTTAGGCCACTGGTTCCTAAAGAAGATGAAGAGGTAAGAGGGTGGGAGAAAGAAAGCATAAATCCATAAAGAGAACTATTTTGAATTAAATGCTTAATTATGAAATGAGCAAGTTAAAGCTTGTTAGATGATATGAAATGAGATAAGGCAGTCTTCTAATTAGTATTATGAATACTAATATTCAGGCTCTGTCTATAGTCAGAAATGTGAAGGCTGAATAATCAAACAAAGGCAACCTGACACCATCGTATTTTGGGAAAAGTTGCATTGATTCAATGACAAAAAGACCAAATTATAAGAAGTGTAGAATGGGTCAGCAAAGAACTTCCTTGGCTGTGATTAACAGGGAGAATAAGGAGTCATGACAGTAAAAATGCTGAGCATGTGGGTGAAACAAAATGGGAGGGAAGAGGCCTTGTTAATATCAGAAATTATGTGTGTGTGTGTGTGTGTATGTGTGTGAATCCTCCTACTCCCCATGGTGCTGGGGATTGACCTCAGGGGTGCTCTACCACTGAGCTACATCCCAAGCCCATTTAAAAAAAAATTTTAGACACGGTCTTGCCAAGTTGCCAAAGGATGGGGCCTTGAACTTGTGATTCTCTTTCCTCAGCCTCCCAAGTAGCTAGGATTACAGGTATGCACCATTGTACCCTGCAATATTTTTTAATTACACTTGTAAATTTGAGAAAATTATGGATTTGCATGTAGTTATAAGAAATAATACACAGATCCTGTATATGCTTTATTCGTTCCCACAAAGACAACATCTTACAAAACTGTGGTACTGTATTCTAACCAGGATGCAGACATTGATACACTCCATCAATCTTGTTCAGACTTCCCCAATTTTATTTGGACATATTTATTTCTATGTGTGCACGTATTTACTTTCATGCAGTGTGTGTGTGTGTGTGTGTGTGTGTGTGTGTGTGTATTATTTTTAGATGTCAGACTCTTTTTCATTTGGAATTTTAAAACATTTACCTGTTTACATTAGTCCTGGTTAATTGTAACTAGAAGAGTGGATAATCTAGAACAAATCCCCTGACACTTTCCCACTCTGCGGTTCTGCAGAATGGCAACAGGGGCCTCCTGAATATGGCAGGAAGGGTAGTGGGCTATTCCACAGGGTAGAGCTTCCACTTTGTTTCCTCCTCGGTAACTAGTATATAGAAATAAACAGACTTGTTGAAGTTTGTCTTTTATAATAGAAGCTTGATTATGAAAGGTCACTGTAACTCCTCTTCCTTGGACCAGCATTTCTCTCCTCCCCTCTTATGTTGGGTGCAGCCTTCTTTACCCTTCTCACTCACTTTCTGTATCAGATGGGGCTCACTCCTGCAGCTTGCTTTCTCAGATTTCTTGACTTGCTGTCTTGGACCCATGGGAGGCCCTGGTGGGAGATAGTAGGGAGAAGGGCAGAGCAGGGTATTTTTTTCTTTGCCATGCCTGGGTGGCAGGAATCCCTTCAATAGCATATCTCATGCCCCACAGACCTTCTTTGGTTCCAGCTGCTCACTGGTGCCCTTGGTCCAGAAGGCTGCAGTACCTGTGGCTCTCCTCTCTTTAGGGGAGGTGGAGCTTCTTGTTCTTACTCATTTCTGGATCACCTCACTGTCTGGTGTTGGGCTTGTGGTGCCTCCATCACCTGAGTAACCAATTCTGTATTAAATTTCCTCACTGGAAAATAATTGAAGAGATTTCTGTTTTCCTAGTTAGACATTCTCCAGTTCCTCAAAGCATGGAAATGATGTAAATCTGATGAACCCACATTTATAATCTCATCCCTGCCCCAAGAATCTCTATCCCTTTATTGACTCTTCTTTCCCTAGCATCAGTCTTCCCTTTTCAAATATTATGGGGCATTTTGGCAATATCCTTCCAATGTCTTCACTGTTTTACCTTTTAACTTCTTATTTGCTAACCTTCCCTATCTTATTTTCTGCCAGCAGTTCTTACTGACTTCATCTGTATTTGTGACATCCTTCACATATTAACGAAATGGTCTCATGGCTGTCCTGGATGTGCTTTGGCTTAAGGTCATACCTCTGCTACAGAAGGGTTCGGTTTTGCTGGTACTTCACTTTTCTGCATCAGCATGCTTTTTATCTGTATTATCAGACTCCTCCACCACATGTCCTGTAAAAGTATATGTGATTCTATAGCAAAAAACAGTAGCAAGAATGTTAACAAGAACAGTTCTCAAGGTGGGGCCACCATGGTAGTCACACACATGGCTTTAAGAAAGGGCCATAGAGCAACTGGGAGTCTGAAGAGATGGTGGTGGGATAGTGCAATGACTATTCAGATGTCTCTTGCTGCTAGAAAGCAGTCTTGTTGGTTGCTACCATATTGATCCTGTAGCAGCATTGACCTTTCTCCAAGGGGTTCCCAGCCAAGCATAGAGAGTTGGAAGCTGGAACCTCTGTCAAGAAAAAGAGGTGTCTTCAACAGAGACGTTCAAAAGGGCCCACGAACCAGCTGAGGTGCTCTGTGCTCTGATGTCAGAAGCAGTACATTTAGGCATTATAGCACACATCGGGATGTTTTTGAAATTAATAGACATGAAAATCACCACCAGCTCTACAGATCTGGCACCTGGGAAAATTAAAAGCTTTGGCAAAAGAAGAATTTAAGTTTTGAAAAATAGCCCGTGGCATGGGTAGTAAATGTGTTTTCCTACCCTTGCAGTGGAAATAGGGCTGGGGACTGTTTGTGGACTGGTGAACACAGTTATGAACAAATGGATCTTTTAGGAACCTGCCTGTAGGGCTGCTTGATTGTCTCTGCTCTCCATAAGGATAAGAAGTGGTGAGTGCTGGGCTGGAGCATTGTGGATTAGTCAGCTCTGGGTGAGCTGACAATGGAAAAGAAATAAGCTTATTTTAAATGGGCATAAGCTTCAAGGCAAGTAATTAAGACACACTTCAGGTTCATGGAAAAATCAGGGTTCTAGTTAATACAAACACAAGATTGGAAAAAATAAATCACACACCTATAATCACTAAAGAACAGTTTGTTTAGTAACAAAACACCAATTATACTTGCTCTTATGTGCATTTTTCTGTTCTTTTCCCTGTATCTCTCAGAACTGAGTTCAGGGTCTTTTTTATCCTGGTAATGCTCTGTGCACTTCTCCTCAAAATCATGTCTGTGTGTCTGTGAGAACAGCTGACAGTTTCTTGTGAGGTCCTTTGGAACCCTTTTCAATATTGCATCTTTCTGCAGAGAGGTACACTGCTTCTCTTCTTGTTACTCAGTAATGTGCAGTGGTGTGAGGAGGGAGCTTTTAAGTGGAACTTTCTTGATCATCAGGGACTTTATTTTGTCAAATAACATAAAGCAGGTGCTTTGAAAATTAAAGAAGTTATTTTCTGTGCATTCACTGAGGCAGACTATAAATAGTGTGTCAGATAGACCCTAAATAGTTTGATTTTTTTCTCATCCGGTTATTAAGGGATTATTTTTGACGTGTATTTTAGGTCTCATGTAATATTGTAACCTACCTTAACACTCATTTTGTAGTAGAGATTTAATGTTTTATTGGATGTTAAATCCATGCTAAATGTTCAGTTTGATGAATGAATACATATTTATTGTGCTAAGTTTATACCAGGTGCAGGGAATACAGTGGTGAGCAAAATAATCATTATTTCCATCTTACTGGGAGTCCACAGTTTACTGGAAAGGACATTACACAAATAAATGAAAAAATAATTATGTAATGAAACTGATGATAAATACTTGGAAAAGAGCACATTTCTCTGAAGTGGCACAGTGAGGGTGAGATGTTTAGGGACCTTGAATGGGAAAGTAATTTACAAATTAGTGCATGAAGAATGGGGTTATCCAGGTGGAGAATCCCATGTGTGATGGTCAGATAGAGTTTGGCTTTTGAAACTGAAAACTGGCTAGTGTTGCTGGAAAGTAGAGAGCGAGGGCAGACTGTGGCTGGGAACAAGGCTGCTGAGATGCAGGTTAGGGCTTGATAATGCCAGAACTGCTAGGCCATGCTGCAGACTTTGGATCTGTGGGGAGCTGTTGAAAAGTTTTTGTTTCCTTTTTTTAATGTATTGAGGTAAAATTCATAGAACATAAAAGGAACCATTTTAAATGAACAATTCAGCGACTTTTAGTACATTCACATGGTTGTACACGTACCATCTGTATCTAGTCTAAAACATTTCATTCTCCCAGATTAAAACTCTATGCTGATTAAGAGTCTCTGAAGGACTTTAAGTGACTTATCTTTATGGAAAGTTTCTTGAGAAAGGATTGGTGATGGCAGGACTGGAAGCAAGAGAACCAACCTGGACATTATTGTCAAGTCCAGGGGGAGATGGTGGTGGCTTCCTAAACAGGCAACAGGATTAGTGACTGGAGATATGGAGGTGAGGAGAATGATCCAAGATAGAGTTTTATGATTCAGTTTGATTATCTGTGAGTGACTTAAGTCACCTTGTAATTATCTATATGACTGTTTCCCAAAGGGTGATCTAATTCCAAAGGGTGATCCAATTCAGATCTGTTTAGGATGCTTGGTGTAAGTGGAACTGCTTGGGCTTACTTCAAGCTACTGATACACGAGGACAGAGCATGGTTTCTAAAGGATTCCCATTGGAACTGAGGTTTGAGAAATATTAATTATGATCTTTTTCACATTCTGATATCCTTTAAGATCAAAGGTTGGTAAGAATCCATCTAGGTGAAAGTGAATTAGGAGGAGACTCAGAATAGATATATGCATGACTATATGCATGCTTAGAATTTTGAGTGGGAGAGATGCTTATTGTTTATGTGTCTTTAACTTGATCCAAAAGCCAGATATAAAGTATTGACAATTTGATAGGTGGTATTTATTTTTGTTTCTTTCTTCAAGTACTGTGACTCTCCTAGAATTAAATGGTGACCGACTGTGAATAATGACATTATCACGAATTATAATGTAAGCACAGTATTTATTGTCAAAGAAACAAATAACTGCTGGAAATTAACTCGTAAAACAAGTTAAAAATTTTTCAGCTCCCTAAGATCTATAAAGTTCCTATTACTTTACAGAGATGTTCATACTGATAAACTGATATGAGAAGCCAGAGTTTCTTAGATCTTCTTTTTGGAGATCCTACAAGCTGGAGTAAAGGTCATCAATAAATAATTCAAGATTTTTATCTTTGACGTCTGTTTTGTTTGCCTTTAGTCTGTTTTCCTAACGTGGTGCTGCCTCTTAGATCTGTGACTTCCAACCTGCATCTACAGCACTTAGATGCCACTGACCCAACAGTGTTTAGATTTCCCAACAGGAGATCTTAAGTGATCTCCTGTCCCTCAACAATTTATATAATGTATCTAACTGCATGGTCATTTTAAAACTGAAAGAGGTCACACAGAACATTTAGTCTTCTAGTTTGCTTGAAAACAATACATTGGGAGCGCTTGAAGTGCCTGGATTTATAAGACTGCTACTGAGGGTTGGTTAGTCCTGGGGTTTATGCAAGGAAGGTGTGGATATCCAGCAGCAGTCAGGGTAAGCCATCTGTCTGTCCTTGACATAATGACTCAAAACCAGCCACCCTTTGCAGCTTTTCAGTGGCCTCCATAGTCTCTCCATTGCAACTGTGTCATTGTTCTGACTGTGCCTTTCCCTCCCTCGAAGGAGGAGTCTCTGTCTTTTGGGATAGGAAGTGTTCAGCTTCTGTAAGATGTTTCATTTTGATTAATGGTTTTTCCACTCCTCTGGAAAGACGCTTAGGCACCCCTGGTTATGCTTCTTTTTCAGTATGTATAAATTCAGATCTGAATGTGATTTTGTTCCTTCATCATGGAATTTTATAAAGAAATAATATTTTGAGTGCCTGGCTAGTTTCTTTGACTTTTTCCTCCCTGGAACACTTAAGTTTGGAGATGGTTTTCAGGCAATACTGTCCACTTATTTTACAATAAAGGCAGAATCAGTAAATAGCCAGTTTTTTTTTTCTCTTAAGCTTAATTTCCCCCACCCTACAAAAATGTATGTTATTGTAAAAGAGCAAATACTATTGAAAAGTACAAAAAGGAAAGCAACATTCCTCAGATATCCTACTAGAGATAACCATTGTTGATATTTTAGTAAAATTCTTCCAGGCATACCTCTGAGTCTCTCTCTGTGTACATGTGTGTATATGTGTGTGTGAATTGACATACAAGCACTAAGTACAGATAAAATTCTAAATAAGTGAATTCTTTAATCTGATAACATGTAGCTATCTTTTCATGTCAGTTAAAAATACATATTTAATGATTGCATACTTCTATTGGATGCCTTTCATTGTAAGAAAAACAATACCTGGGGCAAACAGGCATGTAATATGTGTGTGTACATATACACACAAATACAGCTGCTATAATTTGGATCTTGAATAGCCCTCAGAGGCCCATGTGTTGAATACTGGGTCCCCAGCCCATGGCACTGTTTGGGAGGTGGTAGAACTTTTAGGAGGTGGGGCCTACTGAAAGGAAGTTCCTTCAGATGTGCCTTTGGAGGGGATATTAGGGTGCTGGCCCCTCTTCTTCCTCCCTCTTCACTTCCTGGCCTTTGTGAGGAAGTGAGGCAGTCCTTTCTGCCATGTGCTCCTGTCATGATATACTGTCTTATCAGAGGCCCAAAAGCAATGGGCCAATTGACCATCAACTTGATCCTCTTAAACCATGAGCAAAAATAAACCTTTCCTCCTTGTAAGTTGATTTCTCAGGCATTTGTTACATTGACAAAAAACCAACACAACCATGAGAAAGCCATTTTCTGATTGCTTTAGATTTGATGTTAATCCCATCCAGACTTCACAAGTTGGAAACTCAAGAGTTCTGTTAGGAAGAAAAGGGGAAACGCCTTGCTGAGTAGGCAGCTAATGGTGTCTATTAAGGGTTCTCTCTAGTTTTACTGATAGACATTTGTTTCCAGTTTTTCATTTTAAAAGTCATTGCTGCTCTAAGCATACTCATATGTACACTATTTTACACTTGGGTGGTTATCTCATTTGGGTAAATTCTTATTAAAGAAATTACTGGATCAAAAGGTATACCCATTTTATATTTTAATAGCCATAAACCATCTAAGCTATAACACCACACTTTTGCCAATTATGCATTGATATTCCTCAACTGCCTGTTGGGAGTTTTTCCTTTAAGCCTTTGAATCTTTAAGTGGGGACTTTAGAATTAAAACAGAATCTCAGGTGTCACAATTTCTCTGAGCAAGACAAATTTGAAGTGACATCATGTGAGGTGAATCAAAGCTTCAGTGGTGTTAAAATGCTTCACCAGGAAGGCAAGGAGGGAAGGATGGAGTGGAATGTGCTCTACCTGTTGCAAGCCTAGTGCTTGGTGAGTGATGGCCCAGAGATTGACTGTTTGGAAGCCTCTGTCTGTCACCTATTTGAATCTTCTCATTAGCACTTGCTGGTTCTGCCGTCACTGTGTTACTGTCTACCTCCTTCTTCATTTCAATGTTTGAGGCAAAGACCAGTGAGGCATATTGGAAGTCCTGGGAGCCGGTGGCTATTCATGCATTTACTCTGTGCTCTCAACTGTATATTTTCTGCAGCTGAATTTGTTGGAAAAAGATTAACTTAGAAATCAGTGATTTCTGGAATGGCAGGGCAGCGGGTGTATTGGTCATCCTTTTGAGGCAGTGAATGGGGATGCTTTGGGGATGATAAACTTTCAGGGACCAAATGCAGAGATACTGTTTGCCAGGGTACCCTTTATTAATGTAAATAAGTGCATTTGATTGAAAACCTGAAGAAGATCAGAGTTATTATTAACACCTTTTGAGTGTTTTCAGGCATAGTGGCATATACTATCTTCTTTAATCCTCATGACAATTCTTTATGTCAATAAGAGGAAAACATAATTTGTCCACTTAAGAATCTTGAACCCTTTTTTATTGTTTTCCATGATGCTCCTCTCTTAAAATAGAAATTATTATAGCAGTTTGCTTTATTTTAACTGATAATACAGAAGAAGCAATCAGTGTTGAGTACTGAAATTGAAATATGGCTTTGAAGAAATTTACCTTTTATCATTGCAAATGATAAAAATTACTAAAGTATAAATGATTCAGACAAAATTGTACAACTTAGAAAACAGGGAAGTCGGATCAACAGTGGCAAAGGGAACAGGCTTTCCCATGGGAAATGACTTGGAAAATTGGGAGTTTTCATGAACATGAGACAAGTGGAAAGAAACCAAGTAGTACAAGGTAAATGATATGGTAAATGTGCATATGTTTTAAAGCTATAAATATGCTGAAGAAATATTAATAATTATTGTTAAACAAGAAATGTTTACCATGGAAGCATAAGTCCATGAAAGAAAATTTGATTACAAAATATGAAGTAAGTGGAGATTTGGAGATATCTGAACTTGTCTACTGTCTTTACTTGGGTTCAGAATCAAAGGTATGGGTAAGTCAAACCATAACCTAATCAAAAAGGGGAAAAAAGCACAACTTACAAATAAAAGCATAGCTTGATCAGAGTGAAATACATGTATATGAAGAAAGAGAACATTAGGGTATAGAGAACTCAGTGGAGAAAAATAATTGAGTCTTACTAGAGTGGAGTTATGTAGTATAGTCCCATTCCTCTGGCACTTGGCACATGGAAGAGTTCTTTGTGAGTGTGGGCCAGAAAGGCCCAGCTTTCTTAATCCCTGTCCCCACTCCCCTTCTCTAATTGCTGAATGCCTGGTGGAGCTGGAGGGCACTGACAGATGAGTGGTCTTAGTGAATCTCATATTGCATCTGGCAGCAAGTGTATTGCTCTCCTCAGGCTCTTGTCGGCTGCCTCGCACTGCCTGTGTGTGTGGCGTCTGCCAGTGGACAACAATGAAGAGCCACTGGGGAAAGTACAGAGCTTTGGCAAATGCCCAGCTGTACATGGCAGACCCTACTCACTGTGAGTGCTTTGGTGGGAGTCGAGTGCATTCTTTTCTCACTGACGCTCTAATGAACTTGTTACAGAATATTTGCTATTGTATCTCCTAAGTCACCTTTATTGGGAATCAACCCTTGCCCGGTTGCACTGGTCATTAGAAACTTTCTTTTAATGTGCAATCTAAACTTTTTTCACCTTGGCTTGAGGAAATTGCTGCCTGTCCTATTTGGCAGTTGTTAGGAGTATCATGACCTTGGGTGATGTTATAGATTGAGGAGTAAAACAGAAGTTGAATAAAGTCTGGCCTTCTGCGTACATCAGGACAGAGCTTTGGGTTCCAAGGTGAAAAGCAACACAGAAACAGGAACTGGACATGTCATTGAGCAGTGCATCCATGAGTGACCTTTGATGCCCAGTGGGGCATCTGTATCTCAGTGTTGAAGATGCTGCTGCAAACTTCCAGTGCTCCAAATCTGTGCCCATGTCTCTTTAGTCTCAAAATCTTAGCGTGAAATATTTAGTACCTTAGGAAAGTTAAATTAATGGCGAGTCAGAGTAATTAAGGCAAAGTAAATAATCTCCAAGGTTCTCATTCCCCGTGAAACTAATTTCATATCTTATCCTTCATGTGTTAAAAATAGTTCTCTGCTAATTCAAGATGCCTGTGCTCTGTGTTGGTGAAGTGCACTTCAGTTCTATTGAAAGGATGCAGATTAGAGAGTTATTTTCAATTGGGCATTTTTTTTTTTTTTTTAAGAGAGACATTCATTTTGGCAGCACGAGAGCGTGAATCTCTTTGGGTGAGCTGAGAGTTGGATACAGCTGCAACTGGGCAGATGATGGGCCAACTAGCTATGATAACTCACAGCTAGGGTATCCTTTTCATCCTTCTAGAGGGAACTCTAAGTTCCCATTCTTTCTGCCGATCAGGTTAGCTCTTGCTTGTTAACTCTTGCAGGGTTTTTGTTGTCTATGTCTACAAGTTTATAAAGTAAATCTCTTTTGTTCTTCTGAGCAATGGGAAGATTGGGACTGAAACAGTTTTCATTGTTTTTTAAGTTAAAGTAATCATGACATTTAAACTCACAACTGTTCTCTTATTTTTGTGTTTTCAGACATCAGTGCACCAAATGAACTACAGCCACACACTGCCCCATAGTCCCAGCACCTACGAAGATTGTAGTGCCCTGGCTTGAGGGCAGGGCTAGAATGCTGTGCTTCTCTGCAAATGAAACTCCTTTAGGACTTATTGTTATAGGACAGTCTCGGTCAAGTGAGAGAATCCTCTCTCTGTAACAAGAAAATGTTTTGGTTGGAAAGAATAGAGAGAAATATTTAACATATAATCCTCTGTTACCTATAGCTGAAATATGAGATCATTATCACCACTATAGTGCACCTTCAAAATCCCTCTTATGTTTTACTCTTCAAAGAGAAGCCTTGACTCTTTAGTACATCATGGACCTGTTCTTCCAGAAAAGAGTTTTGCTTTTAAAATGTTTTGAGGTAGCAAGATGGGAGTGGAAGTTGCAGGATCCCATGCATGTCACAGAGTACAATCTGTATATAGCTACATGTCCAAGTAGTAAAAAAATAGCTAATTAATAGAGAAGTATATGTGTAAAGTGACTTTAATGAATTTTTGGTTTTTAAGATATCTAGTTTTAGTGTCACTTCACCTGCTGGACAGTGAACTGCCTCCTTTTGCCAAATTTTTAATTTCTCTTTCTGACAAAAAAAAAAGAAAAGAAAAGAAAAAAAGAAAATACTGAAATTGAGTTGAGTGTAAGCAGGTGATAATGACTCCTTCACTATGTGTGAAGACATCAGACTCCATTATGACTTTTTTTTTTTTATGGTGGTATGGGGGATGGAACCCAGCAGCACTTAGCCTCTGAGTCACATGCCCAGCCCTTTTTTATATTTTATTTAGGGACAGGCTTTCACTAATTTAAGGCCTCACTAGGGTGCTAAGGCTGACTCTGAACTTGAGATCCTCCTGCCTCAGCCTTCAGAGCCACTAGGATTACAGGCATGTGGTTTTTTGATTTCACTATCCATATTATCAGTATTATGTATGCAAATATAACACCTAACAATATGAAAAACTTCATCTCACCTTTTGATCAACTTGACTTCTGAGTGAGCTGTATCATGACTATCTGTTTTAAAGGTGATGACATGGAAATTTGGTGGAGTTGGTTTGTCCTTAATTCCTTCATTGGTTGATCCTTCATACTCATTTACTGCATGCTCCTAATGTTACAGCAGCTCCAATGTACAAAACTGAGGTGATCTCGTCCCCTTGGAGTATGTGGGCTACAAAAGGAAATGAAGTAATAACCTACACTGAGTAATCGGCCTCAGGAAGCAAATAGTTGCAGAGTATTTGAGGAGTGACCAAAGGGTGGAGGTTAATTCTGACCTGGGAATTGGGCTACCTTCTCAGAGAAGAGAATGAAGCTTGGCTGCAAAGGAGCTCTTCTGGTACAGGTGATCATTCCAAGCTGAGACACAGAGGTGCAAAGAACTCAGTACATCTGGGGAGAGTAGTACGCAGTGACTGGGGCATTGAGAACTCGTGGCGAGTACAAGGAGACGAGGCTTGGAAAGGTCACATAGCTCATGAAGAACAAGGCCGGGGAGGAACCGGGTTTGCTGCTTCCCAGTTTGATGTTTCTCCATTACACTAGGTTCTTTGTTACTTAGGTTTCCCCCAACTATGTCATTAGTGCCTTCTATATAAGCCATGTTGAAGCATGTGACAACTAGGGATTTCATTTGACAAGATTATTCCATTTAGCTGGAGGCATAGCTTGTGGTTCAGGCGATGTGCGGAGCTGTGTGGGTTCCTGTGCTTTCGTTAAGGTTCAGTGAGTAGGGGCTGAGGCCCAGATTTCTCAGCTAGGTGTTTTCTGGCAGGTGAGGCAAATGCCACTTTGATCAACCACAAGAAGGTCTATTCTTACTGAATGACCCACCCTAGTTTTTGGTACTTGGGAATATGTAAGCTTCAGTAATTATTTTGAAGGAGATGGTGTATGTAAGCTATTTCTCCTATTGAAAATTCCTTTTTTTGTTCATATACATGAGTAAGTGCTGGAAATAATTGGAAACGTCTTAAAAAGGGTAAAGTGGAGGGTGAGGCTTGTTAGCTGGTAGCTGATACTCTTGCTTGAAAGCAGGCAGGTTTTGTTAGATTTTGTACACTGTATGTGGTATAAAGAACAAACCTTTCCATTTTTTTTTCTGAGAGCCATGATGTTATCTCCATAATTGAAAATAATCTTCTAAAGTTGCTCTTTAACTAGATTTACACAATCCCCTTTCACATCAGCTGTTATCTGCCCTTACATTTCACAGTAAATGTTGCTGTCTGCACAGTCCCTGCTAACAAGAAGATCAAGTGTAACTCGTTTCATGATTCGAAATAAAGTGTTTCTATTGTAATTATCCTGGCTCTTGGTTGTGCTGTTACAAGTGCGCTCATTTCTCAGCTGCATTTATGAGGATGTTTGATTGTGGAATGTAAGGCCCTCGGTTGAAGCTATGTTTTCTTTCATGAACATTTACAGATTTTTCTAACTCTCCCAATCACTTTAGTTTTTTATGTTTGAAATGTTTTTGTAGCTGTTTCAGGGTTGTGACTGGGATGAAGTGAGGTAGGTATTGAGAATGTTTTCCTCAGCAGTATACTGGGTGATACTAAAGAGGCACTGTATTCCCTGTTTATATCTTCACTGATTTCATTTTGGCAAAATTAGAATAAACACCATGCCTATTAAGCTGCATTTGGCAGGTTTTAAATAGGTGTTTTATGGTGGCAGTGAAGGAGATCAACATTAAAATGTGCCACCAGGCAATGTTGTGAAAAGCTGTGGAATTTCCTTTGCAATTCCTCAGGTACAGGACAAATTCTCATATGTTTAAGATATACCCTGAGTCTTACATATCTGTGATTATCCATATAACTTTCTAGATAGTGTTCACATTTCATTAGTTATGTTGTTCCACTTACATTATTGCTCTAAAAAATTCGCTTATTTTAGGTTAGCAACATTTTCAATAAATGTTTTCTCTTGAATCAAAACTGCTAGTTGCTTACATCCTCAGGGAAGATGTCAATCAGCAGCCTTGGAAAGATAAGACATTACATTCTGTTTAAGTTGGAGCATCAAATTCGTCTGATACCACACGCAGGAGGCACTCCACAGGTGTTTGTTACTGGTTATTTGGGAAGTGGGAAGTGAATAAGACTTGAGAGTTGAAGGAAGGATGGGTCTGGGGAGGAAAGACACTGAGGCAGCTGACTGGTTTTCAGACTTCTTTGAATGGAGTCAAGACTCCATGATGCTGGTTGGATGTTTGTGTCCTTCCCAAATTCGTGTTTAAATCCTAATCCCCAAGGCTGTGGCATTAGGGAGTGGAACCCTCTGAGAGGTGGTTAGGGCATAAGGGCAGAGGCCTCATGATTGGGGTTAGTGCTTTTATAAGAGACCCAGGAGAGCTTCCTCTTACCCTCCACTAAGTGAGGATGAGATAACAGAAAGCCTTTGTCAGACACTGAATCTGTAGCACCTTGATCTTAGACTTCCTACCCTCTAGGACTAGATGGTAGAATCAATTTCTGATTTATTTATAAACCACCTAATCTATGTTATTCTCTTATAGCAGCCCAAATGGACTGAAGAGAAGACACAACTCTTTAATAACTGTCCCTTAAACATTTAAGCCTAACTTTCCTTGCATGAAAAATAAGAGGCCTGGACAAGAAGCAGCTGCTCCAAAATGAATTTTGTTCAACCTGAAGAAGATTCAATGTACATGTACCAATAATAAAGAGAGTGGATTTATTAGCTGTATTTAAACTAGTTTGCCATTTTCGGCTATCTGTTGTATTGATCAGTTCCATTAGTGGGGATAATTGAGAATTGACTGAATCACTTAGACACCTTCCTAATTACATTAACACAAATATAAATATTCCATAAATATTCCACATCCTACCTCACAGACTTCTTATAATGTGACACTTTTTGTTCCCTTAAAATATCTTCTGACTTTTGGTAGAACAAGCATTGTTTTGCATTGTAATTAGGAAGAGCAATCCTCTTGCCCAATTCCCACAGTTAGCTACCAACATTGCCTCTTTAGGAATGCAGGATTCCACCTGAGGCTTGTCCCAGAGTGCTGGCTTCCATCTGGTGAAAGTGGATACTACTGGCTCACATGTGTGGGAGGCAAGAGATCCAAGTTGTGTTCTACTTTCTGTATTGTGTTCTGACAAGTCAAAGCTTACTGCTGCTACTTCTTTAAAGACATAGGGACAGTTTTAAATTCAAATTTTGTACTGTGATTAAACAGGTGAAGAAGTTAATCAGAAGAAAACTCAAATCTATCAGATTTGAGTGAAGCGAGCAGATATGGCTGTGCTGTAGGATAAATAATAGCCCCCAACCAGCGTACAGTTTCCTCTTTCTTAACCCTAGTTTGTTGACAGCTTAGGGAGTAATGAGAATTGGAAGAGGAGGTGTGTGTGGAGGACATGGAAATGGCTACATCTGTAGCTTGTATTTATTCTAGCACTCTGAACAGAGAGCATACTGTAGGAGGAGAGATGGACTTGGTAAGAAGTTTAAATTGCCCCTGAGCTGCTTTAATTTATGAGTTTCTCAATCGAGATGTTGCCAGATGAATTCTTCAGACTTTTGCCAACACTGAGCTATCCCTGAAGACATATCTCAGCAGTCGTATCCATTTCAGATACTCCCATGCACATTAAACATTATCCTTCTACTTGCACCAATAAGTCCAGCTTTATTGGACATATGGTGTAGAAAAAGTAGAAAAGGAGGATGTGCATTAATTAGGTTTGCAGGAGGAGGCAGTTGACCTAGAGAAGGGCAGAGACACGCGCCTGTACTTTCTTTTATTGTTTTGGTTTCTGCGGCTGCCTGCTTGGAAGGCTGTTTCCAGTTCCGTGCCTGTGAAAGTGTGTAGTAGTCTACTAATTGAGGCTGGAAAGCGAAACAGGTTTTGCTTAAAGTAGCAAGAACATTGTGAACATTTTAAAATGCTCTATACCAAGAATTCTGGGTAATTCAGCAGTCAGAAATGAGGGGAGAGAAGAGCCACAGGACCAGCAGCTGAATAGCAAGTAGAGGCTGTCCAAGCAGAATGAAATCCATCTGAAAACAATCCAGTCTAATGCAGCAAAGTGAGGAGGCGGCCAGAGACAGTGGGCAGGGAGCTGGTATTTGAAACAGGCTGATGCAGAGTCATTTTTGTGAAGGTGAGTAGTTGTATATACTTTCAAGGAATGGAGTGGTTTTCCTCACTGTTTGAATAGTGCTCTGAGAGTTTGTGCATTTATTGGAGGTAATTTGGAAAGGTGACCAGTCAATTTGGTGATGGAGAAAGATGAGGGTATTTTTCTTGTAAATTTGATGTACTTTCTCTTAAGTTTTTATACAAAATAAAGATCATTTCTTTTGGACTGAAAACAACTTTAAAAATTTTTTTACAGATCTGAATTCTGAGGAACTCTTTTTCTTGCCTCAACTTCTCTGTATGTGAGAGGAATATTAAGTATCTTATCTGCATCTCTGCACTGGAAGCATTATTTCCCAGAAAGAAAAAGGCAGAGAGGCAGGATGACCCTCAGGCCTCTTTCTGTGACTTTGGACAATTCAGAATCTTGGTGGTCTATTTCAAAATATTAATAATTTTACTTTTTCTTATATCTCCAGAGTTTGGGGAAAATAAGTGAGATAATAATCAGTACAAATGTTTGAGCTATTTCTAGGGAAAAATTCTGTATAAGCATATTCATAATGGACACAGTGCTCACTGCCAGACAGGTGGTATTTGTTTCCACTTTGAGATATTTATTAATCTGGAAGTAAAGTCAAGAAAGCATGGTTTCTCTTGGCCCACAGAAAATGTTTTACACAAATCCCATGCACTTGAAATTTATTTTAGGCAAAGGGCCTTTTTATGTTAAATTTATATATAGCGGTGTCTGATGCATGGGTTCCCTTGAATATTTTAATATCCCCCCTCTAGTTTATAAAATATGCAACACTTAGCAGAAGAGAGTGGGTTAGGAGGCAGGAATGATGGCAGGGGCAGGCAGTGTGGACAAGTGTCAGTGGAGTCAATGGTTTTTCAGGATGACAGTACTAGGGGTGTTAAAGGTAGGGGGCATATGCTGCTGAATGCCCTGAGCGGGAAGGAAGAGTGGGGAAGAGTGTGGACAGATGGCAGGCTATGTCATGCACAGACAGCTCAGTCCCTTCGTGTACCTTAGGAGAGTTTAGTCTTTTGGGCATGGATCCATGGTGCTGATGTTCACAGTGATCACCAGGGCCACTGAAAACAGTGTAAATTACAATCATTTATTTATTATAACAATGCAGGGCAGTGCATTATTGGTGTCATTTTAGAAGGACTTGTTTTTAGATGTTTTAAATAGAATCTCAGCAAAGAGTGATGTACTCCAGCTATCTAGAAAGTGCACTTACCCAGATCAGGATATTCTCTCATGATAGCAGATAAATTATTTATTTTCATTATTTAGATGGTCAAACAAAAATTTGAGCCATGTTTTCTTAATGTAATTGTAGGGAAGAGTCAGACTGGATGATCACCTTTCAGGGGGTAAATGTTTCTGCATCTTGTATAGCTAGCTACTTTGTAGCCCCCAACATTGTTCACTTTGTGGTAATTAAGCCATTATTTGATTCTCTTGATAGACTGTAAGTTTTATGAAGGCAGAAACTATGCCACTCTTACTTATAGCTATGGAATCAGCAGCAGTGCCTAACACAGACTATGCTTAATAATCATTTGTTGAATGAATGATAGATGGATAGATGTATCTAAATATGGTACAACTCACTTGTCCTGTACCTTGGGTGGATGAAGACACCATCCAGAAGTAAATACCTTGAGGCTTTGCCTATATCTGGATACTGAAGAGGTATCACTTTACCTTCCCAGGCTGACAAAAAAGTCACACCTTTAGAAACTATTAACCCTTATTTTTAAAATGCTTATTAGATGATTCTGTGTCTCAGAATTGTAGCCTGATTTAGTGCTTAACAGTTACATTTTATTTGGCAAGATAGTGGCTTCTCCATTACTGAAGGTTTAAATAACAGAAGACATTTCCTTATGAAGCATGGTAGAAATTGTTTGAGCATAGTTTGAGAGGTTGAAAAGGTTCTGTGGGGTTAAATTCTAATTTAACTCCAGCATTCTGTGACTCTTGAGATGTGTGTTTAATAATATATCTTTTGGCATATTATAGAGACTAATCAATTCTCAACCCAGGATTTCATTTACTTTCTGACATGTGTCTTCTTGGTTGCATTCTATATATTTTTCTAAAATAGAGCTATTTTTCTTGGTTCTCTGGTCCTGGAACAAATAGGGCCTCCTTTCCCTTGCTTCAGATTAGTTTTCTAGTCAACACCTTGAGAAAATGAGCTGCCCAATCTTCCTTGTTCTTACACTCCCTAATCTGCCTGCCTTTAAACAAATTTTTAAAATTTTAATTAATTTATGAATGGGTCTATTCATATTTATTATTTTTTAACATTGCTACTAATATAAATAACATTTTTTGAATATTATTTATGCCCTAAGAATGTTATAAACATTTAATCATCTAATTTTAGCCCTATTAAGTACTATTTTTTCCCCATTTTACAGATAAGGAAACCAGGGTTTAGAGAGGTTCAATAACCAACTCAACGCCGTTCAAGCAGTTTGTTTTAAACTAAACATATTTTGAGATAATTACAGATTCATAAAAACAATGATCAGATCATATAGAGGAACCTCTTGACCCTTTACTTTGTTTCTCCAAATGGTAACATTTTGCAAAACTGGTTGGAAAGCACATTCAGGATACTGACTCAACAGTCAAGATCAGAACATTTCCATCACTTCAGGAACCCCTCTGTTGCCCATTTATAGCCATGCCCACCTCCTCATCTTGCCCCTCCTGCAGTCTGGGATCCTGGCAGCTCCTAATCTGTTTTCCATTTCTATAATACTTTTACTTCTGAAATGCTATATAAATACAGAGTAACTTTTTTGGTTTGACTTGCCCTCCCCACACTCAGCATAACTACCTGATCTTTCATCTAAGTTGTATGTTGCAATAGTTGGTTTTATTGTTTTGCTGAGGAATAATTCCAGTTTTAATCCATTTATCCGTTGAAAATCTCCTGGGTTGTTTCCAGTTTTTGATTACAGTAAATAAAGTTGCTGTGGACATTTGTGTACAGGTTTTTGTCTGAAGGTAGGTTTTTATTTGGCTAGGATGAATGCACAAGAATGCAATTGATGGGTAGTTGCATCTTTAATTTTGTAAGAAACTTCCAAAATGTTTTCCACAGTGGTTGTACCATTTTACATTTCTGACAACTGTATATGAATGATCTAGTTTCTCTGCATTTTGCCAATATTTGGTGTTGTTACCTTTTAAATTTTAGCAACTCTGATAGGAGTTGATATGATATCTCATTTTGATTTTAGTTTGCATTTCCCTCTTTGGTAAAATTTCATGTATCTGTGTTTACATGGCAGAGTGGATCAAGACTGACTTGTCTAGAATGTCCTTATTCATATGTCTTGTTGGCAGTCAGCTGGAGGGATAAGGATAGTTGAGACACATGGCCACATGTGTCTCCCATCCTACATGTATCCCATCATCCAAATGACTGACTGGGTGGCTGGCAGGTTCTGAGTGAACACAGAAGTTCAGAAGACCTTTCCAGGCCTAGTTTTGGAACTGGCATACCTTCACTTACCCTGCATTTGTTACTTAAAGCAAGTTATAAGGCCAGTTCAGGTATGGGGAAATGGACTACCTCTTTCTTGATGGAAGAAGCTGCAAAATCAGATGTCGGAAGGCATGGATAAGGAAAGGAACAGAGAATTTCAGGCCATTTTGCAATTAATAGAATTGCAGGCCATTTTGCAATTAATAGAATTCTATGTATGCCAGGTACATAGAATAATTGTCTATGTAATAAATGTCCTTCAATGCATATTAATCTTTGAAGCAGTATATCTTAGTGATAAAAATGTTTTGCTGAGAGTTGGAAAATAATTGTGTGTGTGTGTGTGTGTGTGTGTGTGCGTGTGTGTTTAAAGAAGTTAGATTGAGTACCTAGAGCCCTAAAATTATTCAACTCATTCATGAACATTTACCTGTAATATATGACAGTGGTTTCTACCTAAATCACAATGGACCAGTTATAATTAGAGGTTATATTTTACTTTTTAGTAACATAGACATTATGTAGACCAATTCCTGCCTGTCCAGTGTCAGCTCAACTGATTGTGGGGTAGCCCCTAAATTGAACAAATCCTTACTAAGTGCCAGGCACTAGGGATTAAAAAAGAGGACTAAGATACCTGGTAAGCATTTCCAGTCAGTGAGAGACATGGACACACATTAAGTGACAGATGGTGCACTGCATTTTCTACCTTGTTTGTCTTTATTCTGGACTTCTGACACTTTTTCTTCTTACCAGGAATGTGACTTTGACTCTTTTCCATTTTCCCACCCCCAAGTGTGTTGACACCATGTAAGTAGGGGCCTGTAAGTTTAGAGCCTTTGTCTGTGGGGCTGTTCCTGTTACCTGGATGAGTGACAGTGTTCAGGTCCTGGTTTTCTGATTAGTAGATTTCTGCTTCTTTTGGTAATATATTATGGGCTGGCTGCAGGTAATTCACACTATAATTATTTTACGGCTTTGGTCGAAGATCTCATTCTGTCATGTTGTACTCATTTTGCTAAGATTGTACCAAAAAGTAATCAACCTCTCCTCCTGCCATTTTACCTATTTGACAACTTAGAAAGCAACTGAGAATAACTTCTTAATTTCAGTTTTGTTGAAAATGTAACTGGAGAAAAATATGAGGGAATATATACCAAATGTTAGAAGTGATAGTTTCTGGGTGGTAATTTTCTTATTTAGGGTAAATTGTATTTTCTAATCTTATACTGTAAAACTGTATTATTATTATAAAACAACGATACAGTTATATGTGAAAAGTATGTAGGACCCAAGGTAATGACTTATGACTGGCAAGAGCACACCAATCTGAGAGCCCTCAGAGCTACCCAGGTATGCCAGGCCCTGGCGGAAGCAGTGTGGGGCCTTCTGAACAATGGGAGCATCAATCTAGGGAAGATGGAGCAGGTTTGGCAAATTTTGACAAGATTTCATTCTTTGATGTTAATTTGGTATGTCTTTCCCAGTGTCTGCTTCTCCTTGACCTTCCTGAAGCATGTCTTTCATATTCAAAGATGATGCTTCTGACAGTGATAGTCATCTGGAAATGCAGATGCAGCTGAAAATGCTCATGTTCAACCCAGAATCCTTCCAGTTAGGAGCATGCTTTGAGGTTTTCTGTGCAGTGTGGAACAGAGAAGTGGTTTGTGTTCTGGGACTTGCAACAATAGTTTCCTTTCTTTTGTGTTCTGAGCAGACAGAGTTCTGGTGATGTGAAGGATGGAGAAACATGTGACCTCCGAGTTTTCTGTTGTGGAGAATCAATGCAGCAGAGGATCTGCTGCATTGTTAAGCACACATCCTGTTTATGGATGCAGGGTTGACAAGAGCACCAGCAGATTTAGTTACACAGGCAGTCAACCTAAATTAATATATAGGATTTTGAATCAGGAGCCCAAGAGTAATCACTCAACATATAAGTAGACACATTGCGAAACTGCTGCCACTTAAGTTACAGTTCTGAGATATAAGGACAAGATTCCGAGGAAAGAAATCTGATCATAACAGGTTGAAGAAAAGAAGCAGAAACCTGTTTAATAAAAGAATCAAGACCAAAGAAAGGTGAGGCATTGTCGCGTATGCTCCCCTAAATTCCCCTTCTGTGGTTATACTCTTTCACATTTTGGAAGCTTCTTCAGGAAGGACCATAAGCATTCATTCTTCCCACTTTTCCCAAATCACTTGACTGATGTGCTTACGAACTCACTCAAATTATCAAAGGCATAGACATAGAAATGCTGAGGATATATCTACTTCTCCTCTCTCCTATAACAAATGTGTCTCCACAGCGTACCTTTTCCTGTGAGTAGTTGTGAGCAACTTCCTTTGTCCTCCAAGGCATTGAGATGTTCATTTTAATTCTTAATTCTAGTGAACTTTGGCTTGGTTGTAGGATACAATATCAATGTATAAAAATCAATTGTGTTGCTATATACTAACAATGAACAATCAGAAACTGAAATGAAAATGCCATTTGCAATAGTGTCAAAATATAAAATGCTTAGTAATAAATCTAATAAAAGATGTGCATTTGGGGATGTAACAGTGTTGTGTACATGCCTAGCATGTACAAGGCCCAGGATTTCATCTCCTAAACAACCACCACCACCACCACCACCACCACCACCACACACACACACACACACACTCAGTGCAAAACTTATACATGGAAAACCATGAAGTATTTTTGGAGAGAACTACAACTTATACATGGTCAGAAGTCTCAATATTGTTATGATGTCTGTTTTCCCCAAATGGATTTATATATTCAGTATAACCCTGATCAAAATGCCAGAAGTTTTTGATATGGAAAAGATGAATCTTAAAAAGTCAGAGAAATGTGGAGAACCTAGAATAGTTAAAACAAACTTTTTTCAAAGAAGAATAAGATTGAAGGACTAACTCTGATTTAAAGACTTACAAAGCAATTATAACCAAAAGGAGTGTGGTACTGGTATTGGTGTCATAATAGACAAATAGGTCATTGGAACAGAAAAGAGATCCAGAAATAGATTCACATGTGTAAACCACTGATTTAAATGAAGGTGTGAAGTCATTTGGTGGAGAAAGGATAATATCTTCATCAAATGTCAAAATGAATATTGAGTCATACCTTATATTAAAAAATGAACACAAATAGATTATAGACATGTGTGTAACACCTAAAACTATACATCTCATAAAAGAAAACAGGAATAAATTTTTGTGACAATGGGTTGAACAAAGATTTCTTAGATATGATACCAAAAATAATCCATTAAGGAACAAATTGGTAAAATGACATCATCAAAATAAAAACTTCTCTTTATAAAAGGTTTGAGAATGCAAAGATAAGCCACAGATTGAGAAAAAATACTTGAAAATCATAGATCTGATTTGTAATTCATAATATACAAATTACTTAAAAAATAAAACAGCTAACTAAAAAATGAGTAAATGATTTGAACAGATACTTTGCTAAATAAGAAATATGGGTGTCAAATAATGAAAAGGTGCTCAACATGATTAATCATTGAGGAAATGCAAATTAAAACCCCAATTAGGTAACACAGTAGACATAATAAACTATAATTAAACCAAGAATATGCTGACAAGGATTTGGAGGAAATGGAACTTTCATGCATTGTTGGAGGGAGTGTGGCACAACCAATGGAAAATAGTTTGGCAGTTTCTTAAAAAGTTAAACATGCATCTATCACTTGTTCTGTTCCCTCCCATTCCTAGGTATTTACCGAAGAGGAAAGAAAATGTGTGTCTGTATGAAAACTTGCACATGAATGTTCATAGCAGTGTTCTTTATAATAATTGCAAACTTGAAATAACCAAAATGTCCATCAACACGTGAAAAGATAGACTCTGTAACATATGCACATCCATGCTGCAGTCATTCACCAATAAACTGATGAACTATAGATTCATACAACTGGATAAATCTCAGTATAGTCATGCTGAATGCAAAACACAAAGCAAAAGTAAACAGATTCATATTGTAAGATTTCTGGAAAATGCTAGTGAATCTATAGTATCAGAAAGGAAGTTGGAACCATTCCACCAGGGATAGATGTAAGGGGATGGAACTAAAGGGCCTGGGGGAACTTTAGAAGGTAGTGGATACATTCCTTATCTTGATTGTAGTGATGGTTTCACAGGTAAATACATATGTTAAAACTTAACAAAATTATATGCTTCAAAATGTATATTATTATTATATTTGATTTATTCCTTCCTAAAGCTATTAAAAGTCAGTGCCATCAAATGGTATGGCAGCCAGAAGAGCAGGAGTGGTACAGGGGACTGTGTGACTGCTCCGTCTTACAAAGCCAGAGGGCCAGAGGAGGGTTGGTAAAAGCCTTTCAGCTGAACTGGGAAAGGTGAGTAAGCTTTTGTTGAAGAGGCTACAAAGATGGAACATCCTAGGTACAGAGGCAGTGTGAGGAAGGGCTGAGAGGTGGGAAGGAGCATAGAAAAAAAATTGGGTGCTCCTGGGGGAATGTAGTGTCCCCACAGTCCTGGAGGTAAATAAAACGAGTAGGTAGGGCCCAGACCACAGAGGTCTTGTTTGTCCTACTGAAGTATTAATTTAGCCTATGGGCACTGGGAAGCCACTCAAGGTCTTTAATTTGGGGAGTACCAGGCTATGTTTGTGTTTGAGGAAGAATATTTATGATGATTAAGGAAGGATGTGCAGGATTTTATTTAAATAGTAGAATGTTCCATTGGTAAAGGTTCCATATGAACACTTCCTGTGAAATTATTTTATTTGAATGGGCTCCAGAGAAATTCAAGCACATGGAAAATTATGCACTGAATGCCAACTGTGAAACTGCATGTACATAGATGTATGTTCTTGGGTTCCCTCCTGTCTTCCTCTAGCCTATCTATTGACATAGAGGGCCCATTTTTCTCACTTTAAGCCTCTTTTGACAGAAGTTTCCAGATCAGAGCCTTTGCCTTAATCTTCAGTGCAGAATCACATCAGAGTGGAGTTGAGAACCAGGTTTAAGAGCCTGGAGATTTGGAAGGCATCTCAGTGTGCTCGAGCTCCGGTGGTCTGAGCACAAAGACCAGACCTGCTTGTCCCTGGGGTGCATTAGAAAGCCCCTTGTGGCGTTGAAAGCCAGCACTGCAAGGGCAGCTGTTCATCCCTCAGCTGCATGTTAGACTGTTGGCATGTTCCATTGGGGGACAGTGGAAAAAATAACAGGAAAGGAGGAGAGCATTGAAAAGTGGAGCCCCCTGATTGTCATATTGGCCTTGACTTCACTGTCTGTATTTTTGACCCCTGATAATCTTTGTCACTAAATCTAGAGTATGCCAAATTTTATTTTCCCTTTAGAAGGAAAATCTTCTTGGTTTTAGTTCCTCCTGGGAATGGGTCTTTAGTCATGTGTTGGAAAATTTAATCTCAAAGGGATAGGTCTGTGTGCATCTGGGAAAAACCTAAAGACTTATTGCTTCTGACTTTTTAACACTAGTTCTTAATTGTTGTAAGGAAAAAAATCAGATCCAACGTTTTGATTTTTGGTGAGTAGTGGGAATGGTGATGAGCATTAATCTGAGAGTATAATGGAATTATTATGATATGTATCATATGATTTGAATATTCATTTTCATACATGTTGGGAGAATTTAATATGTGCAGCAAAGAATTTTGAATTCTTTAGAATTCATAAGTAAAAAATAGTGAAATAAAATAATGGTGAGAATCCATTGTTCATAATTTGCTGTGATGATTAATTGTTCAGTTACTAATTACTCAAATGCCTAAAAGATGGGGAGAAGTGAAGTGCTTGTCCCTACATTATTGTTTTTATACTTAATTTCAGTTCAGAAAGTATAGCTGCATTCGCTGACAGATCTCAGTGGTTTGAGTAGGTTTAAGATTAAGTCATACCTCATTAATTGTCAGGTGAGGAGCAAGGCTAGTCCCCTGATGGGAAGCTGGAAAACAGGCGTGTCCTTTGAGCCTCTGATGCTGACGTGATCCTTGATGTTGTCACCAAGCCCAGTATTTCCTTGACTCCTTTCTCCAAGATGAGCTCTGGCCAGGGCCCCAGAGGCTCCTATATGTATTTGTTTAAAGGTAAAAAAGCAAAGTTAGGATTGGGGCTGTAGCTCAGTGGTGGAGTGCTTGTCTCGCACCTGTGAGACACTGGGTTTGATCCTCAGCACCACATGAAAATCAATGACTATATAAAGATATTGTGTCCATCTACAACTAAAAAAAATGTAAAAAAAAGAGCAAAATTATCCCTATAATGCATACACCTGTTGCCATTAAAGGAGCCTTTCAGACTCTAGAGAGTCTCTCTTACAGTCTTTGACTTGGCCAAAAGAAGCCAAAGGATGTGGGGTCTTTCTAGTCACTCCTTGGAAATAATTGTAACTGAATTTGCTTTCTTCCAAGTCTTCCTTCACATCAAGAATATTCATGGAAATAGTTTCATTTAAATGGGGCTGACTCATTTCATTATAAGAAATATTCGCTAAAATTCAGATTAAAGGAGGAAGAAGTGGTTCTGTGTAACTCAATGAGAAACTATTGCATAGTAACTGTTAATAATCTCGATAACTACAGAGTGTTGTGTGCTGGACACCTTTTAATGTGCTTTACATATGGTTATTAATTTGACTCTTATGATAACCTCATGAGGTAGATACCATTGTTTGCCTATTTGACAGATCTGAAATAGGATCTCAGAGAAATTAACTAATTTACCCAGAGTCACACAACTTGGAAATGGTAGAGTAAAATTCAGACTCAGGCAGTCCATTGTTAAGAGTTTGTGTTCTAAAGCAATATACTATATTACTTCTTAATTTTGAAATCTTTTAATGAAATCATTTAAAGTCTCAATATAAATTATTATTTAAATTACATTAATGAATAAAATAGGGCAATGCTATTGCTAGAAGTTATTGACTATTCACTGTGTCAGGGACTGTGCTAAATACTTTGCATATGTTTTATAGTTTCTGTGTGTATTGTTTAGTCCTCTCAATGCTTTGAGAGAGGTATTATCGTTCACATTTTTAGATGAGAAAGGCTTAAAGAGGTTTTCTGACTTTGCTAAGGCCACTTCATAAACTCAAGTTAGGATTCAGATCCCAAACCTTCACTGAAGTTCTTAGGTTTTTAACCCTCTGCTAAAACGTAATAACAAGAATTCAAGTTGGACTGTTGCATACATGAGCTGAGTCATGCCATTGGTTTTGAACTTTTTAGTCAAAATAAATAACTCCTTGCAGATTCTCAAATAGTGTTTTCATCTGCACATTTAAAAATGTTTGAAGAGATGACTTTGGTATATGTATAAAGCTTAGAATTATTGGGCAGGATCATAATGAACACAGGTTCTCAGCTTTTTAGTGCTGTGGACAACTTTGGTAGACTGCCAGAGTCTGTGAACTATTTCTCAGAGTAAAGTGTTTGAGTGCATAAAATACCCCAAATGATAAGGAAGCAATTATGTTGAAAGAGTTATCAAATTATTAAAACAAATTGGGAGTATAGTAATATACATGCTTCTTCATTAACACTTATATTAGATCTAGGAGTGGATATAATGACCACTGTAATTTCAAAGTAGTGATGAACTTAGATAATATTTTGAGATATTGGCAATAATTGCAATGAGATACAAAAATATCTATGACTTCTGTTGGTGACAAATGTGAGTACTGCTAATGTGAGCAGGATTGGTTTTAAGGTCTAAATTCAGAATTGAAGTAAATGCTAAATTTCGGTTAGATATGGATGACAGTAGTTAAGGTCTATTGCTTTCCCCCATTGGAGTTTAAGCACTTCCATGAATTCTCTCCCTGATTCCTTCAGATCTGATTACAAACTCTTGGGAGTAGTGCTAAATCTTATGTCCTTCAATTGGAAGATAACCAAACCTGGAGTGCTTTTCACATCTAGATTTCAAAAAATTTTCCCCTCAACATTATCAAAAGACCTGGTATTATCTTCATTGTTATCAAGTAGGTGTTGACACCAGGTTCTTCCTGGGTCCGAGGGAGGCTTAGAAATATTTTCATCTCTGTATGCTTTGATGGTTATTTGCCTCTTCTCATGAATGATGAAGACAAAGCCCTTTTCATCATGAGGCTTATAGTTGTGAAGTGAAAATACAAGGCACAGAAATATACTTTCAAGGATACAGATAGGATTACAGGTGACTGGGAACTTGCTTAGGAAGGGCAGTAACAATAATAGAAGCAGTAACTGAGGGACGTGGAGTGATAAAGGGAAATTCCATGACCTTACTACCCTGATAAAATCCACTAGAATATTAAGCTTTCCCATGTCTTTTTTCATGCACAATAACACTATCATATGGAACCATAACATATTGGTTCATTTATTCATTCAAATATATTTATTGAATGTCTACTGTGTCTGAAGAACTGAGCTGTCACTTATTTGTCATTTGAATCTCAAAATTCTTTGAAATTAAACCCACTTTTCAAACTGGAAACCTGAAGCAGGTAGTGGTTGTAAATGGTAGAGACAGTCATTTTGCATTTTATACTGACAGGTACCACTTATTCACGTCACCATTCCCAGTCTGCTAAACTGGAGGGGCAGGCCCAGTAACTGAACAATTTAGCTACCCTGATTCCAGGCAGCATCTGAGACATGGTGACATAGACTAACTCTATAAAGATGGTGATTTTCAACTGAAATTTGCTGAACTTGTTAAGGGCAGACAAACTGCACTTTGAAGTTCAGATTGCTATTTGGAAGCAAGAAAGTGGATTTCAGGTTAATGGCTTTCGAACCAGATTACTTTGTGCTTGACTGGCTTTTGGCAAATCAGCCATGTATTATGAGGCCCTGCATAAATTCAGGGTACTCTCCTGTTTTTCTTTTGTGCTATTTTACTCACTTTTACCCATTAACTGTTACGTTTTTTTTTTTTCCAATGTATTTTTTGCCACCTTCTTTTTCTCTCTTTCTAGAATTCTCTGTCATTTTTTCTCAGAACTCTGTGGCAGCACAGTGGTCTTTTGTACCCTATGACATACTTTCTCCTATATTTAGGCTCGTTTTCTAACTCCTGTCAATCCCCAACTTAGTGTGACTAGTTAACTATCGCCCAAGTTAAAGCTCATTTATTTTCCCATTACTAACATTTGTGACTATTCACATATGCTCCAGTTGCCTTTCCAATACAATGCAGGCATTTTACAGTGCAAAATTAAAGGAAACTCCAAAAGAAAACTCATGTGCTCACAGTTCTGTCACTTTCATCCAGTAGTTTTGATTTCTCTATATTCCCTTCCACATGGTGGCCTTTTGTACATGTGATTTTGTGTCTTTTTCATTTTGTATATTCTTCTTTCATTGAACATTACTTTATAATCACTTTCACGTGTTGGTGAATTTTCTTGGTTTAATGGAAACATTATTTTCTGTGACACTGATGTTCTGGTTGGCCTTGTTTTCTTCTACCTTCTCTTCTGCTTCTGTTGCCTGCCTCTCACTGCTTCAAGCTTTCTGTTGCCCTTGCCTCTCTTGATGCATATCCTCTGCCAGGTGGCTTCTTTTCCTCCACTCTTGTGAAACCTTCTGATCAGAAGCTGCCATCTCACCTCCTCTGGGGAGTTTAAGTCCCAGCACACTCTTGGTGCTCAATATAGTGATCCTCGTTTGTGAGTGAATTCTTGCAGTTACTTCCCTAAGAATTTTCTTCACATTGCAGTGCCTCTGAAAACACTGCTTCTGGAGGAACTGTTGGTAATCCATAATGCTAAGATGTATTGTGGATGTAATTTATATTCACAGCCATTTACACAGTGTATTATTTAGGCAGTTCAGCACCAAGGAGAGTGACTATTTGTTTTAGTTGGGGTTCAAGGTCAGTGGAGGATTTACTGTTTAGGCCTCTGTAGTGCTGTTGGCAAGATGTAATTTTTCCATAATAGATGAAAAGCCAAACCCTGTATAAACATACTTTAATAATGGTGAAGGCAGTAGCAGAGCTGTACACTGAGGAAATATTAAAGTTCACATTCCCGTAGCTTAGACTTAATTGAAGCAAATAGTCTTCGTATTTACATTTGGGTTGTTTGTTTAAAATCAGTTCTTAGAGGGGTTCATCACATGTCTTCCAGTCCTCTACACATCACTGCTTAATAGCCCATTCTAGGATTCTGCTTGGTCTTTGTCTTATCTCTAGGCCCCAGGACAGATGCACATCTTTCTTTGTGTCTTGGAAATTCTCCATGTGGTATTCTAGCCTCCTTTCTTCTGAGCATCTCCAGTGCCTTGAAGCACAGCTTCCTCATTAGCTGTTGGTTCACTGGCAGAAAATGACTTCGGGGTCTCTCTTTTTGTCTGTTTGTATAACAGGTTCTCAGAACCTGCTTTCAGAGAAGGCTGAAGTCTCTGCTTTCACTGGACAGGAACTCTAGCTGGTGCTATTCCTTACACCCTGTGGTCAGTGGATTTTCACTGAGATGGAAATCTTTGGAGGATAAAAGGGAATGGAAAGCAGTTATGTCCAGATTGAAAAAAAAGTCCTTATGCAGATAAGAGGCAGCTTTAGCGCATCTCTTTCCTCCCTGTGTGTTGCAGTACTTATCCTACTTCACCTGCCTCTCTTGAGGCCAGAGAAGGAAGATTAAGTCTCTTCAAGGGACACTAGCTGCAGTGACTTCTTTTGCAGTATAGTAGGATGAGCTGTTGGAGTCATGCCTTGGCCATTGCCTCAAGGGCCTTCAATAGAACTTGAGGATTTAAACCTGAGAACTCCCTGGGCTAGCCCTGTTAGAATATCTGCCATAAAAGATGCTCAGAAGAGTTTGAGTTAATAGGAATTGAGACTGTCTTTTATTCCACTGAAACTTCAGAGAAGTGTGATTTGAGGTGTGTCTAAAATCCCATCTACACTGTGATATCTTTTCCATTGACTTAGGGTGAAATTTATAATTTTCATGATTTTTTGTTTGACATTTGCCATTTATCTCTAAGAAATAGTAATGACAGTTCAAGTGAATTCCTGATGCAGGATTATCAAGGTAGCCTTCTGGTGGGTTTCTCTACTTTGTCCCTGTCCCCTATCTATTTTTACCCAGCTGTCTGAACAATCATGTCACTCTTCCCCACAAAACTACTGTGTGTCTGACCTCAGAACCAGAAGCATCACATTCAACCTGGAGTCCTTCCTTTCTCTCAGCCACATTCAGTCTCTAAGTTGATCTGATCAGTTCCACTTTCAGAGCTCCCAGAGTCCTGCTACTTCTCACCACATGCACAATTACCCTCTCAGTTGAGCCACCATCATCTCTTATCTGGTGTGATGATTAATTTTACATTTCAACCTGACCAGACTGTGGATGCCCATTTAACTAGTAAGACATCATTTCTGGGTATGACTAGTATTCAAATCCATAAATATCCATAAATAAGTAAAGAAGATGACCCCCTGGGCTAGACCTGTAGAAGATGCTCAAAAGAGTTTTTGAGTTAATAGGAATTGAGGCTCTCTTATATTCCACTGAAGTTGTTCCAGATATACAGATATAGATATAGGTTGGAATCATCTAATTTATGGAGGGCCCAAAGAGAATAAAAAGATGGCAGATGGGTGAGTTCTCCCTGGTGAACACCATCATTGTGTTCTCCTGCCGTTGAACATCAGTGCTTCTGCTTCTTGGGCCTTCAGACTTTGATCAGGGCTTACACTGTTGGTTTCCTTAACTCTCAGGCCTTTATGTTTGAATTGAAACTATGCCATGAGCTTTTTTGGTTTTCCAGCTTGTAGTTTATGGGCTCCTCAGTATCCATAATCAGGTGTGCCAATCATTGATAATAAATCTTTCCATATATCTCTATGTGTCTTGTTGGTTCTTCTTCTCTGGAGTACCTTGATACACCAGATTTATGATAGTAGTATCCTAACTAGTCTTTCTGCTTCTGCCCTTGCCCTGTTATTCTATTCTTAATACAGAAGCTAGACAAATACTGTTAAAATGCAATTTAGTTCACTAGGGGTACAAGATCATTCAGTGGGAGAAAGAATATGGTCTTTTCAATAAATGGTGCTGGGACTCTGGATTACAAAAGAATAAAGTCAGACCCTATTCCCTTATACCATGTACAAAATTAATTAATTAATTAATTAATTAATTACAGATGGAACCCAGGGATGCTTTACCACTGAGCCACATCCCCAGCCCTTTTAAAATCTTTTATTTAGAGACAGGATCTCACTGAATTGCTGAGGCTGGCTTTGAACTTGTGATCCTCCTACCTCAGCTTCCCGATCTGCTGGGATTACAAGCATGTGCTAGCATGCCCAGCACAAAATTAATTTTAAAATGTGCTAAAGGCCTAAATGTTAAAGCCAGGCTATAAAATGGTTAGAAGGAAACATAAATTTAACCTTTCATGACCTGGGATTAGGCAACTGCTTCTTAGATGTAACACCAAAAGGACAAGCAACAAAAGAAAAAAATAAATTGGACTTCATCAAAATTAAAACCTTGTGTCTTTTAAAGCACACCAGAAAAAAGTGTAAAGACAACCATAAAATGGGAGAAAATATTTGCAGATCATATATCTATCTGATAAGGGATTTTATCTAGGCTATATATATATATAATAAAAACCTCTTGTCAGTTATGAGAAGACATAAAATTAAAAAATGAGCAAAGGATCTGCATAGACATATCTTCAAAGAAGATATATAAAGATCAATAGGCACATGAAAATATATTCAGTATCATTAGGTCTCTGTTACATGCAAATCAACCACAATGAGATGTACCCTTTATACAAACTTAAATGACTATAGTCCAAACTGTTGTTAAGGGAATGAAGAAGCCAAAACCGTCCTACACTGCTGATAGAATGTCAAAAGGTTCAGACACTTTGGACAATGATTTGATAGTTCTTTAAAAGGTTAAATGTGAATTACCATATGACTCAGCAGCTCCACTCCTAAATATTTGCCCAAGAGAATTGAAAGTGTACATTTGCACAAAAATGAAAACACAAATGTTCATAGCAGCACTGTTCACTGTAGTTAAAAAGTGGAAACCATCAAAATGCCTGTCAAATGGATAAACAAAATGTGGTTTATCCAGATAATGAAATACTATTCAACAATAAATAAGGGCTGACAGAATATGAGGATGAACCTTAAAATCATGCTAAATGAAAGAATCTAATCATGAAGAATACCTATTGTATGATTCCTTTTATGTTAAATATTCGGAATGTTCTAATCTATGGAGAGCTTAGATTAGTGGTGCTAAGGGCGGGAGTTTAGAGCTGGGTGGGGTGCTGATGGATATGGAATTTCTTTTTGGAGTGATGAAAAGGTTCTAAATTGTGATGATTGCACTCTGAACATTCCAAAAACCATCGAATTACATACTTTAAATGGGTTAATTTCATGGCATGTTAATTATATCTAAAAATGGGTGTATATGCATCATTTTCTGTTGCTAATTGCATGATACCATAGAATGGGTAAGATGTAAAGAAAAAAAGGTTTATTTTGGCTCATGGTTCAGGAAGTGCAAGGTTGAGGGGCTGCATCTGGTGATGACCTTCTTTCTGGGAGAGTCCTAAGATGGTGCAGGACATCATGTGACAAGCGACCCTGTGTACTTGAGCTTCTTCTTATCTCTTTCCCTCTTCTTATAAAGCCACCAGGATTTAATATGGAGCACCACTGTAATGACCTTGTCAATTCTAGTCACCTCCCAAAGGCTCCACCTGTGAACACTACGGTCAGATTTCCATTAATACTGCACACTGAGGATTAAATTTGAGCACGAGTGTGAAGGAACAAACTATATTCAAATCATAGCAAAATGTTTTTAAAAAGCTGATGTACGTATCAAATGAAGTTGCTTCTTTTACTCAAAACTCTCCAGAGCTTTCCCTGCTCACTGAGTGTAAAAGCAAAGTCCATAGAGTGGTTGCTGGTGTCTCCTAACTTAAACACCCACTGCAATTAGTCTCATTTACCCCACCATGGACACAGCCCTAAAGTTCTGTTCATTCATCTTCTAACTCTAGACTTATGAATCTGCTTTTCCTTCTGCTGGGAACACTTCTCCATAAAATCACAGGCTTCTCACTCACTTTCTTCAGGTCTTTATCCAAGTATCATTTTGTCTAAGAACTTATTTTAAATGCAACCCCACTATAAAAGCTCTTCTGTTGTTTTTCTCCACCAATCTTAGAACCAACTAACAGTATATACACACATGTATACATATGTATAAAAATTTATTATTAATTGATTTACTATATAACATGTTACCCTCCCATGAAGGCAAGAATTTTGGTCTGGTATTGTTCACTGATATATTCCCAGTATCTAGAAGAGTGCTGTTACGTAGAAGGTATGCAGTGAATATTTGCTGAATCAGTGAATCTTGTAAGATAGTTAGCAAACAATTGGTATCAATTAATCTGATTTAGCTAGTTGTACTCTATATACAGTGGGTGATAGAAGAGATGGGGATAGGATAGTTGTTTTTTTTTTTAAACATGTGACTTCGTATATTGGTAAGCACTGTCCATAAAGCTATAGCACCTCTAAGCCATGAATATAGAGGGTGGGAATCCTGAGTGCTAGTTGAGGAAAAGATTGCAGAGAAGATGTGATGTGGAAAGACCTTCCAAACAAATGGGTAAAGTTAAAGGCAATACCTTTCTTTTTGAAGTTTAGTTGGTGTGAATGCTGACCTTTCTTAAGAATTGAGTTACTGTTAAACAAAACTAGTATGAATAAGTGAGGTGGTTTCAGAGTTTTTGAGACAAGAAAATCATCCATATATGCTTGATATGGTCAGGATTATGAAAAAGAACTGAGCAAACATAACCCAAGAAAAATCACTTGCCTTCTTGGTATGCCTTTTGGTCATTAACTTGTCTATCTTTTGTTGTTGTTGTTGTTTTTTGTTTTTAAGAACATCTCTAATACATAATTAAAGGATTATTGTTTGGAAGGCAATTGGCTTTGAAAAGTAAGTGAGATTATTGTTTCAATTTAAATTGGAAAAAAGAGATGGGTTATATAATATTGTTAATTATTATCTTTTACTAATTAATCTTTTTAATTGATAATTTAAGAAGTAGTGCCATTGTAACTGAGTACATGGTATGAGAGCAAGGCATTTAGTTAATCATAGAATAGATGTTTTCAGTATAAGATTTTATATCTGTTCATTTAATGTTAAAGAGCTTTTCTGTAAAATACTGGTTCACTACAGACTTGACTGCATAACTATGTAGTTATATTGGAAAACTGATTAAAGACTCTTACGTTTAAAACACTATGGATTAATTTATAAAATTATTTTCCTCCAGGTGGTATAATATGCTGTTTACTCTTTGAGCTTGGGGAAAAGGGCTTTTGAAGTTATTCACAACCATAAAATAAAGACTGTGACATTTCTAGTGCTTTATGATCATATTTAGAAAATACCATCTTTTAAATAACATATCTGTATCCATTTCAGCTAAAATACACAGGGTTTTCAAGAAAATTGTGGTGATGAATTTGGGTCTAAATTAAAATAATTCTTCGGAAGGGACAGAAAAGTGGTTTAAAAATCATAACCTGTTTTTCTGTCTTCTATGTGAGAAGTAGAGCCAAACAGGAATTAGATCCCACATTATTAGGTATGTTTGCTCTGTAAGAGCCCCTTCTGTGTTCAGGCAAATTATTTATATGTGAATTTTAAATAATAAAAACCAAGGTATATTTATAGTATCCACAAATTATGACTTTTTAAATGACATTTATATTAGTGGATACCAGATCTTTATTTGGGTAGATCCTTTTAGAAGGTCAAGCCTGGTCTCCTTCCTTGTTGAATATGTTATCATATATAAATATGTTAAATATACATTCTAGGTTATGCATGTAACTTGTGCCAGTGGGTGGTGTCCTCCACCCAGGAGATAACTTCTGGGGAAGAGTTCCTGTCTTTTTGTTCACTGAAGGGCTGCACCAAATGGAAGTAGTTTCGTGTGGACTCAGGAACAGTGAACCTTGGAAGAGTGCAGAACTTGGCAGACTTTCCAAGCCATTCATTGCCACTGCTGAGCAATGCAGAGCTTTCTCAGAGATCCAGAGCAACATTTGCCTGGGGAAGTCTATTTCCATCATTAGTCCAGTGCCCAGGCTCTCTAGCATTGATTGTCAGTGTTCCAAGATGTGTAGCCCCTCTCAATACACAGGACCATTCAGGCCACAAGTGGCCAATCTTCCCATTATTTCCTAGGAATGGGGAAACCTAAAGGACTCTAGGAAATAGCTGTGCAAATTTAAATTATTCCAAATCTGATCCGTGAGTCTGGGGGTGTTTTGATTTGTTACATTCATCATTGCCTTGGTATTGCAAAGTTATCAGATTCAGTGGGGAACATAGTTGCTGGTAATTATTCTAAAAATACTAAGTGTAAGATTGGCTTCCACTAGAAATCGTTGTGGCAGAGTGAAGTTTGGCCTGCATTAGGATTGCATCTTCTTACTGGTTCCCTTGATGCATCCAAGTGCAGCTGACTCTATTTAAGGCTAGCTTAAGTGGTATTTCAGGGAAGAAATGGAGGAGGACTTTGAGCAGGAAAAGACAACTAAAGCTTCATCTTCGTTCCACCTTGAACCAAGTGTCTAATGCCTCCTGTATCCTCAGTAAGGACTCAACACTGCTCCTCCTGCTTCTACCAGAGGCCCTGCCTTTCACTAGAGCATGGCCACTGGTTCTGTAGTTTCCTACCCAGAGTGTCCTCTAGCTCTTATTGTTAATCTAGTACAGAGTATCTGGGTGAGAATGAGTCTTTCCTTAGGAGTAGAGGACCATGCTGTAGATTAGAGACAGAGTATTAAGAATTAATGTAAGTGGGATAAATTAATTCCACAGACAATATGCATCCCTTTAATTTGTCCCATAACTGTTAGCATAGAATGTTAGTCTTGTGGCAGTTTTACTAACAAACTTGCTCACCTGATGTGTGTCTGTATGATCTGAATATTACCACACTGAAATGGAATGCTTGCTTATCATTTCCAGGGTCAAATTGAGGGCATATAAATAATAATATTTCTGGAAATTAAAACAATATTTTAAAATTCATTCAGTTTTTCAGGCTAATGTAATTCTGACTTTAGAAAAACAATTTAACAGCACATTTGAAGTATAAGCTGTTGACTAGCTTTTAAGAAGGAATAAGCAAGCTACCATGCTTCCTCTGCTGACAATTTTTGATAATTTTCTTGCCGTAATCTGAAAAAATAAAACAAAATACAATAAAGCTCTTCAGGTTTTGTGGCTTACATTAATAATTAAAAGATCAATAAATGCACTGTAGTGAAAGTTTCTACACAAGTATAAATGTGTACAATTGAATCAATAAGGCACATTAAACGATGTTCCCTGCAACCAAGCTGATGGAGGGAGTGCAAAGTGGATAAAAAAAAATCAATAAAAGGAGGGAAATGGAAGGCGTTGGTCCTGAAAATAGGTTTTGATTATCATTCTCGGTGGCTCACTTTACCTTCTATAATACTGTTCTTTTACAGGAAGTCTGAGAAAGCAAGGAGGCTTTTCTTCTTCCCATCATGGTGTGTACTGTGGTCAGTATGAAATGGAAGGACCTCTGTTGTTTTAGGCTGTCACCTTGAGTGACCTTCTGGTGTGGGGGCTATGTGTGTGCATTTTAATTGTCCTTCCAACTTGAAGGTTTTGAATTATTTTCCTCAGTGGCCTTTTATCGCTCACATTTCATTTTTGCTCCGAATTTGTCTTTTCTTTTTATACTTCCTAATTCTACAAGCACTTGTATTGTTTAAAATGAGTGGTAGTAAATTTTGTCATTTGTTTCAGCTTGGTAAATAATGTGCTTTATTGATCATATTCTTGTTTTGTTATATATAGCAGAGAAGAATTTTTTATGTCTGTTCAGAAAAACCAACTTGTAATTGTGGTCTTTAAAGACCCAGTTACTAGATTGTTACCTTTAAATGTCACACTTTCAGATACATTTAAACAGTGAGTATTTTGACTTACTTTTTATAGTATAGGAATATGTTCCCCATTTTCCACTTTAAAATGATAGTCAGCCTGCCTGCCTGCCTTCTTCCTTCTTTCCTCCCTTCCTTCCTTCTGCTGAAATTAAACTGGTTTTAGCTGGGATATCTGAATCATATTATAAACAAATATCATCATCGCCCTTTGGAGATGCAGAAGCATATGGATTGCAGTCTGGTAGAAAGCCTGTCTCGGTCAGGGTTGGCAGTGGTGATTCACAGATGTATTTTCAGTATGATTTTTTCTCATCTGTAAAATTATGGTATAAGATCTCTAAAAATATAACCAAAAACACGTTCTCAGATGCTGTCTTCCATAGCATTCCTCTGTCTCTGTGAGCATATCCCATATATCATGTTCCAAACAGAGCAAACTAGAATCTCTACCTTGCATTTTATTTTAGTGTCTCCAACAGGAACACTTAGTTTTACCAGTTGCTAGTGGTGGATGCTGTGATTTCATTAAATGACATAGAGCTGTTATCATCTATGTGCTCATACATGCAGATGGCAAAATGTGAAGTTACTAAGGGCTCTAGATCTGGGTGTGCTGAGAAACAAATGACAATAGTCAGAAGTTGGTTGCTGGTCCTTTGTGATTTGCTTCATTGCCTCTTCCAGGAGGATTCCCTCAGGAAAGGAAGGCAAGATGACCTCAGTAGTTTCCAAAGATACCTTCAGGGTTGAAGGTGTTGAATTGTACTTAGTCTTTCTCTTTTGGTTGTGGATAAGAATTTCTGATGTGGGAGTGCTTATCCATTGGGATAGACCATCTATCAGAATTATTTATGCAGTCCTACTGGCAGGTAAAAATATAGAGAAGACAGCTCTTATATTAATTTCTTAGGGCTTCTATTTAAATACCACAGATGAGGTTGTTTTGTTGAAACAACACAACAAAAATATTGTTTCACCGTTCTGGGTGATAGAATTCTGAAATCAAGGTGTTGGCTGGACCATGCCTCTTTTGACACTCATAGGGGAGAATCTTCCTTGCTTCTTCCTACTTTCTGGTGGTTTGCCCAAAGCCCTTGGCCATCTTTGGCTTTTGCTCAGCCCTTTAGTCTCTGCCTCCATCACCACAAGTAACTTTGTGTGTTCTCCTTCTCATAAGGATTCTGCTCATATTGAAATGACCTGATCTTAACTTGAGTCCAGTTTGAATGACTCCATTTTCAATTAAGTCAGATTCACAGGTACTGGATATTAGGAGTTCAACTTATCTTTTTTGGGAACACAATTCAACCTATAATGATCCTGAAGTGTTTTTTGCTTTTCCCACCTCAAAGATGCAGAAGTCTTTCAGTGAGTGGTTGAACCAGAAGCTCAGCAATCCAAACAGTATATTTGGAAAACAATTGTCTGTACAAGGAAAGATGAGAAAGCTTTTTTAAAGGACAGCGCTTTTGGTGTATTGAAAAACTGGGTCTCTGTTTTGCTTTGGAGCATTCAGACAAAGTCAAGGATAAATCACCACATCGGATGTGGCTTACTCTAATGCCTTTTGATGCTTCTGACATGTTTGTAAAGCCCAAGATTCGTTTGTGCATAGAGGTTATTATCTTTCAGTTCTTTGTGTGGAAAATAACTGAGCTGATGGTGTTTTTCAATAGCGGTTACTGTGCTTTCCATATAGCAGTTGCTATTTGGTGTTTGCTTTTCTCTTGCTGTAGAAGGTATTTTACATACCATTTGTTGTATTTTTTCATTGTTGTTGGTATTCCCTTGTGTGGATGGGATAAAATCATCTGGAGTGTATGAAATCCTTACATTTTTGTTCTCCAATCCCATAATACTCATGTTTTTATGGGGAATGGGGTTTGGTAATCCAGGTATGAAGGTATATCCTTTAGGCATGGAGGGAGGGTTCCAGAAAGGGACTAGTTAATAGCCAGATCTGTCTTGCAACTGGCCCATCCAATTAGGCATGGGCTGTCTTTTACTCTGCATGTGTGCTGCTGTGTAATTAGATACAATTTGTGTCAGTGATGGGAGCTGTCACTGTGTGCAGCCTGGGCACTGACTTTGCCACATTTGGAGCAGTCTGATGGGCAGGTGGAGAACTTGATTTGTCTTCTGGGACAAACCCAAAGGCCAGAGAGTATTCAGTGATTGTGAGGGCCAGTAACCAAAAACATCAACAGGTGACCCCATCCAAACCCATGTTCCACTCTCTGAGCTTTTTAAGTCTACCAAATTAATTCTCAGGATTCCCAATTAAGAAGATTTAATTTTACTATTCTTTTACCTAATAATACATTGTCTTTTTCTTAATACGGTTTTTGGTCTTGTTTCTTCAGTGTTTCAAAGCTAGTTTACTTTTAAGTTCTTTTTTAAAAATGGCCAATTGGGCACTTATTATTAGTTGATACATTACTTTTCAATGACTCCTTAGAAAATGAAGCTAATTGTATGGGAATTCAATTCTAGAGGCTTAAATTGTTTATACATCAATTTCAAATGCTTGCCTTCAGTAATAAGGATTTGAGGGTGCATATTTAGGAACAAACAGTTTGAGGTAACTATAGGATCTTCTGTTTTCTGTCATTGCATGCTTAATCTATTGAGAAGACAGAAAACTCAAAGGAAATTATTGAGTCATGAAATAGGAGTAGGTCCCTGGAGTTCATCTTATCCATTCGGTGTCTTCAGGTAGTTCTACCTATTGGCTGTGTGTGGTACAAGAATCAACCCCAAAAATATGCTGTTAAGGAGTTAGCCAAGTAGATGTAGGAGCAAGAGGGTATCAGGTGAACTTGCTATTGTTATGAGCTTCTTAAATTAGATTCATATTACAGATGACTCCTGTAAGGTTTGAAGTGAATTCTGATGCTGTTAATATTGATTTTAATTTTCTTTCCCCTTTCCTTCTCTGCTTGGGATAAAATGTTAATTAACTCTCACCTGTGAAACTTGTGTGACTCATATTGCTTGTTTAATTTAGATTACAAGCCCATGGGGCAAACTTCTTTTTTTCACTCTGGAGTGCTAAGGGCCTCAATGGCAGAAATGTTTATTATTATTATGTATTATAATAATCGTGATGTTCTGCTACAATATTATGCTGATTACATTTACTCAGAAGTGATAGCTTCAGTCTTTTTTTTTTAAACCTTGAAAATATTTTATTTAGCTTTAAGCTGACTAGACAGTGACTTCATAAGGAAGACTAAGCTAGAGATGAAATTGAAATGTAGTTTGAATGCATTTTTGAATTATGTTGGCTATTCTGAGCCAAAAGCAGTTACACCTCCATGTAAAGTATGTTTTAATCATTTCCAATTTTCTTTCATTCCAGAATGGCTAAGTGGATTTTTTTCCCTCAAATTAGTCCCAAAGAAAGAAAGGAAAAAACAGGCCTAGGACCAAGCTTAAAAAGTTTGGCTAAGGAAAGGAGCTATGATTGAGTGGAAACAGGTGGCTGTAATATTCTGCTTAGAAACATCTTCAACAAGAACTTTTGAAAAATTAAAAACTCTGTCATTTTTAAAAGACTCTACCCATGGAAAGTGACAGAGAGCTGAAACACATGTAAGAATAATTCCATCCTGAAAACACTCTGTGAAATATCTCAACAGAGGATATCTCTTTAATTAAAACTGACTTCGAAAGGCCAGCCAAATTAGTGAAGTTTAAATTAGAGTAATCTCAGGTGTATGGCAAATTGATGTGATTACCCAGTGCCATTACCTCCAACTTGGCAGGGGTCCTCAGGAGTGGGGAGGAACTCGGAGAAAGGGCCTGGTGGGCCTGTCCTCATCGCTGTGCATTTGCTTTATGCATTCAACAGATGTCCACTGGGCATCTGTTCTGGAATAGGCACTGTGCTAGAGGCTGGGCATACGTGGGTGAGCAAGACATTGTCTTGGCCCTCAAGGATGAAACACCCTGCAAGGGAAGACTCGGGAAGCAGTGCTAAAGAGCTGTAGAAGTTACAGGGTTATCAGAGGAATGCTGAGAATTGATAACTTCTGGAGGAGGTGATGCCTGAACCAAATCCTGTAGGATGAGGAAAGGGTGAAGGAACAGTGAGAGCAAAAATGCTCAGGTTATAAGCAGCACAGACATTGCAGGAAGCTACAAGTGGCCCCCAGACTACACAGGGTAGCCGTAAGACTGGGCACTCTGAGTCCCACTGTTCCTGTGTGACTGTCAGGTGAATTGCTGACAGCTGAGACTGAGAACAGTTGAGGGTATAGATGAAGACAGACTTAATTTGATATGCATGTGATGCAGTGCCAGTCCTAGAGATAACACCTTCTTTCTCTTCTTTTTTTTTCTTTGCTGCTTCACTGCAGCATTGATAGATCATTGACACATTGGTTAGATAAGATTGTGACAATAGGAGAGATCTGCCCACTTGCCATGGGTAGAGAGAATGACTCTGAGAGTGTAGGGAACATCCCCATCTAGGGTGGAGGTGTCTCAGAGAATAAAGAGGGGATCCTCCGGAGAAGGATAAAATCTCACCCAACAGGAGAATTTCTCCCACGAGCAGCAGAAGGGTTTCTAGCCAAGGAGTGGATCAGAAGGGATCCAGGGCCGGGGAAGAGAGACCCCTTACAAGTTCGCTATCTTCTTTACTCCTTCCGTAAGGTAGATGTTAATTATTTTCAGGCTACCACCTTGTCATTTGCTTTCTTATGTAGTTAATTTTAACATATTAACTTTAAAACTGTATTTCATTAGGAATAAAACATTGGCTTTTGGAGGGTGATGGGATGAGATCCAGTAGAGAGTACGCAAAGCTAACCCAAGCTACATTTATTTATTTATTTTTGGTGCTGGGATTCGCACCTGGGGCCTTTCACATGCTAAACAGGCTTCTAGGGCAGGCGATACCTGAGCTATACCCCAGCCCAAGACTGCTCTTACTAAGAATATTTTTAGTACCAGTATGTCTTTCAAGATATAAACAACACAACAAAATGTATATAATGTTTTAGAAAGTCAGTATGTTTTTCAAGATGTAAAAAACAAAACATCACAAAAATGTTTTGGTAAATAGATGAAAAGTAGATGAAAAATGAGTTATTGGTGTGCTACTCTTAAGATACTTAAATTATTTTTTTGGTCTGTTGTGTATGAATTCAGTGTGTCCTATGATAATTATGTTTACATTAGACATGTTCCTTCCTCATAAATAACGCAAGGGAAATGCTAACCTCTACCTAGCCGAATTATGCTAAATGCCACACTTGCAGAATAGGAATTAATAGGTTTTACTATAATTTAATCAGATGATTGGTATTTTTAACCTGAGTTAAATAGATACTTATTCAGATTTTATAGTTTATCTTTGCATATATAAATAGATCCAGAGTACATACTTTAGTAAAGATAATTTGGGGGAATGTTGGCTGTGGTGGAATATTAGATCTCCTATTTTATATTTCCCCACTTTCTCACTGAATGACCTCAGGCAAAGCAGATAACTTCTTGGATCCTCAGTTTTCTCATGTGTAGAACAAAGGGACTGAACTGAGTGGATTGACTTTGTGATATTTCTCTTTTTTGACATAATATTTATACATTTTTATGGGGTATTTTATGATAATTTGATACATTTATACAGTGTGTTCTAATCAAATCAGGGCAGTAAACCTTTCTATCTCTTTAAGCATTAGTCATTTTTAACTGTGAATTTTGTAGTCTTTTCTAGACATTTTGAAATAAGATTCTATCTCATGCTAGTCAAAATGGCTATCACTGAAACTCAAAAAATAACAAATGCTGATGAGGATATAGAGAAAGGGGAACTGTTGGTGTGAATGTAAGCAGTACATCCCCTATGGAAAACAGTATGAGGATTCCTTAACTACCATATGATCCTGCAATTCTTCTACTAGGTATATATCTAAATAGATGCAATCGTTTTTAACAAAGAGATGCTTATAACCTCCTGTTTGTGGCAACATGATCAAGGTGCTTATTGGTAGATGAATGGAAAAAGAAAACATGGTCCACAAACATAATGGAATATTATTGAGCCATAAAAATGAATGAAATCTTGTCATTTTCAGTAACATGAATGGAAGTGGAGGTCATTATGCTAAGTGAAATAAACCAGAAAGACAACTGTTCTTATTCATTTGTGGAAACTGAAAATTCAATGTCATATTCCACACCTGGTGTGGAATAGCAGTCATTTGATATTAGAAAGGGCAGAGGGGTTATGGAGTGGGAATGGGAAGAAGTTAGATAAAGGGCACAAAAACACAAAATTTTTGTTTTCTACAGCACAGGAAGGTGACTTTGTAAAAACAAAATCTATGATATATTTTTATTGATCAAATGAATAAAGCTGGTGAACCACAGGAACTTAGCTGCCTAAAGAACACAAACTTCTTTCTACCTTCCTTTTCTGGTCATTCAGATTCTTCATGATAGTCATACACCTCCATTGGCCATTCAAAATAATTTAGATAAATTCCTTCACAAATACGCATGATTGTATTTTAATTATGTGGTCTATTTTGTTTTCTCCAACTGTGTTTTGTAAAACAAATATTAGTGACATGTAACTCCAAAGGATTTTAGTGGTCAGATGAGTCTTGGGAAATACTATTTAACCATTCTTACCATTCCCTCTCATAGAAATTCCCAAATGCATCTTCCAGTCTCCAAGAGGTTCTGCTATAAACAAATATACTTTCTTTTTTCTTTTCTTTTTTTTTTTTTTGATGTGGAAATACTTTGTTATTTCTACAAGTATGTAATCTGGCGATTTACACTTATTAGGTTGCCAGGGAGGTAATACAGTCTAGATTTCTTTGGGAATGGGAATGTAGGTTACACAAATGGCAAATTCCTGGGATAGGGTTTAGGGGAGTCCCCATACTTGAGTATTTGTCCTGGTCCTTTCTTGGCCATCTCCAATTTCTGCTTTAAACCCCTTTCTCCAGAAGTCTCATCTAACCTTAGACCAGAGGTAAAATTATTGGTTGTGTGGTGCACTTGCTTTTTACCCAAGGACACAGAATTAACAAGTGGCTCCATGGCGATTGGCATGGAACTCTGCAAAGGGATTGTCTTACATGTAGGACAATAATTAATGCTGGCCATCCTGGCCGACTCCACAGGGGACACTCCCATTGACAATTTTTATGCCTAGATCAGGGATATATAAATATATGCATAGGCATCCTTACAGTGGTGCCACTGGGTTACAGAATAAAGTCTTTGGATGAACATTTGTGTAGAAAAACTAGTAGCCACCAGCCACACCCAGTGGTACAAACATGAAAGTTCTGCCCCAGTTTCAACATGGAATAACCTATTTCTGTCATTGTAGGTCCTCTGCAGTCCCTGCCCCCATGGAAACCCTCATAGGAGGGGAATGTCAAAGGACTTCTCAGCTGTGATCACAGATGAGGACTTGCCTGGATTTATCTTCTCTGGGATACCTTTTTTGCTTGTGGATACCTCCTGATAAGAGGCCATAAGGATCAGGTGTGAGGGCTGAGTCAATATCTGGACCATTTTGTGTCTAGAACCTTAGAATATTTGGAGGAAAAAAGGGAAAATATTGCTCTCTTGTCCATCTACCTTCACTACTTGAGCTGAATAAGGGTCTGTCTCTAGAATGTGTGTGCCTGGTTACAAGAGTTTTAAGTTCTGTTGGGTTCTAATGCTAAGCAATTGAGGTCACTTCTTCAAAGTTCAATTACCTGAGACTCCTCCTGTAATAAGACCTCCCCAATGGGTTCTCTTGGGTGCTACCTTCTCCTCTCCTTGCCTATGTTTAAACATAGCAGTTTGCCAATGAATTTATGAGATTCTTAATTTACTCAGAATTTATTGCCATCCCAGAGAGTCCTAGTTCTCAGTGCACACCTTGGGAAATGATGATCTATTTGCCCAGCCTTTCTAGATGATCACTGAAGGGGTAGGGTTTAAATGCCAGAGGGGTAAGTGCTAGATAGTAGACTCAGATGCATTCACTACCCCACGAATGCTTGTAATCTGAGGAGCCCTGGACAACAGTTAGGAAAAAAGGGCACAAATACCCCTCACCAAAGACTTTAAACTGAGGCATGCTGCTGTTTTGAGCTTGTCTTTGATTTCACATTAAGCAAGAGAATTCACCTAAAACTTATGTATTTAAGGTTTCTCCTTTTCCTTTTATTCTGGGGAGAGCACTAGAAAAAGAATGTGCTCTGACTTGGGAAAATTGACCTGATTTGATTCATAGGTCACTTGACCTAGCCTCACCTCATTCCTGTCCCTTCCCCTCTTTCCATGGAAGAAGGAAAAGAAAGATGACATGAGGAGAGCAAAGGAAAATAAAAGTGGGCAAATTGGGATTTTCAAACACCCAAGCAACATTAAATTCAGGCTGCTGGTGCCATGGCTTTACTATATTAGACTATTGTATATTTTCTGTAGTAGAAGGTGGTGTGGAGGGAGCTTTTCTTTTCAATTTAAAATGATTTATTATTGGGGATGAGCAATATTAGTGTTTATTCTGGATGTGCTAGTACAGTTATTTGGATCTACAACTAACCTTTTCAAAATTTTGTTTAAAATGATTCAACAGGCAAATGCACAATAATTATGATAATTTAGCAGCTAAAGTCATTTAAAAAACTCTCAAAGTCAATAATATTTTTCAAATGGGTTTTAACATTTAATTAACGCTGGGGACAGCAGGGAGGGGCCCTCTAATCCTTTCCTTGATGCAGCCATCCGCTAATTCAGAGAGCTTCTTCCCCCACGCTTCTGCCACCTTTCCTCTCCCGGTTCTCCTTCCTCAGGCACATGTGCAGTTCAACCCCACTTCTTCTGAGCCTGTCCCCCTTGCAAGTCCACTGATCTCAGGAAACCCCATCCATCCCTAAAGCTGACTTTTCAGAGCAATGTTGTGGTCATGGTGTTGCTATGCTGTCAGTCAAGTAGAAAAGAACATTGGATTGCATTCATTTTTATCTGTCTACATTGTCCACAAGAGTTAGGAGTAGTACATTCGGGAAATCCTTGCAAAGGCAGAACTCAGCTGTATGTGGGGGCATGAGAATTACCATGATTGCTGGGGCTGGCGGAAGGTGTTGCTGTCTTACTGCCATCTGGTTTAACAGGTTGATGAAGAGTTAGCTCCAGAATGGTCATAAAAAAGGATCTAACTCGTGTCCATTAAAATGATTTGAGGGACATCTGCCTTTGCTTTGCAGTCTGAGGTGGCAAGAAGTGTTCCAGGAGAAAGCTGAAAGGTACACAGTATGTGCCAACTCCCATGAAGAGGGAAAGAAATGTCCAGAAGCACAGGGTGTTCCTTCTGCCAGACTTTGGCTTTGAGGTTTCTGCCTAAAAGAAAATGCATTTCTCCAGTCTCCTTCTTTAGAACTGAATCCTGATTCAGAATTTCTACTTTCCCCATCAAGTACATTAATCCACTGATATGGATCAACTGGGTGGTAACTGTAGGCAGATAGGGTGTGGCTGGAAGAGCTGGGTCATTGGGGGCGTGAGTCTACATTTTGTCCCTGATAAACAGCTTGCTTTCTCTGCTTGCTTTTTGTCATGTCCTGAGTTGCATTCCTTTTCCACCATGATGTTCTGCCTCACCTTGTGCCCAGAGCAATAGAATTGGCTGGCTGTTGGCAGAGACCCCTGAAACTGTGAGCCCTAGATAAACTTCACCTCCTCTAAAATTGTTCTTGTCAGGTCTTTTGGTCACAGCAGTGAACAAACTGACTAAATCATTATCTTATATATGCTGCATTCATACATAGAAAGTTGAATCAGGGTAATGGTGACTAAATAAGGTAAAAGTGTATTTCTTGTATGGGTTTTAATAGAAGCTAGTGAGTAGGAAAGATTGCATGCATGAGCACTCCCTAGCTGGAGAAGGGGAAGGATAGAGAAAGAAATAAGAAAAGGAAAAAAAGCCTCCTTTGAGAAAAGGTGAACTAAATAAATATGATTTGGAGATGAAAATCCAGATTCTTTAGTTCACTTTAGTTTTTATTTGAATTTCCTCCAACTCCTAGTACCAGGGTTACAATAAAAAGGCAAACTTAACTGGCTTTTCTTTAATCTGTGATTATATATTTGGTATCTCTTGATTTAATGACTATACTAGTTAGGGGAGATACACAATGAATAAAATCGTACCTGTGGTCAGGTGCAGGAAAATAGAATATTCCATCAAGGTGGTATGATTGTGTTGCCAAGAAGAGAGGATGTGCAGGTGCTGAGGGAATCCCCTCCCTGTCCTATCTCTCCACATACTGAAAACATTGACGACACAGATGTGGGAGGTGGAGAAGCTCTCATAGTATAGCATAGCAGCCTATGGGGGCATGTAGAGGATGGACCAGGCCTGCTTGGACACTGCGTTCTGGGTCCTGGGGAACACACATAGACCATTCCCGTATGAGCAGAAGCATGCATTACCTTTCGTACATGAGAAGTCTTTTGTATACATTTGATTTATTTAATTGAAAGAACTGGTGGTGAGGCAAACTAGGAACTTCCACGTGGGCAGTAGCAAAAAGAACATGAAAAATGAATTGCTAGAATCTTTTCCTGGTGTTCACAACATTATTTTAAAAACCTAATGTGATGTCATGTATGATTTATGCCGTGTAGGTGTTTTTCTACTGTGTTTGAAGCAGATAGGTGTTAAAGTGTAATATATTATGTAGTTTCAAACATAAAAACTACTCTGGTGATGTGAAGAGATAAGGCGTTGTACTGCTGATCAGATGGTCCAGAAGAACTGTTTTCAGAGGCAAAGCTTATATTTGGACATTTTTATCCTAATGAAATTTCACGAGTCTCATTTATTTTTCCTACTTGTAGCTTGATGGTTTGGGCTAATTCTTTTGATGTGTATGCACACACACATGTGTTTTAAGGCATTTGTATGGGTGCTTACATACCATCAAAAATTTGAAGAAGAGCAGCTGCTGGACGGTTCTAGGTCCCATTTATAGCTATGATAGCATCTCACTTCTAATTTGAGTGCCTTCAGTGATTCTCACTACTTTGTCTTGGTTTTCCCCCCTTTTTTTTTTTTTTGAAAAAAGTGTGTTAGAAATGCATTTGTGCCCACGGAATACTTTGTTACCTACTTGAAATGAATGTAAGAAGATTAAGAGTTTGAAGTGCTTTTCAGAATAGCAGACAGAGTCGGCTGTCTTCCAGTTCGTAATTTTCAGTTGAAATTTGTGGTGATGTCATTTCAAAACAATCCTAACAGGTAGCATACAGAGCACTTACATGGCTCCTGAGTGATTTTTTGATAATGGAAACATTTAAATGAGCATCACAGCTTTGCTTTTGCAGATCCAAGTTTCACTTGTGTTCTGGGCTTAAGTGGTAGGGAAGCAAACAGTGTGCTACTAAAGGTAATTTCACACCTGCTCTACTTCTAAGTGCCCAAATATGGTTTTCCCAGAGTGATTTTCAAGATGTTTGTGTATGAAGAACCATACAGCGTATCTTCAAATGGAACAAAGGCACTGTCTGGAAAGCCTGGCTCCAACTTGCCCTGCCATGATGGAGGCTAGGGCCTGTGTTTAGGGATCTTCACTGTAGATGGAGCTCTGGAACCCTGGCTGTTTCCTCAAATGGAGGAGCTGATGGGGGAAGGCCAGTCCCTTGATATAAATATAAATATATGTATATATGTCCATATATATATTAAATTTATTGATGCAATATAATTATACATAATACTGGGATTCATTGTTATATATTTATACATGCATACAGCATAACAATATAATTTGGTTAATTAAGGCTCTGCTTTATAATGATGTAATCCTCCTGAACAGATTTAGTGTGTCTTTTAGTTTTCCTTGTGATCCACATGGATATTGCCATGTTTGTGGGAAATTGAGGATGCCATTTTGGGACTCTCACATTCAGAGATGGGATTTGTAATCATTCTTATTTCTTTTAGCATTTTGGTAAATGTCCAATTTTTCTGAATTTTAGACTTTGGAGAGAATTCAGTGAAAGAGGACTAGCTTTCTGATCTTGGATTAATTATTTAACCTTTTTTCTTTCCCCTCAGAGTAATCAGAATAATAGAAATATTCCCCATGAATTTGTTTTTGCAATATAAAAAGATGATGTATGTGCAGTGTCTCTCCTAGTGCCTGGTATTTAGGATGTGCCAAGAAACAATGTCTATCACGATCATTATTATTATTTTATGACCAGTCTAATCTGGTGTTATGTGTTTAAGACCTTGTTGAATACTTCCTGTCCTCTCCTAAGGACAGGAAACTTACTCTGTCTCTAGGCGGGCCCATGTTTGCCTCATGGAAATTTTTCCTCATGATGCTTTTTGAACTTATTACAAATTGCTTCTCATTAGACCCTACTGTGCTCTAACAGGCCACTCTTAAACTCCTCCTATTTTCCCTGTGGTAGACATTCAACTGTTAGTCATCCTCAGCTCTGTTGTCCTATCTCTTCTCTGCTTTCCCAGGCCTGGTTGTGAGGCCATCTTGCCATTTTGGTTAATCTCCTGTAGACACCTTCTAGTTCACATTCTAATAACTAACGTGTACAGAGCATGAGATTTTGGAAAATGCTTTCCACTTAAATTGTCTTTTTAAATTCCTTATTATCCCTATTTTGCAAAAGAGAAAACCAAGGCTTACAAAGGTTAATTAACTTCTGTTTAGTTACATAGCTAGTAAGCCACTGAAATAGTTTGAACTCAGTACCCTTTGATGATTTCTTCTTTACATCCCTTTTCAAATGTGACTCCTGGTATTGGGCATAATACCCCAGGTGTAGTCTGTCCAGCACTGAATGAAGAATGGAATTATTGTCTTCTTGGCTTTGGACCCTGAGATCCTTCATTCACCATTTTATCTACTACATTGTATATTCAGTAAGAATTCACTGAAATGTGAATGAACATAAAACAGTAGCCTGAGCGCTGCCCTCATATAGCCAGGAATGAAGCAATGCGATCAAGGTACTGATGTCTCTGGCAGGGTTATTTACCTAATGTTCAGGGTCTAATGCAGATGAAAACATGGGGCCCTTTATTCAAAATGCAGGAAAAAAGTGTATTTAAAGATATAAAATATAAAGCATTTTCCTTATTTCTGCAGTCTCTCCATTTATGGTGCTTTTTTATTTGCTTCTTAATATCATTCAAAGTTAAGTTTAAATTATTAGCATGAAATTTATCATTCTTCTTATACAATGCTGGTTTTAAATGTAAGTATGAGGGCACTTAACTGGTATGTGGAATCTTTGAAATTACACAATTCTGTTCTCGTGAGAACAGTAGAAACACTGCACCAAACTCACTCAGTTTTCATTTTACTTCAGGATATGTTCACTCTCCATGCAGTACTCTCTACCTTTTGGCTATTGGTAAATGCAGAGGGACTGAAATGACCTATAGGTTGCCCCATCCTTGTTTTCCTTCTAGGTTGTGAGTTTCAGGATAAGTGCTTCGTTACTGTTTTCTACATGCAGATCAAGTTCAGATGGAAAGATCTCCTCTTAGGGCAGTCAGTGCCCTGCTTGCTCACTGCTTATTACAAATGTAATGCATTTACCCTTCACTTGTTTTGAGTCTTACTCAGCTCCCAAATGTTGTGGAATTCTGTCTTCATGAAGCACTGAGCAAACCAGATGCAAATGAGACATAAAGGAATGGTGGAAGTGCAATCTTCTTTGCTTACCACATGTTCCTTTGCCATATCAGACCTCAATTACAAGATATGCGTTCAAGATGATGACAATACAGTGTTAAATCAAGTATGAGCCTTTCTGAGAGTGGGGCTCTGTGTGGTTCTACAAGTCACACTCCCATAACATCAGCCTAATGGAAAAACAGCTAAGTCCAATACCAGTTGAGCATGCCTAACCCCCAAATCAGAAATTTGAACGTTTCAAAATAGAAACCAATTTGAATGTTAACCTGATGCCACAAGTGGAAAATTCCACACCTTATCTCATGCGACAGGTTGCAGCTAAACATGCATGTAACACTAAAAATATTGTATAAGATTATCTTCAGGCTGTGTCTCAGGTATATATGAAAGATAAATGAATCTCATGTTTAGGCTTGACTTCTGACCCTGAGATATCTCATTATGTATATGTAAATATTCTAACATCTGAAAAATTCCACAATCCGAAACTCTTCTGGTCCCACACATTTTTGTAGGGATACTGAAGCTGACAAGGCAAATGGAAGCTTAGCTGTGGTTGAGGTAGTTCTGAGGCCAGGGTCCCTGAGAAGATGGGAAAGTTTAAAAAAGAAAGGTGATGTTTGAGTAGGTAGTTAGGAAGAAAGACAACACAGAGAGACGAATGTGCTTCTGAGTGAGGCATAACTTGTGCTCAGGCAATGAGGGAATGGAAGTCCAGAACCTGGTAGGTTCAGGGAGCAGCTACTTGAGCCAGGTGGCCTGAGCAAAGAGAATGAGATGTGTATATAGAACATTTATTCTGAGACCCAGGAGAATATTGAATAAGGTCGTTGCTTCCTCATTCTCATTTATATTGCATAGGTCTATAAATCTGCAAACAAGAGTCTGGAGAGAAACAGCAGATTTATATATGTGATTTTTTAATAATAATGTAAGTAATTTATATTAACTTTAGACAATTTCCCCCCAAAATGAAACACTATTAATTCTGTCTTGCCTTTAGAATGATTACAGTTAGAGATATAAATCTTTAATTTTTCCAAATATATCTCTTTGAAAAGAGGATTAGGTGCACATGTTGTCAGTTCTTTTCTTTATATGTGAATATTCTGGCAAATTCACAAATGTTGCTTTTATCATGTCTCAGAAATAGTGTGAATTCTGGTGCATTTTCAAACAGCCTCTGAAGGCCAGAAATGAGTCATTCATTTGAAGAGTGGGGTTTTGGGGAGAGTATAGTTCATCAGGTGGCAAGCTCCATAACCAGAGGAAGTAGCTAGCCCTGTAGGATGTTGGTCAGCACTGCAGGGTTCTGGTTGCTCTGGTACATGTTTCAGGACTATCCATACTTGGTAAGCTACATTAGAGCTCTCTGGTGGTTGTTTCCTTGGATTCTTTATGTGGAGGTGAGGGCCACTGCATTGTAACTACTAGGGCAGGAAGATTCTAGGATAGCTTAAATGCTTGGGAACAGCATTCAGTAGCTTCAGCCCTCAGGCCAGAGGGGCAGGTGAGAGCAAGGCCAAGTCACAGAAACCAAAGCCCACACCTAATGTTGTACATGCAAGTGCCACAGCATGCATGCATGTGTATGTTAAGGAGTGTAAATGAAATGCTACAGCTCAGTGGGAAGTGTAAGGACATAGTTATCATTGCAGAATGACATCTGACTTCTGAAAGGCTTAGGAATCTTTTTGGAAACCAAGATCTGGCATTCATCCATTCATAAGGGCTGAGCCCCTGTAACATACATACCTCCCCAAAGACCCTACTTCCCAACATGGTTGTATTGGGAATTTTTAATTTCGAATACATGTGTTTTGAGAGGCTCATTCAGATTATAATATTCTGCTCCAAAATTCATCTCATATGTCATTCCATCCCAATAGCTCCCAAAGGTCTTAACGCATTTCAGTGTCAAATTTTCCTCCAGTTGTGAGTCTGTGAAATCAAACAAGTTATATGCTTCCCAAATACATGGGTGGGACAGACATAGGATAGATATTCTCATACCAATAGGGAGAAATAGGAAACATGAAGAAGAGGAGCAGGTCACCCAGTAGGGTGAATAAACACATGAAGTCTTTTTCAAAAAATTGTTTGTTCTATTTAGTTACACATGACAGCAGAATGCATTTTGATTCATTGTACACAAATGGAGTACAACTTTTCATTTCTCTGGTTGTACACTATGTAGAGTCACACCATTCGTGTAATTGTACATGTACATAGGGTAATGATGTTTGCCTCATTCCACCATCTTTCCTTCTCTCTACCCTTTCCCCTCCCCTCATTTCCCTCTACATAGTCCAGAGTTCCTCCATACCTTGAAGTCTTAGAGCTTGAAAATAATCTTCTTTGACTCCATGAGCTGCCTTCCAGGTACACTGATGTACCTGGTCAGGCCCCCAAGTCCTTAGGCAGTCCATGCTTCAGTTCTCATGCTGAAATTGCAGGTCAGCAACTTTTCCAGGTTGGCATGCAAGCTGGTAGCTCTGTGTTCTGGGGTTTGGGGGTGGCTTTGTCTCCATGACCCTACTAGGCATTGTCCTTGTTGACAGCTTTCTGTGGTGGCTCTGATTCTATGGCAGGTCTCTACCTACACTTCTACTCTATAAAGGTTGTCTGCTGCATTCTTTGAAATCTAGTGGAGGAAGACATGTCTGTAGGGCATGTTTCTTGGGTGCCTGCAAATGAGCACCACACAGAAGCTGCCAAGGCTCACTGCTTATGCCTCTGGAGCAGTGGCCAAGCTGCCCCTGGGTTTGCTTGAGCTGTAGTTGCAGCAGCCAAGGAGCAGTATGCTGGAATGCCAGGAGCAGAGACCGAGGCAGCTCTGTACAAAGAGCCCGAGACCTCACATGTGCCCTGCGCTCCTCCCTTGAAACCATTTTTGCCACCAAGGCCCTGGTCTTTTGAACCTGTGGTGGGCATGGTAGCCCATGTGAAGATCTCCAGAAGGTCTGCCAGAGCATTCTCCCATTGCTGTCCTGAATAGCATCTGGTGCCTTCTATCCATCCATACTATTCTTGTTCTCAAGTGCTTGTTAGGCCACATACTTGGATTTTTCTCCTAAACATGGATTTTCATTCTTTACATGGCCTGGCAGAGAATTTTCTAAATCATTGCAATCTCTTCTCTTTTAATTATAAATTCCATCTTTAAATAATTTTCTCTCTTCACATTTTACTATAAGCAATTAAGAGAAACAACACAGCACCCTGAATGCCTTCCTTCTTAGAGAGCTCTTCTCACAAATATTCATTGCTCTTAAAGTCTGCCTCGAGCAGAGTCCGAGGACACAGACATAACTCAGCTAAGTTCTTTGCTGCTTTATAACAAGAATGGCCCTTCCCGCAATTTCCAGTCCCTTGTCCCTCATTCCTGTCTGACACCTCATCAGAAGGGTCTTTACTGTCCCTATTTCTACCAGTGTTCTTTTCACAGCCTCTTGGACCATCACTAAATGTGTTACAGTTCCAGAGCCTGGAAAGTCCAAGATCATGCTCTGGCTTCTGATGAGGGCTTTTCACTGCATCCTTACATGGCGGATGGTGGACGTACAAGAGAGAACTAATCCACTCCTAGAAACCTCTATAATAGTGGTGTTAATCCATTCACAACATCTGTGCCCTCATGAATGACAACTTCCTAAAAGGCTCCATTTTCTAACAGCACTGCATTAGAGTTCAGTTTCTAACACACAAATTTTGAGGGATGCATTCAGAGTCAACATTTTCTTGATTAGTTTTTGTTAATTTTGAAATCAGGTCCTGAAAAATCCTTCAAATCAACTCTTTTAAAAAATTTTCAGTCTTTAAAAAGATTGTATCAATAACAACAGATTTTCATATTTCTCTATAAGTTCTAGAATTACCTGTCATTTTTTAATAAAAATCTTGCTGAGGTTTTCATTGGGATGACAGGAATGTATAGGTCAACTTTGGAGAAATTGACAGCCTCATATTATTGATACTTTCTAATTCATTAATATACACATCAAACATCTTTTTATTTAATGTAGGTCTTTACGTTTTCTTTACTATTTTGTGATTTTTAGTGTAGAGGTCTTAGTGTCTGTCATACTTCCCCTGCATGTTTGATGTTTTATGATCTTACTATAAATGCTATTGTTCAAAGTATAATTTCCAAATTATAAATATAATTTGTGGTATAAAGAAACAATGTCAATTATAATCAGTAATAAAAAATAAAATTGACTTTTATACATAGATGCTTCTTGACTTATGATGAATTTACATTCTAGTAAACCCAATTTAAGTTGAAACTATCCGAGGTTGAACATTGTTTTAGTCAGCTTTTTCCCTACTGTGATTAAAGGACCTGAGCAGAACAATTGTAGAGGAAAATTGTATTTGGGAGCTCATGGTTTCAGAGGTCTCAATCCACAGACAGCAGTCTTCATTCCTTGGGTCTCGAGGTAAGGCAGAACATCATGATGAGAGTGTAGTAGAGGGAAGCAGCTCACATGATGATCAGGAAGCAGAGAGAGAGAAATCTCCACTTGCCAGATATAAATATGTACCCCAAAGTCACACCCGCAATGCCCTCCCTCCTCCAGCCACACCCCACCTGCCTTTAATTACCACACAATCTCATCAGGTGATTAGTTCACTGATTGGATTAAGGTTCTTGCAAACTCATTTCCCCTATGAACTCTCTTGCATTGTCTCACATGTGAGCTTTTGGGGGACACGTCACATACAAACCATAACAAACATGCATTTATAATACCTCACCTACAGAAAATCATGGCTTGGCAGCATGATGCATTATAGAGTATTGGTTGTTTGTGTGAGTGCGTGGCTGCTGGAAGCTGTTGTTTCTGATGCTGTCCAGTATCACGAGAGAGTATTGCACCATGTATCACCGAGTGGGAAAACGCCCACATTCAAAATTTGAAGTATAGATTCTACTGAATGCTTAGCACTTTTGCACCATTGTAAAGTCAAAAAATTATAAATTGAGCTATCTATATTGACATTTCTGTCATTTAGCCTTACTTGGTTGTAAGTGTGTATGTGCTAACATGCATTCCTTAAAATGCCCTCTGTATATAGCTATGTTTCATGGGGAGAAAAAAAAATCAAAAACAATTTTACTTTTTCCATTCTACTCTTTAGATTTTTTTTCTAAATTTTTTTGTTCTAATAAGTTATACATGACAGTAGAATGCATTTATATATCTTAATAGATCATACATAAATGAAGTGTAATCTCTCATTTTTCTGATTATACAAATTATAGTATCACATTGGTCATGTAGTCTGTTTCACTCTATCTTTCCTACCCCCATACCCCTTCCCTCCCTTCACCTTCCTCTACCTAACATAAAGTGACTCTATTCTTCCCTATCCTCCTCCCCATCCCCACTTATTGTGAATTAGCATCTGCATACCAGAGAAAACATTTGGCCTTTGGTTTTTTTGGGTTTGGCTTATTTTACTTAGCTTGATATTCTCTAACTCAATCCATTTACCAACAAATACCAGAATTTCATTCTTCTTTAAATCTTTAATATATATATATATATATAATTAACATTTTCTTTATCCATTCATCTGTTGAAGGGCATCTAGGTTGATTCCATAGCTTAGCTATTGTGAGTTGAGCTGCTGTAAATATTGATGTGGCTGCGTCACTGTACTATACTGACTTTCAGTCCTTTGGGTATAAACTGAAGAGCAGGGATAACTGGGTCAAATGGTGGTTCCATTCCAAGATTTTTGAGGAATCTCCATACTGCTTTCCATAATGGTTGCACCAAATTGCATTCCCACTAACAGTGTATGAGTATACCTTTCCCCCCATATCCTTGCCAACATTTACTATTGCTTGTATTCTTGATAATTGACATTCTGATTGGAGTGAGATGAAGTCTTTGAGTAGTTTTTTTTTTTATTTACTTATTGATTCATTGAACACAAATGGAGTACAGCTATTGTTTCACTGGTTGTACACAAAGTAGAGTCACACCATCTGTGCTTTCATGCATGTACACAGGGCAATGGTATCTGTCACACACTCTGTTATTAATTTTACCCCCCACCCGCCCCCACCTCTCCCTTCCCTCTATGCTAGCTATCTTTCCTCCATTCTTGCCATCTTTCCCCCCCACATTATGCATCATCATTCATTTATCAGAGAGACCATTCGGCTTTTGGATTTTTGGGATTGGCCGATCTCACTTAACATAACAGTTTCCAACATCATCCATTTACCTACAAATGTCATAATTTTATTCTTCTTTATGGCTGAGTAATATTCCATTGTGTATATATACCACA
>JAJEJO010052393.1:0-34007 GCA_020662805.1 Glaucomys volans
AAGAGATGGTAGCAGTGACAACCCAGACATAGAACATTGTCACCTGTTACACCTGCGGGAGGTCTCCGCCTCCCTCCCTGAGCTCTTCCCTCACCTTTTCCCTGTCTTCCTTTGTATTCTGCTATATCACCATTCCTGATGGAACTCTTGTTTTAGGCAAGCAGCAAGGCAAACCCCCATTTCCACTATTGCCCAAAATAGGAACACTCAGGAAGGGGTCCCTTGTTTTGTTTATAGGCCTTCATTAAGAAGAGATATGTTTCTGAACACATTTTCCCATGTCATCACCATTATTCATGGTCACTACTTACTCTTCATTGTATGCTTTAGTGCATTGTTTACATGTGAAACACTGGCAATTTCATATGGTTCAACCTGATATTTTAGTATATTTTTGTGGTTTAAGCAATGGACTATAAATAATATTGTCTACATAGATTCAAATAACTGACTTACAAATGATTTCTGACAAATATTTGCTTCAGTGCAACTATAGTGTTTCATTCATCTTTGTATCTCTTTACAACACTTACAATAATACCTTACACACTGAGCTACTCAGTAAGTATCTATTGAATGAAATAAGAATGTGATTATTTTTATCTATGCCTTGTTCCTCAAAAGATTCAAAGCCTTAGCTTCAAGAATAGAACTCATTCTAAGAGGGACTAATTATACTCAAAAATTGTACTCAATTATTTCAAAAGAAATTATAAAGGAGAGATTGACCTGGGACTAAACCATTTAGAAAGAGTTTAATCATAACCACATCAAAATTCCAAGGTACCTGACCTACACAGGATGACCTATCAAATATCCTTACTTCCTTAAGTGTTCCGTGCTTCAGGATGATCAAGCTAGCCTAAGATTCCCTTGTCTATTCCTCTAGAGAAGAAGCCAGTCTGGACCAACTCCGGATCTGAGTACTGGAAGACAAAGGTGAAAAGAATCATTCACTCAGACTGAATTAACACAGGGAGAGTTTACAAAATGTCAAAAGACCAGTGGATAGATTCAAGGATGCGAGGACAGATAAGAGGATAGACAAATGGATGGGTGGATAAAGACAATTGGGTGAGGAATATGTTCATGTGAGAAGGAAAATGAAGAACAGGAAAGAAACAATTCATGTCTCTTGATGTCTACATACTTATATTGGAGTTTGTCTCCAACCTTCACAGTTCTCTTTTTAGAATAGCGTGTGGCACCCATGTGTTTGGCTAACGAATCTACACTGAGGCATTTCTGCCTTGGCAAAGTCCAATTCTGCTGAGCACACTTCTAAGAAATAGGCTCGACCCTGATGATTACTAAATAAGAACATAATTAATTATTTCTTCAACTGAATAGTCCTGAATTCTACCACAAATCAATCAGTTCTTCTAGCCTAAGAAGCTCTGACTCTATTTTAGCTCAATGAAAACAAAATCAATGAAGGCCAATTATAGCCCATCTCGTTAGAGTATGCAAATGGTATGCCATACAAATGTGTAGCTATTGCCTCAGAGCAGCAGAGGAGGATGGAGGAGCTAAATGCAGACTGCTACTGGCCCCTAGCTGCTCCGGCTGCATGGTACCGCCATAGCTGGAGTCTCCAAACAGGAGGCCCAGGAAGGATTCCTTCCTTCCTTCCTTCCTTCCTTCCTTCCTTCCTTCTTTCCTTCCATCCTTTAAAAATATGTCTTTGGAGACTCCTATACAGAAGGCATCATGTTGGGTCATCCAGGTGCTAGGGCAAGTCTAAGAGCAGGTATTTGATGTTCAGGGGTATTGATTCATAGCCTAGTGCAACAAGACTCTACATCTAAAAGCTATTTTTTAATGATTCATAAGTCTATAGCCTGATATGTGGTACCAACAATTTCTAAGCAAGGAAAATGTATGTCACAAAGAGCAAGGCAAGCCTCAGGGCTGTGTCTACAACCCTCCATCCATGTTCCTACCACACTACCACTTCTAGCAGTTAAAGCACAGCAGCTCTAGAGATGCAAAGGCATCAGATGGAAAGAGTAGGTCGCTAAGCTACTAGTTCCCAAACTTCAGGTATTGGCACACCATATCCCCACTTTTTTCCACATCAGAGTGCTACTGTGGTGTTAATTATTTCCCAAATTTCATTGAGTCCAAAATGCTCTTATGTTGACCTTTCTTTATTTAACCACAATGTCAGCTGAAGACAACACACCCCAAACACACTGCCAGGCCTGGCTCATGGGCATTGTAAGAGAGCGTAGTTGGCCTGACTCATCCCAATTCCAGAGAGCTCTCGATCTGGGGAAAGGTGAATCTTTAGAATCTGTGAAATAGAGTACTATTTTCATCTTTAAATCAACTCATTTGTTTTACTTAATAAATTTATTTCTAAAAAGAAACTTGTATCACCTGGAAACTAGTATCACTGACATAAATAAAAAAAAAAAGAGCTGTGTAAGTAAACACACTGAGAATAAAGGAATAAATTTAAATTCTAGCTAATGTATTCAATCATGGCATAATTATATATTACCTCTGTTTATATATTTATATTAATTCATATTATATATTTATATATTATATATATAGGTTTGTCTTCTAGTGTGTACATTATACTTCAATACCAAAAAAAGTCTAAGAAACAATTCTAGTTCCCAAGTCTTTGAGGCTGAAGTACTTGCTTTATTAAAAAGAGAGAATTAGCAGTTATAGAAGATTAAAACAAACTAGCACCATAAGAGAAACTTTCATCTTAACTGAATCAGAAAGACTTGAGAAAATTTTTACTCTGAATGATTCAATACTGAGTAATGAATAAACTAATTTTGGAAAGTCAAGCAAAGGATTCGAGGTAATGGAACAGAGGAAAGGTGAGCTTTGGCAGGTAAGTGGGGAAGGAGAAGCCCAAAATATGGAGGTCCATCTCAGAGAAAGCGATCTGGAAGAAATGCCAGTGAGCTAGGAGGGCCCTGAACTGCCAGTTGGAGGCAACATAATTGGCTCAGGCATGCAGGAAAGAGTGCTTCCAGGGTGTGGGAAAGGGAGATAACTAAATAGTAGTTGGGTGGAATAAGAAACAAATCTTGCCACATAACAACTTGGGCATCATACCAGAATTCCCATTGAAATGGGCACCTGTTTATCATTTCTCTTTTTTCTTATTGGAGCATTATAATTATGCATAATAGGGCAGTTCACTATGCCATATTTGTACATGCACAGAACATAACTTTAATCAATCTGATTTTTGTGGGAATGATGCTCTTCTACTGAGTCAAGATACAGAGGGTCCTATGGCAATACAGGAAAACAGTGTACACATTAGGAGGACCCTGGAATACGCTAAGGATTTGTGACAAAACTAACCCTCAGTTTTGGTACTTAATAACTGTACTTTTTTGGTCTAATTCTCTTTAACACCAACATTTATCATCTCCCTCATGGTCCTCCTGAAAAACAGGAGGAACATTTAACCAGAATGATTTTTATAGTAATCTTTCTTATACATGAGCCACTTCTTTTAACCAGAGGATATGGTTACCAGGGCAGAGATCTCTCAAGATGCAAGCCATGTCCTAAGGCAGCATGATCTGGAAGTTGGTAATCCCAACCAAAATGATGACGGAATGGAGACTTTAACTCTATACCCTGGCCACTGGACTTTCTCATGTATTTTTTGTTCCATTTGTCACTTTGAGTTCTTTTCTTGACTCTAATCATCCCTTTTAATATACAGCAACCAAAACTGGTCATTCCATTCTAAATACTTGTTGATCAATGCCAAGCATTAGAGAACGTTCCCTTGCCCTCTTCATGTCACACTCCTGTTAATACAACTCTCACTCATATTCCCTTTTTTAAATAACAGCATTACAAATTGCTGACTCATACTCATTTTATGGTCCACAATACTTCAGCCAATTCTTTGAGTACCCTTGAATGAAAATCATCAGGACCTGCACATTTAGATATGAATCTCACTTATTTAAATTATCTCCCTCCATGTCTTCTTTTTCCCTTTTCATTCTCCTAAAATATGCATTACCTATTTCCAGAGTACCATTCACTTGATCATAGAGAAATATTTTTTTAAAGACACTGACTGCCCTGTGACCTTTTGATGTCATCAGTGAGTCTCCTTCTTTCCTATCTAATTAAAGGACAACACTCTGCTCTAGTATTTTCTTGCTCCTGATACAGTAAAAAAAAGAAGAATGTTCTATTTCGCCTTTGGAAGTTGCATCTCATTTCCTGCTTTAGTAATTCTGACCTTACTTCTCTGAACCTTTCTACAAGTATTTGTCCTTGAAGTTTCAGCTTTCTCTTGACTTTGCTCTGTTTCAGATGCTTAAATAGTGCTTTGATAAATCAATGAGATTTTTTCCATCTTTCCAACTTTGTTAGATATGTGTGTGTGAAATTGTACCCACCCCCGCCCTTGACAAAGTTAGGGTAATGAACTTCAAGAAGTCTAATCTCATGCTTAAGTAATTAATTGACAAGGAGATAAAAGGAAGATGCCTCAGTGAGCAGAAATTATATCAAGAAAACATACCATTACAACACTAAGAGTGAACTCCAATGTAAACCATGGTCTTTGGGCAATAGTGATGGTCAGTGTAGGTTCATCAATCATAACGAATGTAGCATTTTGCTGGGGGTATTGGTGATGGGCATGCTATTCATGTGTTGGTGCCAGGGAAGTTGCTGCACCTTCCTCTTTTATCACTGTGAACCTAAAACTGATCTACAAAAATAAAGTCTATTATGACAATTTTTTTAAAAAGTCTTATGACTGGGACCTTTTTACAACACTAAAGAATAAATCATGACTTTTATTTGAAATATTTCTTCCTTTAATTCTTCAGTGCTTTCCTTGACTGAAATATCTCAGAAAAGGTCCCACATTATCTCCATTTACCCAATCTAGAATGTGTGCTTGCCAAACCTTTTTCTGCTCTAAACTGAATTCCTTTACTTGCTACCTTAGCCCTTTTTTTCCTGAAATGTCCACAACAGGGCAAGAATGAACACACCATTGCCACTATTCTTCATATAAATCCACTGCCAACATTCTAGAACAAACCACCCACAGTTGTTGACCTGCTTCTATCTTTACCCCACCTGCAATCTATTCTCCATACAGTAGCAGAGAGACCCTTTAAAATATAAGTTAGAGCATGTTGGCCCTTTATTTTTTGTGCTCTATCAGCTTCCCATTCACCCAAAGGTAGACCCAAACTCCTTATTGTGGCCTAACCAGGACTTCTACCCTCCAAACCTAAGCACACTCCTGTCTGCTCTGGCTGTCATGGAGTCTCCTCATTTTGGTACCAGGGCCTTTGCACTTGCTGCCCCAGCTTGGAACACCTTCCTCTTCACATCATTGTTTGCTTAAATGTCAGCCCTCATTACCTAGTCCTGCTTTATTTTTCTTCATTCCAAGGACCAAAATCAGGCATCACATTGATCATACATGTATGCATTTGTTCAGTAAATCTCCCTACCAGAATGCAAGTTCTGTGCAGACAGGGATCATGTCTGTTTTGTTTTCTGCTGTACTTCCAGCAACTGAAACAATTGCCAGAAATACAGCAAGTGCTCAGAAATAATTTTGGAATGGTTAGCAATGAATCTCTGGTCTTTTTACCTAGTAAATCCTCGAATTTCCTCAGTCACACATATACACTCTGTGATGAAAACAGATTGCTTGAGACTCATGTCCTTCTCCTCAGAAGTCTCACACAAAAGAAAGTACTTGACTTAATAGTAGGAAAGCAGTCTAGAAGTTTCTATCATGAAATACAACTCCAGGTCACTCAGTACGAAAAAATTATTTGCAGTTTATAATTTGCAGAAGAAATTTTTCTTTGGCCCACTACTCTCCAAAAGGACAGCACTGATCTGGGTTCAGGAGAGGTGAGAAAGGTTGAGGAAATAGTCATTCTGGTTGAGTGGTGAAATCTAGTTAAACATGAGAAGTACAGTGAGGACCAGGAAAAAAGGCGGGAGTAAGGAAGCTACTGGGAGAACGTGCTCCCTCTGCTGAGTCCAGTTACATCTTCAGGGAATGAAGAGCCCTAATTATAATCTCTGTGTGAACCTCATTTGAAATCAGAACTGGTCTGGAGTAAAACCCTCAGGTGGAAAACAATTGCCTATGATATCCAGAGATTGTTTTCACAAGTGTTCTTGTTTTTCTTAATGACTCCAATATTAAAAACACATTTTTCCAAAGGAGAAAACCCCTATTAAATTTCCCATTGCTTCATCACTACTAAAAATAAAGATATAATCTATTTAGCAATTATTCATTCATGCACTCCATTATTCGTTTTTAAGATAATCAGTGAATATTTGTGGCACACTCACTGTGTCTATGGTACTGAAGAAACAGCATTAATGGGAGTGAAAGATGTGATGTCTGACCTCACAGTCACAAAGATTGCAGGTGACTGTATTAGTCAATCAGGCCTCAAACGTAACTGCTCTCTGATTCTATTGTTGAGAAGAGAGTTGATTTTGATCCAAGCATCCAGCAGTAGCCAAACAGTCTAAAGGGAAATAATTTGGGCATTATTTGACCATGCCACAGAGGAGTGGTGGTTTTTCAAGTATATTACAAAATAAACATCCACATTGTTTATCGTTATTATGATTGAACCCAGGGACGTTTAACCACTGAGCCACACCCCCAGCCCTTTTTTATATTTTTATTAGAGACAGGGTCTCGCTAAGTTGCTGAGGCTGGGTTTGAACTCGCAATCCTCCTGCCTCAGCCTCCCAAGTTGCTGGGATTACAGGCATGTACCACTGTGCCCGGCTGTTACTCATTTCTTAATAAGGTGTTATTGGGTATGGAGCCTATAAATTGTTTAAGGACAGAGACTGCATTTTCCAATAGCATTCCAACACTTAAGTTAAATTGTCTTTTCTCTTGTAGTATACCTGGTGTTAGAAAAGGACTGGACTTTGCTCTAATCACAGAATCAAGATAAGGTGGACATGTGATTTATGCTTAGAAATGCTTACTTGCCATTCTTTTCACACACACACATACAAAAACAAGCAGAACAGAAAAGAGAATCTGAAGTCCTCCAAGCATCCCAATTCCCCTCCATATGAGCCTCCATAGCAGCAATAAATAAAAGAGCTTTCTTGGTCTCCACTTCAAACTCTATCTACCATGCTTTTCTGCCTGGCAGAACCTGGACAAATAAAAACCACATTTCCCTGACTTGTTTGAAGATGCGCTTGGTTAAGACTCAAATTCAAGCCTGTGTCAAGAAGGCAAGGAGATGTTCGTTTTGTTGGTGCAGATTTAGCAAGCAGAGCCTGGCTCTAAAGCCCCGGATGTTGGAGCCAGCTTCATGTTTTCTGGACTTTGTCCCCAGATGGCCCCTGTTACCAACAGTGAGCCTGTGACCGGCTAATACTCCAACTTCCCACCTGTGCCAAGTCACAACCCTTTGCCTGACCAGCTTCGGTTGTCCTTTTGGTGGCTGCAGGAGGTCTGGCCTAGGCCTGCCCCTCCACTCCTTCCACACTCTTCCCCATCCTGTGTGCTAAGTCCCCTGCATAACAAACTGAAGCTGTTTCTCCTGGGTGCCACTAAACGCTGACCGATAACCACAAGCCACCCAAGAGTTAACTGTCAAAGCCAGGCACCCTCTCCTTTTCCATCTGTCTCTAGAAAATCCTTCCTGCATCTTATCTAAACAAGACTTTGTGTGGTATTTTAAGGTTTTTACTTTATGCTACTTTAATGACTCCTTAAAAAGAACATAAAATTCCTTTTATGTCTCCTCGTCCTTTCTCCTCCTCCATTTTTAGTCGGCCTCCATTTCCTGGGTCATGGTGAGCTCCTTGAAGTAGGCCTGTTAATGCAGGGCTAATAAAACCAAGACGTGCCTTGAAAATATTGGACGAGGGCTTGTGGGGCAGGATGGAAGTAGGAAATTTCATTTTTACTCCAGTACAAAGTAGTTTGTTAAAAAAGAAAGAAACTCTGCCCCCGAAAAACATCAAAATCTAGGATCCCGCAGTTATATTTAAAACAGAACGCTAGAGATAATGAAGTCAATCCTTCCAAAGTTAAATGAAAGAACGAGATTCTTACTTCTTTGCCTTTTTAAGCCAACTACCATCTTCCAGCACGTAGAACAAAATTATAATAACAATAAGAATAGTTCCTAGTGAGAGCTGATGCTGTGTAACCCTATGTGACAGATCAACGATTATTTCCACAACTCACCTCACCCCTGAGACATCATTTCCTTTCTACAGACAAAAAAATTGAAAATAAAAACTTGAGGCATAGAGAGAACAATAAATTACTCAGGGTTTTAACTCTAACTCTAAAAATAAACCTTCTAGTACATTCATTCAGCTCTTCTTTGAACAAAATTTTTGAGCACCCTGAAGGGACTTGGGAGCCAGGGCAGGAGATCCAGCTGTGAGGACATAGGGCACAGTTCTACAGTAGGCCCACTGGTCAAAACAGAAGGGACCAGCTGTGCCCACTGCCATTGCCCAGGAAACCTCATGTGACCAGCTCTCAAGGTATCAGACACCATCTCTTTCAAAGAAAACCTTGTTTGGGTTCTGGTCTTTCACTTTTGCTTTCCATGCCTGAATTTGCAATTCAGCACTACTTACTAGCTGTGTAACCTCGGGCAAGCTATTTAACCACTTTGCCTCGGTTTCCTCATCTTTCAAGTGAGCATCATAAAGTCGACTGACCTCAAACGAGTGATTATGTGGATTAAATAGAAGATTATAAGTCAAGCACTTGGAAGAGTGCTGACATACAGTAACCCTCCCATGAGTGTTAGTCATGGTTGTTGTTACCCTTCCTGTCATTACTCTAGTATCAGATGTCATTAGATACATGCAGAGTACTTACACTAGAGTAGGTGAAAATCTCAGGGTATTCGCTTTTCAAAAAGGAACAAAAAACAAACAGACTAGCTCATTCATTTTAGTTTCTGATATCCAGATCTGCGGGATGCTATAGTTCATTTTGATAGTCTACGCTGATTTCTGTCTCTTCAAATCAGAAGTACTTTAGTACATCCAGATGGTCTCTCAAAAAATAAGTCCCTTTGTAAGGGACTGCTGTGCCACCCAAATTCCAATTTCAAGAGTGAGGAATTTATTCCCACAGTTGCTGGGAATGCTGCCCTCCCTCAGGTCTTGGACTTTGGGAACTGCCTTCAGCCAGCTGAAGACCACCATCTCACCCAAGAGATGACCTCTTCCTGGGGTCAACTCACATTCAATAACTCATTGATATAGCAGTATAAAAATCCAGCCTCCAAGCCCAACTTGGGACAACTCCATAAGGCTGTCCCAGTCGCAGGATTCTCCCCAGGGTCAGCCACATCACAGTCCAACTTCTCCTTCTCCCCAACCCCTCCCCAGCAGGTGCTGCACCCCAAAGCACAGTCTAATAAACTCCTTGCCTGCTAATTTTATATTTAGAGTCCACCTCCCAGATTCTATGATTTGAATGTGTCCCCAAAAGTTTAAGTGTTGAAAATCCCTAATTCCTGAAGATACAGTGTTGAGAGGTGGGACCATTAAGAGGGGTACAAGGATGTAGTTGAGTGGTAGACATCTTGCTAGCATGTGTGAGGCCCTGAGTTCAATTATCAGCACCCTTGAAAAATAAAAATTTTAAAAGAGGTGATCATGAATGAATTCATGCCTTTATTTCAGCAGTGGTGTAGTTATAAGGAGAGTGGTATCCTTATAAAAGATGAGATGGGCCCTCTTCTCTCTAGGATGCACACTCTTACTCTTCCACCTCCTGCCATGGATGGCACAGCAAGAAGGCCTTCTCCAGATGTGTGAATTTGGATTTCTCATCCTTAGAACTTCCAGAAGAATGGATTTCTCATCCTCCAGAATTTCCAAAACAATGAGTCAAGTAAATTTCTTTTCTTTATATTACCCAGACCCTGGGTTTCTGGTCTAGCAGCAGAAAGGGGACTAAGGACAAGGGACTCCAACCTGCAGCATCCATTCTGTAGGTTTCAAGTTTGCCACATGTCAAAACTGCTCTCTTCAAAGCTACCAAACACGACTCCACTAGTTACACTGGGCACCCTCAGGTTCCTGTGCATTCCCAGTTAGCAGTATGACCCAGATTGAGTCCTCTTGATACAGTGGCTGTCACAAACTCCTTTCTAGCACTTTCGTTTTGTTTAACCTATCCATAGGTTTGAGGTAGCAGATGTTCAAATACTGCTCCGCCCAACATCTTGTTCTGACCTGACTTTAGGATTGGGCCCAGGAAGCCTGGTTTCTTCCTCCCCTTGCATGAGGCTCCCCACCACCTTATGCAAACAGACTTCTGAGAGGCCCTCTGGACCCCAGCTAAGACACAACAGATGTGACTTGCCAGTCCCTATGGTTTACCCTTTAATTAATTTAATTGTTTAGTGTCATGTTCTGGTAGGGGCTGAGCATAAATATTTGCCTTCTAAGCAGAAAAGAGTCTGATTCAGCCTAGTTCTGAATAATTTTTAAAATACTGAACAATTCCTGGTTCTGTTTGAAACCAAAAGATTAGTCTCAGCAGGAAAAATTCGCCCCCATGAGGATAAATTCAGCACATTTGCCATCCGACCTATGTACAATTTCCTGCTTCTTGATAAGGAGGACATGACAAATTTGCTTTGCTGCCCAGACCAGGCACTCCAAATGTGTCTCTCTCCTCCTTGAGCACAAACCCAGCCTTATTGTGTCTGCCTCATCCTGTCATCACTGCCAGAGCACTTGAGGAGAATTAATCCCCGACATCGAGGTAACTTCACCCAGTGAAGAGAAGTCAGTGGAGCTGCCACAGAAGAGGAGAGCAGAACCCTGGGCAGTGCGGGTGCCTGGACAAGGGTGCTTTGACATTTCAGCTGTTCTCATTTGGGTCACACTTTCATGCTGTGCTGACAGCTGTCCATGGTTCTCATCCCTGCAGAGTGAGCAGACCCCTGACTCTCCATCCTGGTTCTCAGCCTATGAGAGCAGATAGCCCGGTGTGTGTATAGATGTGTACGTGTGCTAATGGAGGAGGATGCCCTGTATCCCAGAGGAAACCCAGGCCCTCCCCCAGCGAAAAAGCTATTACTTCTGAAAGAAATCCTACATCAACCTTTTCTAACATAGGTCAAAATTTAATCCTAAGAGATTTATCACATGGATGTGTTATGCTTTAAATCTGTACATTCGCTAGAAAATGGTGCTCATGATTATAGTAAATATCAATAAAAGGATGGATTCAGTTCAGGGAAAAAAAGGTTGCATAAACTGACAAGAGAAATAACTTCCACAAGTTAATCCATCATAGCAATTGAATGAAATGGCTATATTAGGATTGATAATGATAATCTTCATAGCTCCTGGGGACTGGGTAGCTATGTACTGGGTATTGTGCTAAATGACTTACAATATCTCATTTAATCCTGAAGACTAAATTATAGTGAAGGGATTAAGGCCTGGTTGGTTTATAGATAATAGATTTAGAGGAATTAAGTAGACCCCACATCCCACCCCAGCAAGTTACACCACTAGAAAATGGTGGGGAAAGGATTGCAGCCCCAGGCTAACTCCTCAGTTCGCCTCCACTCATTGGCCACTGGGTGCTTTTCACACCTTGAAAACAGGTGTAAAAAGCACCTGTCACAGGTGACACAGACTGAGACAGATGCCTGCAGTCAGCCATGCTTTCTCCTTCTCCTGTCAATAGCTATAATCTGGGTCAGGGACTGCCCATTCTAAGATGAAACCAGAGGACTACTTGCCTTGGCACTCAAGGACTCCTGTCTGAAGACCCTCACTTGCCAGCCTGGCTTCTCTGCAGATAGAATGCCCATCAGGCCCCCTCCCTGTTCTCTTCCCTCACATTCAAAGCCACTAGAACCTGGACACATTCTCAGAAGTTAGAAGTACATTTCCCAGGACAACTGCCCAGTCTCATTACTAAAGCTGAATATATCACAGTTTCCAACCCATTTTCATCTTCAAGGCTTTCAGTTATGCCCAGGATTTATCTTCAAGTCAGCAGATACACTCTTTTGACTAAAGGGCTTTCTTACGTATTTTTTATCTTCTTAGATACACAATAAGCACTGAGCCACAGCCTGCACCACATAAGGAAGTTTGGTCAAAGATCAAACTGATGGACTACATATCAGACAGTGGTCCCAAAAGATTGTATCATCTGTTGATGTCATAGCCATCTTAGTTTGTATAAACATGCTCTGTGATGTTTGTACAACAATGAAATTGTCTAACATATTTCTCAAAACATATCACTTTCATTGAGCAATGCATGATTGTATTTACACGGCATTTCTGAGTGCCAGGTATTTTATTTTTAGTTAGAAAAGGCATGTCTGAGCACAGCTCCCCACCATCCTGAACTGGCCATTCCTTCCTCTTACTCTCAACCTGGGGAGGCACTTCTTTAGCACTCGGCTTGTGTCTCATCAACCTGCAGATACCTGAGGACCTAATTCACCAGCTATTCCAAGAAGGGAGGTCATTGACAGCTAAGGGTTTGTTCTGTCATCTTCTGCTGTTGGAGGCCCTTGCACATAGCAAGAACTCAAAAAAGCCTTTGAATTGAATTTTACCTTTAACTCATATAGAAACAAAGTCCAATTTGGGCACTGAAAGTCTTATGTCCTAGGAACTCCTGTAATATGGGGCATATTTGCACCTACAGGAAGTTCAGCCCCACCACCCAGGGAAAAATATATTCATTTGTCCTTTTCCAAAAAATATAAAATAAAACCCAACATGACAGATTTAGAGAAATTATCAGCTTCAAGATAAATTTAAAGAGGCAAAATCTTAGCCCTAAATATATTTCTTTCCTATGATCTTTTAAAGAGCCTTATAGTTACATCATAACAATTGAAATTGAGCAATGCATGATTGTATTTACATGGCATTTCTGAGTGCCATGAGAGGGGAGGGGCCAAGAGACAGCAGGAAGAAGCCAGACTCTCCCTGTGTGTGTCACCTCGTGGAACCTTGATGTGAAGTGAACTAAATTGTACCTGTGTAATTTTAGCAGCCTACTCTGCACGTTTTTAAAAATAATTTTTTCTTAAGACACAAAAGGTTAAGGAGAGGTTGTAGATTTGACTGGAGAGCCTAAAAGCCAGATATTATTTTTGAGAGACTATAATAGCCTGGTGATCAGTTCAAGAAATCACAGTCATTCAAGATGATGTCTTACATGTACTGCCTTCTCTGTAAAATGAATTTACCTTTTCATTATTATTTACTGAGTGAGCCAGTATTTCATTTGTATGGATTTTATCCAGCAACTAGGGAGAAAAAACACAGAAAATCTAATAAAAAGATGAAGCTGCTGTACAATATTTGGAGTCTGTATCCAGCCTTTGGAGGTCACATTTCTGTCTTTTTTATGATGTTCATTTTAGAAAATGAAAAAATGTATACATATGGAGATACACCTTTTCTGTATTCCAATTCACAGTGAATTTGATCTGACAAGCATAGAGATACACTTATCAGGAAAGACAGCAACAAAATAGTGCAAAAATAAAATTGCAACCTCATGAGCAGGTTGGCCTGGGTGGTTTATCATTTGAGTAATGATGTGGAAGCTCGCCTGCCTGGCCCAGGCATCTCAGTCCTACCATCCGGGATGGGTGCCGGGAACAGGATTCAGTTGGATTTGGCATGTTGTACCATTCCCCATGGATCAAGCTAAATCCTAGAAAGCACATTTATCAGCAAGTCATCCCTTCTGAAAAGGGTCAGTTGCTAGGCTCCCAACCGCTTCACAGCTCTGGCTCTTCGTCCACTGTTAATGCCTGGGGGTAGTGGGCTTCATAATTAAGCCTCCAGTGTGGGGAGTCATTACATTATGCTACCTATCTCTTGTGCAATGATCTTCCAAGTTGTGCCTCCTTAAGATTGCAGAGTCACTGCAAAGCTCTATGACCCTTAGATTTTCCCAATTAATAGATACTAAAAATAAAGTTACTATCACACAAGCTTTCTTAAATTTTTACCACCCAAACAGAGCCCCCATACTCAAAAAGGTAAAGAACCACCTGTCTGGTGGGAAAGGTGTGACTGAGAAGCCTAGACTTTATCCTGCCGTAGACACTAACTAGCTTTTGGATCTAAGCAAGTCATTTGTCTCCTTTATGCTTCAGTTTCTTTAACAGATAAAGAAAAACAGGTGACAAGAAGCTCTTCTGGAAGTTTTTTAATGTGTTTAAAAGGACATGTTTGTTACCCATCCAGTTTCCTGCCACCTTGCTAATAACCCTGACCCCAAATATCAAATTAGCAATATTCATGTGTGAAGTATCAAATCTACCTGAAAGTATCATCATGAAGCCCAACTCAACAATTAGGGGATTCCATTCCAGTCCTCTTTGATTGCCACATTGTATTTTCTTACCTCCTCGCCTTCTTACAGGTGGTATGACGTTTACCCGTCAGACAACATTGCTTACAGCATCCAAAATACATGAAGGGACACTCCCTTTTAATCAGTGCAGCAGCTGGCGTCTGTACCACCCAGATCCAGAACCACAGACGCAGCCCCAAACCTTACAGGTCACACAGGGGAGTGTCCAGGGTCAGTTGCTTGGTATTCACAACCAGCTGAAGAAGAGGTCAGAGCTGGACTCCAAGTCACTGGAGTGGAAAACAGGACAGAAGTGAGCTTGGTATCCACCCCAGCTATTACAAAATCTGTAGGCCCAGTTTACCTGTGGCCGATTTCCCCCAATTTGTAGCTCAAACTAAATCCTAAACCTTCACTTGAGCTGAAAATCAAAATTCAAGTCCAAATCAGCAGTAAAACCTGCAGTGATTCTGAACAACGGCAGTGTTTGAAATAATGCAGCACCTGGCACTTCAAAGACAACTCTCAGAAGCTCAGTATTAAGGAAGTATTTGAAGCCACAGCTCTGCATTCACCTCGAAGGAGAAAAATAGCATCACTACTCCTAGGAAATCTCATTAAAGAAGAAAAGTGGAACACTAAATGGTATTGATTGATTATGACTCTACAAAAAGCTTATATGTACATTAGTAAAGAGAGGATTGTAATCCTCTCTTTGAATCATAAAAATGACTCACCATTTATTATTTTTGGTAAATCTGTTTACATTTGGAAGGAATGGAAGAGAGCAGTGTGCAGAAACATTCAATATAACTTTTAGTGAACCAGTTTTAAACAAACGACTCTGATACTATCCCATACCATGTTCCTTTAGAAACCTCTGACATCCTCAGAGCCAAACTCCATAATTCACTAGCCATTTCATTATCTAAATCAGAGGCTCCATCATCCCCTTCCACCACCACCCCTGTGGTTGCTGTTCTTCGCTCCACCCAGACCAGAAGCCGCAAGTTGTCAGCGAACCCAAAGTGCAGCCCCACTGGAAATGGGTATGACCCCCCAAATGTTTGGTCAGATGGTATTATCCATCAGGGCTGGAGGGACACAAAGCCAGCCCAGGGCGGAGGCTTTCAGCTGTATGTTAATGCTGACCTTCTCTGAAGCAACATGCTCTCTCCAGCTTCCACACATGTCTAATCACTAGGGAGTTGTCTAGCTACACGAATTTTTCACATTTGTCAGCTAAATCAGCGCTCCAAATGCACAATGCAGCACTTAGAAACATTATGTGAATTTATTAAATTCTCTGGAGGACTTTGGGTCCATAAAGCAGTAAATTGATTACAGGGAACTGAGGCCATAATATTTTCATCAGCAACAAAAGCAGTCATGCTCCCATATTGTCCATGGCATGTGAAGAGAAACAGTGCCTCACTTCACTTGAGCCAGCAGGCTGGGATTCACAGAGCAAATGAGAAGGCTCTGAGATGCGTCGACATGATGTATCATTGAATCAGTTTCTTTTAGAGCGACAGCTTTGGGGTACGTTACATAAAAGAAAACATGTAAGAAATATAAATGGTCTCTTTCCACTCTTGATTTGCCTATGAATGCTTTCAGAATCAGCCCTTGAGATCATAGCTGCTCATTGACTTTACCATGAAATAGCCTATTGATGTTGCTATCAAAATGATGGGCATTACTAGCAAGCTGAGAAGAGAGGAAGGTTAACAGTGATGACATAATTTTGATAGTGAACATTCTTCTATGTGGGCTGGTGACCATGGAACTGACTCCCTATGACCCCTCCACAGAGGAAAGGGACCATCCTAACATTTTCTAGAATGTCTAAAGTGCGAGGAATTATTACAGTTGCTTTCCTGTTTGTTCTTCTATGTCAACCTGAAGAGATGGGGATTATAATTCCTGTTTTTAAATTTAAAAACTGAGTCTTAGCATAGTTAAGTAATTTGCCCAAAAATCACCAGAGTTGAGAAATGCTTAAGTTGGGATCCAAATCAGGACTCTGTGTTTCTAAAGACACGCTTGTTCTGGGATCCCACTTCAAATTATTGGCTGCTCATTTCTTCTAAATCATCTGGCTCTTCCAAATGGTAATTGGCCATCTTTCTGCTACTCCTGGGGAAACTCTGAGGAACCTGAGTGTTTCTGGATGTTGAGGAAAAGGTAAATCTAAGCACAATTCTGTGAGTGTCGGGTCCCCAGAGGTGTCACCTCAGAACCCTTCCACTGTGCCTTTGAACTTGCTTCCGATATCCTGGCGAAGGGAACAATTATCAAATTCAGGTGTGGTGAAGTATAATATTTTTTAAATCCATGTCTAGATTTTGATAAACATCTAAAATGATCAGAGTTCTTCCCTCTGCATTGAAGGTTGGCGGTACGGGCAACTTAATCAGAGTGCTAAGTCCTCCTCCTCTGTTACCTCCGGACTAAACAAGGTCTCTGTATCAGAGAAGTTGAAACCTTGCTGCAGAGCAGGCTAGGGACTTCGGGAGTAAACTCCCCTCCTTACACCAGAGCCTTTGAACTGACCCCCTTGGACTGTGAGGGAGAAGGAGCAGAGTCTCCTTAAGATCTAAAAAATCTGGGCTACTGGTCAACATAGAAGGAAGGGCTCTGCTTTACTACCCTGTGGATTCACAGTGTTTGGCAGACTGCCTGGTATACATAGACCCCAATAAGTGTTTATTAGATTCAACTGAAATATTAAGAGATCTCAGCCATTTGTCAAGTCATAAATATCAGAGAATTGAGAATTACCTTGTGAGCTGTTTTTAAATATAGTAATTTGTGAGCATAATTGTATTTCATAGGTGTTGATTCACAAAGCTTAAGCCAGAACTTCCCAGTTCATCTGAGAACTATTTAGTCAAGCAACTCTTGGCTTTGTAGGAAGCCCCATACAATATTTATTATATATTTATTATATCCAAATTATTCCCACAATCTGTGTCCATCCATAATAGCCTTTCAACACTGGAATTATCCAGGCCACGCCAGGAATAATTCCATCTTGGAATTAGCCATCGCTTTGTGTATTTTTTCCTCCCTGTATTATTGGCTGCAATTGCAGAAACTGCATCTTTCGCTCACTTTTTCCTCCCAAGAGTGTTAGCTTATTTTCCCCCCTTATGGAATGTCTGATGCTAAAAATTTCCCACTCTTTCAGAAATTTATCTAATTTGTTTTGAGAATAATGTTATGAACTCTATTTAAATAGCATCCAAATCCAGTTGCCAGTGCTGTGTGAAACAGCACCACCTACTGGTAACATTGTCACATTACACTGTCCCATCCTTCCCTGAAATCAGCCCAATATCCCTGAACTCTCTCCTGTTGAGAAACTTTCCCAAGTAACTTCACAAACAGTACGGACTAGAAAGACTTCAAATGCAATATTGTCTGTAGTGGGAATTGAACTCAGGGTCTTGTGTATGCTGGGCAGGTGCCATACCCCTGAACCACACCCTTATTTCTTAATATATTTTGCCATCAGGAAGACCACTCCTCACTCACAATTTTTGCTCAATAAAGAAAATGTATGATTTCCACCTTTTTTCTTGGACCAAAAATTTGTAAAAGGCAAAGGTTTCCTTCAAGTCTAACACCAGTGTCCAGTGGTTTAAACCAAACATTTTGTGTCTTTGTGTTTATATGGGCTCAGAAATACCATTCCACATGCAGTAAAAGTATTTGGTTACAAAACACCAAAACAAGCTTTAATAATTGGGTATTTTCATTAAATAGAACAAAGTTTAAAAAGAAAAATAATAATTGGGTTTTTTTCTACTGTGAACATGTATTTATTACTGATCAAACTATTCATTCCAGGATTGGGGTGGTAACTCAGTAGTAGAGCACATGTAAGGCACTGGGCTCTATCCTCAGCACTACATAAAAATAAATAAATAAAGGTATTGTATCCATCTACAACTAAAAAATGTTTTTAGTTGTGAATTGGTACAGTCACTCTGGAAAACAGTGTGGAGATTCCTCAGAAAACTTGGAACAGACCCATCTTTTGACCCAGTTATCCCACTCCTCAGGTTATATCCAAAGGACTTAAAATTAGCATACTACAGTAACACAGCCACATCAATGTTTATAGCAGCTCAATTCACAACAGCTAGAACCAACATAGATGCCCTTCAACAAATGAATGGATAAAGAAACTGTGGTATATATACACAATGGAATATTATTCAGCCATAAAGAAGAATAATACTATGGCATTTGCAGATAAATGGATGGAATTGGAGAATATCATACTAAGTGAAATAAGCCAATCCCAAAAAAACAAAGGCTGAATGTTTTCCCTGATAAGTGGATGATGATATATAATAGGCTTGGGGTGGGGAGTGTGAGAGAAGAATGGAGGAACTTTAGATTACGAAGAGGGAAATGAGAGGGGGAATGAGAGGGGGGTATGAAAAATGGTGGAATGAGACAAACATCATTACCCTATGTACATGTATGATTACATGAATGGTGTGAGTCTACATCATGTACAACCATAGAGACGAAAAGTTGTATCCCATTTGTGTACAATGAATCAAAATGCAGTCTTTAAAAATAAAAAATAAATAAATAAAATTTAAAAAAATGAAAAATGCAATAGAAAGCTTCAAAAAATATTCATTCCATAAATATTAACTAGGCTTAGGGATACCACAGAAAGTCACCTAGATCCTGGCCCTGCCTGGAAAAGAATACACAACCCATAGAGTGTCATGGGTAGAAAAAAACAAGGAGCTGTGGAACAAGCACACCTAACATAGTCAAGGTGACTCAAGGACAACCTTACAGCAGGCAGTCCTGGTGCCCCACCCAGATCCCCTCAACACACTGAAAGTCATTTGTAGCTTTAATAGATAGTTCTAGACACATTCATGGTTTCCTACATCAAACATCTGCATTTCTCTGTCAGGTGACACTTGCCAGCCACAAAACGCACAAGCTGGAAGTGCCAGGGAATTACACCCCCAAAGCAGCCCTCAGACAGTGAGAGATGGAGCTGGTGGATGAGTACCCCAGCTTCCCTGCCCCTCAATAGAAAATTCTGAAGTGTATCCTACTCTTAGAAAGGCCCCGGGGAGCGCACACAATGAATGGTGACAAGACCGCTTCAATTTCAACAGGCTTAACAAACGACTTCCATCTTCCCCACAAATGTTGTGAAGCAATTAAGAATTAAGACCAAAGAATAAGGAAGACAAAAGACTGAATATCACGCTGTTAATGTTAAAGAATATGATTTATGATTTTAGGCAAGTAGATCACATTGCACTCAACCTGAGAGTTAGACTTTTATCTTTTGAGTAACAAGTACCACTGCATGGGAGCAAGCTTCTGAAAAACAGGGAGGTCCAGAAGTTGGAGTAGAACGCAAGCTGCCCACAGGCAGGCTCCCTTCCAGGAGAAAACAGAGTCAGTCCTGCCACATTCCTCCTCAGATAAGTGATTCCTCCTCCATCAAGAAGCAAAGAAGGGGCATAGGAAAGTCAAAGGTGTTAGACTAATGCGCTCCCTCCACGTGGAATAAAACCTCACCAGTGAGAAGAAGTGTCCCCCCACCACCAGTCCATCCCACCTCAACACTGGGAGAGGGTCTTGCTACACCAGTGATTCCTCACACCATCACTCAACATGACAAGTGAAACAAAATCATTTAATTTCCACAGAGCATATATGAATTCTTACCACAATTACAGCTTCTTAATGCCCTCAACATTCATCCCAATTGGTCCCCTCTTAAGATCACAGTAATCAATTCTAAGAACAGAACATGATCATTAAATCAATATGTGTAAAAAAAAAACATAAAAAAATAGATCGATATGTGTATATTAATAAGTGGATTTTAACCACATAGTTCCCATCTATCAAGGGTGTTTAAGAAAAGCTTTGTCTTTTCCTGATTTTTCTTCTAATGTTTGTTGAACGTTGCTGTGTACTAATGCCATTACGTGTTTATTTAACCACCACAATAACTTTTTGACTTGAGTACCACATTATCCCCACTACTCAGATGAGAACCTGAGACTTGGATTAAGAAACCTGATGAAGGTCACACCAATAAAAATGGAGCGAAGCCAGCACTCAAATCTTAGTCAATCTCAGGCCTAAACTCATGCCCTTGCTGGATATGGTGGTGCACACCTGCAATCCCAGCTACACAGGAGGCTGAGGCAGGAGGGTTCTCAAGTTTGAGAATCTGAGCAATGTACTGAGACCCTATCTCAAATTTTTTAAAAGGGGGCTGATGATGTAGCTCAGTGGTAGAGCGCTTGCCTAGCGTCTAAGAGGTCTTAGGTTCTATCCTGAGTACTACAAAAAATAAAGAAGAAAGCTTATGGTCTTAATCCTCCCCCTCTAATCATTTAGCTAAGTGTATGTCTTAAAATAAGTCATTCAATGCCTTGAGGTAGAAATGCCAATAGAATAGTGAGCTCTGAAATTAATGAATGAATAATGCAAATTGATTTAAAAGTTGTCCTTCATGACTAATTAGTCTTCAAGTGCATAAACCAAACTTTGCTTAGAACAAAACTTCAGAAAACAAGAGAGAGAAAAAAGTTTCCATATTTTAGATAAAACTTTACTAAGTATCTTCCTATCTGAAATTAATCCCAGTAATACCTAACTCTTTGAGGTTCTACTCATCCCTATTTTCTGTTTTCATAAGATTTTTTGGCTTCCCCTACCCACCCTTTTTTCTTTTTCGGTACTGGAGATTGAACCCAGAGGTGCTCCACCACTAAACTAAATGCCCAGCCCTTCCCATATCTTATTTTAAGACAGGGTCTCATTGGGGATCCTCCTGCTTCAGCCTCCTCAGTGGCTGTGGTTATAGGTATGCACCACCACCCACGCCCCTGGGATCCTCTTATTTCCATGGTTTAATTTTCCATAAGTACCAATTGTGAACTATGTTCAACTCCGTATAAATGCAACAACACAGCATACTTGCAATTCATACTGCAATTACAGCTCCTTAATGCTGAGAAGTGTGATTATTTTCTTGTGTCTTTAAGTTCAGAAGTCAGAGACATATTCCCAGAATCAAACCAATACCTGAAAAAAATTAGGGGCTCAAATGAGAATTTATTTGAAGTAATGAAACAACTGAATGAACGCATGAGAAGGATTTGACTCACTAAAATAAGACTTTTTCAGGACTGGTCTCTTCTAGAAATTTCTAAAGATATGTGAAGCGAACCAAAAACAGACTAATTCAAACCAACTGACTTTGTATTCAAGGTTTTGATGTTTGTTTTTTGTTTTCTTAATGGAAATAGATTATAGGACCATCTGCACCTAGCTGGAAAGCACAGGACACAGGGATCCTGGACTCCATGCTGAGTACACCCACTCAGTGAGTCCTTATCTCCTCCTGGGGAGGGGCTGTGGTTCTGGGTTGTGTTGGACTCCGGAAAGCTGTAGTAATTAGGCACTCTATGAGCTGCAGAGGGGTGTGGATGCCTGGTGTCTGGGTTGTGGGATATGAGGGTGCTCATTTGTCCAGCAAGCATTCCCTCTGCCGACACCCCTTCCTAAGGCGACATTCTATCCCAACCACAGGAGATGATCAAGGGAACTCAAGCTGGCTGTCTGTGGCACCCCATTTCCCTTCCCATGACGGAGACAGGGTTTGACATATAACCCAGTCAGGCTGAAGTCTTTCTTTGAGATTCTTCTATCTGTAATTGAGTAATAATGTGTATAATTATTTTAAATCTGAATTTCTGGCAACCATCTTCCATGAAGCAAGAAGAATAAAAACAGAGGCAGGCATAGTGGTGCCCTCCTGTAATCCTAGGGGCTCAAGAGGCTGAAGTAGGAGGATCGTGAGTTCAAAGCCAGCCTTAGCAACTTAGCAAGGCCCTAAACAACTCAGTGAGACCCTGTCTCTAAATAAAATACAAAAAGGGCTGGGGATGTGTCTCAGTAGCCGAGTGCCCCTGGATTCAATCCCCAGTACCAAAAAAAAAAAAAAGTGAAAAACCGAGAGGGTGGGTGCTGGTGACAGAGACCCGGATGTGGTCTGCAAACCTTGGTTCCTCTATGAATCCCTTCAAGGAGACCTGTGGAGTAGAGGAATGGGCCAGGGAGAAGGAGAAGAGGAAGTAAAGGGGAGGTGCTGTGGATGAAATTGGCCAAATTATCCTGTTATGTTGTGTGCATGTACAAATATGCAACCATGAATCCCACTGTTATATATTATTATAATGCGCCAATAAAAGGGAAAAAATCAATCCCCTCAGTCCTGTGAGATAACCCCTCTTGCTGAAGCTTGTTTGAAATAGGTTTTGTTTTCAAGTCCCAAGATCCCAAAAGCCCTCACAAACTTAAGCACCATCTCTCCCGCAAACTAATGGATTGAATCTGATGCTTTCATGATGCTGACCACAAGATGGAGCCTCAAGCATTCTTTCAAAGGCTTCTTAACAAGTCACTGACACATTCTAATAGCTTATTTATGCCTCACAGAGATCCTATTTGTCTGGGCTGCAAACATTCTAGATGATTCCATATGCACTCTGGTAGTTATAATGTGTCTCCCAGAGCATCCTGGATATAATAGTTTTCAGTTTTGATCGAACACCAAAATAAACAAATGTGAAAAAAAAATAGGTTTTGGTCAGTTCTTTCAGGAAAACAAAATGTTCAGGAAATTTTGTCATGTTAAAATGTTCTTTGCCAGCCAGGCGTGGTCATGCACGCCTGCAATCCCAGTGGCTTGGGAGGCTGAAGCAGGAGGATCACGAGTTCCAAGTCACTCTCAGCAAGGGTAAGGCGCTAAGCAATTCAGTGAGACCCTGTCTCTAAATAAAATACAAAATAGGGCTGGGGTTGTGGCTCAGTGACCAAGTGCCCCTGAGTTCAATACCCAGTTCCAAAAAAAAAAATGTTCTTTGCCAGCTGGAATCACCAAGCTCCTATTATGCACCCACTAAATTAACCTGATTAACATCCCTCTCTTCATGGTCAAAAGATTTCCTGTTATTCTTAAGTCGTTCTGCCTATTGACAACTTGAAGTCACAAGTTTATGTCGCTGTCTTTAAACCAGGCTTCATGTTCACCAACTGGTCTGGAAAGTCTCCTTAAAACTTGCTCTCAGTTATGTTACAAGCTAGTGCACATAAAGTCAACACCAAAACCTACCACACCTTACAGGTTCTATCTCTGAATTATGTTTTAATGTGAGTGTATGCAAATGGAAGGGCAAAACCTCTCAGATAAAACACACAGTTCCTACTACCACAATAAAATTCTGTGAATCCTTTATACAGATTATCCTTTTGAAGACGTTCCATCTTTGGTAACAAAACATCATTATGTGTTACATTCTGGTCATAACCTACAATTTTCCTTTTGAAGACTGGGCACAATTTGTAACTAAACAATTCATTTAATTATGTTTAATATTTCCTTCTTTCTCTACACTTGCCTATTTCTACAAGGAAGCAACTATATCTATTTTGTGCCACTATATAGTTGGCACCTATAACAATGATCAACACTCAATAAATATTTATGTAGGTAATTAATAAATATTTATTGAATAAATAGACAAAAGAGAGTGTCACAAACATGTCAATTTCCTGAATAGAGAATTACTATAAAACAGGTATGTTTTAATCAGTTTTTTCATTGCTGTGACCAAAAGACCCGACAAGAACAACTGTAGAGGAAAAAGTTTATTTGGGGGTTCACAGTTTCCGAGGTCTCAGTCCATAGATGGCCAGCTCCATTCCTCAGGGTCAAAGGTGAGGCAGAACATTAAGGTAGACAGATGTGGTGAAGGAAAGCAGCTCAGGATATGATGATCAGGAAGCAGAGAGAGACCTCTCCTCACTACAGACAAAATACATACCCCACAGGCACATTCCCAATCACCCACCTTCTCCAGTTACTTCCTACCTGCCTATAGTTACCACCCAGTTAATCCCTATCCGAGAATTAACACGCTGATTAGGTGATGGCTCTCATAACCCAATTGTTTCACCTCTGAACCTTCTTGCATTATTTCACACATGAGCTTTTGGGGGACACCTTATATCCAGACCTTGCCAAGGTGAAATTATTTATCAAGATACAATCTATGTCCTGGCAAATAACAGTAGGTATGCAAATCAGTTTCCAGAATCCACTCCTACCCAGGTTGGGAAAAAAGCCTTACTCAGAGAGCCCAGGATCTACCAATCTCTAGTATCCAACCCATTTCCAGCACATCCTCTCCTCTACCTAGTGAAGAGGCTGAGAAGTTCTGGATCTATTCCTGTCCCAGCTAGAGTTCTCCCTAAACTGACTTAGTCATACATGGATTGTCTTAGTCCATCTTGTGCTACTATAACAGAATGATATAGGCTGGATAATTTATAAATAATAGAAGTTTATTTGGTTCACAGTTCTGGAGACTGAGAAGTCCAATACCAGGGTGCCTGAATTTGGTAAAGGTCTTTGTGTCCTCTTATAGTAGAAGGCGAAAGGGTAAGAGAGGGCAGGAGTGAGGGAGTAAAGAAAGGGCTGAATCCATATTTATGGATTTGATCCATAACAAATCTACTCGAGATTACCAAAGCATTTCCATGATAATAATATTAACCTGTTCGTGGATGCGGAGCCCTCATGATCTAATCACCTCTTACCAGGCCCACCTCCCAACACTGTTGCATTGGGGATTAAGTCTCCAACACAGAACTTTGGGGGACACCTTCAACCTAGAGGATGGATCTAACCTAATCTGGTCTCCGATCAGAAATAGGGTTCTTGGCCAACTCATGTTTTTCTGCCCACCTTCTCATCCAGAACTTGCTCTCCGTCAAGTCCTCTGCCAATCACCACACAGTCATCATCCCATTCGCTCCTTCCACCACACCTGAGAATTCATCTGATTAGGCTCAGTTTAGGGAGAAATAAGAGGGACTTACAGAGGTTACTTTATTTGCCCACTGTCATATAGCTTATTAAATGGAAGACAAGGTTTCAACCCATGCTGCTTGATGCTGGAGCCCAAGCTCATGGCATGGACCTATCATGTGTCAGTACCATGCCAACAACTAGATAAATGATAAAAAGTAAGATACAACACTTGGCCTTGAGTTGACAAGGCCACTAACAATACAAACCACTGCCAGGCTGCACAAGTAACCCACAGGGATTCTTCTATCAGGTTATGTACTAGGATTAATCTACTTGATAGCCAGTCACTCATTCACAATGTTGCTTAGGGCAAAGATCATTAAATTTAAGATCTGAAGACTCGTTCTAACCTCAACCTTGCTATCTATTAGTTGTAAGTCTAGTGATGGTTTCTATTTCCTATCTGAAGGTTAAAGTATAACCCCTAGTTAGCTTAGCAGCTACTATGAATTTTATAGATTTGAAAACCATAGACTTGAACGCTGTCAATATAAGATTAAGGATTATTGTTAATGCCAATCTGAAGTCACATTGCATTTTCTCCCGCTATGATTTCACACCTATTTATAAATACTTATAATCAGCTCATGAAAATTTAAGAAAGTAAAGTGTAATTGTGGCTCCTGGTGGCAAGGGAACAATGAAAAGGAAGGGACTGAGATCAAGGCAACTGTGGGATCGCTTACATGTTCAATTTATTAGCACACTTCTTGACATCTGGGTTACAGGCATGTGTTTGCATTATTTAATAAAGGATGGCATTACTACAGAAAAATATCCATAAAGCAAGAGTGTAGATGTGCACTTCCTTCAAGGTAACTTTTGTGTTTGGGGTTTTTTATGGAATTAACATGATATCACACAGATATTATGGGTAGAGATGGGGAGAAAACATATCTAACCTATTGATTTCTTTAAACCCAGATCTCAGCAAATTTCAACCTGAGAACAGAATTTAGTATCTGCTTTCCATTGAAAAACCTGTCCCCTTTGGAGTAGTAGGAAACCATACTTTTTTCCAAAATAGAACCCTGATCTAGTCTAGAGAGAGAGCACATTTGTCATAACTGTGAATTTATTTGAAGGAACAACTGGGCTTACACAGGCCATCTGGAAAAGACAAATGTTTCATAGAAGCATGTGGGAAATTTCACTGACAACATATGTAACCAAGTGAACTGCCTCTGGCATTGCCAAAAGGAGAAAATTCCATTACACACAAGGAAGGTATTTCAATAATTGCTTCAAAATAAATACACATCAATCTTTTAACTTAACTAAAACATATGTAAGGTGTAGCTATGTCCCCTTCCCCACCATGTACTGGCAACTAAATATGCAGCCTCTGCAGAGAGAAGCATTTGGTTCAGTCCCACAGGGACAACCTTGAAATTGCAGGGTTCATCTGCTCATGTTTAAAGAAATGCGTCTTCCTGCAGCTCTCCCTGCCTTTTCTCTCTCCACACTTGTTTTAGTCAGCTATTGTGTGGCTGTGACTAAAAGACCCAACCAGAACAATTGTAAAGGAGAAGTTTATTTGAGGGCTCGCAGTTTCAAAGGCCTAGATCCATAGAAGACCGGCTCCATTCTCAGGGTTGGAAGTGAGGCAGAACATCATGGCAGAAGAGTGTGGCAGAAGAAAGCAGTTCACATGGTGATCAGGAGGCCAAGAGAGAGATCTCCACTTTCCAGAGAATCCTGCCTCGGGATGACAAATATATACCCCAAAGTCATGCCTCCAATTCCAATCTCCTCCAGCCACACTCTACCACTTCAGTTACCACTTAGCTAATCCCTGTCAGGGGATTAATTCACTGATTGGGTTAAGATTCTTACAACCCAATCATTTCTCCTCTAAACCTTCTTGCATTGTCTCACATGTGAGCTTTTGGGGGACACCCTCATCTAAACCATAACACCACTCTCTGGAGCCTTGGCATGACATTGTGGAAGATGGCCTGGAAGAGAATTTGGGAGGAAAGGAAAGTTCTAGTGTCACCAATTCATTGAGTGACCTCAAACAAGCCAGGTAACCATTCTGTTTAGTGTTATCACCTGTAAAATGAAGAATTAACTCCCCCTAGTTACATTGCAGTGTTTTTGTGAAGATCCTATTAACCCCTCCTATTAGGATAATAGTTCACACTTTGACAATTTGTTTCAAGTAGATTGTTTCATTCAGTCACAATTTTATCCCCATTTTAGAAATAAGAAAATACATGTGATGCTAGAGAAATAATAGTTGCTTCCATAAACAAACCCCAAACGTCACTGGCTTAACACAATACGGTTTATTTCTCTCTCATGTAACAATGTGACACATGTGTTCCTGATCAGGGAGCAACATTTTTTGTGAGGTAACTAAAGAGTCCAGGTTCTTTCTATCTTGTGGCTCCAACAAGCCTTCAAACCCTGGAGCCCTCTGCCTCTAGCTGGAAGATAGGAAGAGAGAATGGGGGGAAAAAATGCCTATCTCTTCACCTTCTCATACAAGAAGTGATCAAAATGTCTTCCATTCACATCTCCCTGGTAAGAACCATTCAATGACTCCATCTAGATGTAAAGGAGCATTGGGAAATGTGGCCCCTGGCTGGGCAGCTGCTTCCCAGTGACAACACTGTTGCATGGAAGAGGAAATATAACATACCCATCATGGTGGCACATACCTGTAATTGCAGTGGCTTGGAAGGCTGAGGCAGGAGGATCAAAGCCAGCCTCAGCAACAATGAGGCGCTAAACAACTCAGTGAGACCCTGACTCTAAATAAAATACAAAATAGGACTGGAGATGTGGCTCAGTGATTGAGTGCTCCTGAGTTCAATCCCCAGTACTCCCCCCCACCAAAAAAAAAGAGAGAGAAAGCACAATTTTATGGTGAAAAATTGTCTCTGTGGTTATGCCATTACCTCAAAGCTACACAACAGGTAGGTAAGGGTTTTAGTCACCCATTTCTGCATAGCAAATTATCATAAACTCATTCACTTAAAGTAGCATTCATTTGTTTTCTAATAGTTACTCTGGCTCAGGTATCTGGACATAGTTGAGCTGGGTTCTCTGTTCAGAGTGTCACAAAGTTGTAGTCAGTGGCAGCTTCAGACTTAGAAAATAATAGTTCTAAGACTATTTAATCTGTAAGAAATAAAAAGATCTTAATGCTACCTGCCTCAGGATGACAGAGAAGAATACAGTGAGAAAGAGATTTTTAATGGAAGAATCCAATCAAGTGTAGAGGGCAGGAGAGAGGGCAAGGAAGACGCAGATATTGCCAGACAAATTGACAGAAGTGAGGCAGAAGAACCTAAGGAGACAGAGTGGCAATAAAGTGGGAGGTGCAACCAGAACTCTGTACAGACCACTTGAGATAACGAAGACAAATGATGCGGAATAGCAGGAAATTCAGAAACTACAGCACTGGAATATCATAGGGGAAATAACTTAATGTGTACCATTTCTGAACCCATCTCTCACTTTGTCTTTATGGACTGTATTGTTCCTCACCTGAAAAGATTCTTACTTTGCAGGATTAGAGCTCAATGATACAGAGAATCAACAGTAGCAATTACACTTAATTTTACATCTGAAAAGAATAAGAGGCATACCCAGCTGTTGGCTGCATGCCCACCTGTGCACCTCTATAGACTCACCTGTTCAAGTAGCAGCAGGTGGGGTTCCTGTCCCTTCCAGGAAATTGCATGACTCTCTTAGCCTTAGTAGAATACCCAATACTGAAAAATAAGCAAAGAGAACCAGTCTCCCTCATTTGAACTCAGATTTCTTGAAATGCCAACCACCTTTCCTGGCCATCTACTGATCTGCAGTATGCATGTGCTCATAGCAGGGACCATATCCAGCATTCCCTGAGGAGCACTCATAACCAGCCACAGAAGCCTGGGCTCAAAAGCCCAGCTCATCAGTTATGGCCCTGGCCTGGCCTTACCTCAAGAGCTGAGGACAATCAGCACAAGACCAGAGAAAAGTCTGCAGGCAACATAGCTCCTGCCCAAGGTCACACCAGCAGACATCCTGAGGTTGCTCATGGTAGAGAACCAGACAGGTGAGATGCTCAACAAAGTTTGTATCTGCCCAGTCATAGGGTTGACAGGAAAATTGCTTCCTCAGTGACCACTGGATGAATGCATGAATCAATCAATCAATATCCCCAAAGTTTTTGTTCTGAAAGATGGGCTGTGGAAAAAGTGAGTGATCCACAAAGTATGTTGAACTCCAGCCAGAAAATCCACTGTCTTAATTTTATCCATAAATGCAATGTGACAACAATGAATCAAAACTCCTGAATTGGGATTTATTAGAATGTGTAAGCCAGGTGCAGTGGTACGCACCTGCAGTCCCAACTACTCTGAAAACTAAGGCTGGAAGATCATTACGCCTAAGAGTTCAAGGTCAGCCTGGGCAACATAACAAGAACCTGTCTCAGAAGAAAACAAAAGTGAAGACAGGAGAAAGAAACTTAAGGTATGACCATGTAGCAGTGGTTTGTAATTTCCTATTATAAAGAAAAGCTGCTAATATGACATGATTTACTTTCTCAATAGAAGTTGAACTATTGACCAAAGACTTCAGCTTATGTCTATCAAACTGAATTTTCTTCTAATGATGTAACCAACTATTTGATGAGACCATTTTAGGAGGAAAAGAACTCAGTCCTAGGAAAAAATGTTTCTTGCACTAAAGCAAATCTAATAAGAAGCTGGGTATGGTGGCGCACACCTGTAATCCCAGCAACTCGGGAGGCTGAGGCAGGAGGATTGCGAGTTCAAAGCCAGTCTCAGCAACTTAGTGAGGCCCTGAGCAACTCAGTGAGACCCTGTCTCTAAATAAAATACAAAATAGGGCAGGGGATGTGGCTCAGTGGCCAAGTGCCCCTGAGTTCAATCCCTGGTTCAAAAAAAAAAAAAAATCTAATAAGAATTCATAGATTTGCCAGGTGCCGTAGTGCATACCTGTAATCCCAACAACATGGGAGGCAAGGCAGAAGGATGTCAAGTTAGAGACTAGCCTCAGCAACTTAGCAAAGCCCTAAGCAACTTATTGAGACTCTGTCTCAAAATTTAAAAAAGAAAAAGAAAAAGAACTTACAATGTGGCTCATGGTAAAGCACCTCTGGGTTCAATTCCCAGTACCAAAAAAAGAAGAAGGAGGAGGAGGAGGAGGAGGAGGAGGAGGAGGAGGAGGAGGAGGAGAAAGAGAATTCACAGATCTACTTGGAAAATCGGCACTTAAAAAAATTCTAATTTGGATTCCACTTCAGTGATTATTATGTTTTTATAGCCGAGTGACTTGTGCTGCCAAGACACATGACATTAATCTAAAACTACCTTCACACAGTGTTTAAAATAGCAAACCAAAACGAACTGAGCACAAGCAACCTGAGCCAGACATGTGCTAAAGGAGCAACACTATAAATAGAAAAAAGGAGGATAGAGAGAAAACAAGGTCAAAGAAATAACCAAAACACTGTTCTTCCATACAGACCAGGAGTCTCTTTCCCAGGGCATAATGAGAAACCGTTGCTTCTGACGTCATTTTGTTGAGGGCCGCCATGGTTTATACCTGCTGGGTTCTGAAAGCAGTTTTTCAGTAAGCAGCATTCCCTGCTAACCACAGGGTTGATTCACAGAGGAAATGCATCTCTGCGATTTTTGCCCTCTCATCTTTTCTGCAGAAGTTGGTCTACAGCATTGTGGAACCTCCAATGCCCAGTACTGATAAATCCCTTTGAGTTTCTGATAAATCCCTTTGAGTTTCTCAGTTACCCTGAGAGTGGGATGGTGTGATCTATGCCAAACACAATCACTCTACAGCATTAGACAAATTTGTACATCGAGTGGTGAGTGTGGGGATTTCCCTCAGCCTGTGAGAGGTAGAAGAAGCTATTGTTTAGCAGTGGAACATACTCAGGAATTCAAGAGGCGGGCAGGGGAGAGTTCTAGAAAGTCTTCCTCCACTCTCCATGAGTTTGCATAACTCTCCCTGGCTGTCTGCCCTGGCATGGACCAGAGGATGTGTGTTGTACTGCTGCTGGAAGAATCCATGCACCACTGCAGCCTCCAGTGGCAGAGACAACACCCTCACACAGGCTTCTCTGCAGCAGAGAGGAAACTTCCAGAAGCTCCTGGGCACAATTACCTATCTCAGCTAGACTCAGTCTTAATTAAGTTAATATTCAGTTTAGTTTAATAGTGGATGTTCTTCAACAAATTACTCTGAGGGAGACATTTAGATTCTATAAACATTCAACAAAGTCTGTTGTGGGTGTTTTGTATTTAAACCATTAAAATTAGATCCTACAATAGAGGGAAAAATCTCTTCAAATTATTTATGTGTTGTTCTAAGGCTGTGCTTTAATTTTTGCTTTGCAAAGCCTGAGGGCTTCATAGGGTACATGAGAGTATCATGAGAGATGAAGGAACCCCAAGTGAATGGGCACTGGGCCTTGAGGAACCCCCTCCCAATCCAGTCAAAGTATTATGCTTTGGAATTCTATGGAGGATTTCATTTGACTAAAAAGAAAAAGAGCCAGGTGAGGTGGTGCATGCCTGTAATTCCAGAGACTCAGGAGGCTGAGGCAGGAGGATTGCAAGTTCAAAGCCATTCTCGGCAATTTAGTGAGGCCCTGAGCAACTTAGCAAGACCCTGCCTCAATTAAAAAATAAAAATAAAAGGGCTGGGGATGTGACTCAGTGGGAAAGCACCCCTGGGTTAAATTGCCAGTATCAAAAGAAGGAGGAGGAGGAGAAAGGGGGGAAGAGGAGGAGGAGAAGAAGGAGGAGGACGACGACGACGACGATGACTACGACAATGACAAAAGAAAAACTAGCTAAAGAAATATTTATGTGCATGTACACTTATGTGCATAAATACATGTATATATAGGTATACACATATACATGCTACATGCATACATACGTACACACATATACTATATGTGTACTTTTACAAAACCACCTATTTTAGGATCATCTCACTTGCAACTTATTCTATCTGTAAACTCAATTCATGAATGGCAAACCCAACTTACTATCTAGCTTAATGGGGGAAAAGAGTGTATTGATTATTCTTTCTTTTTTTTTTTTTTTTTTTTTTTTGGTACTGGGGATTAAATCCAGGGACACTCCACCACTGAGCCACATCCCCAGCCCTATTTTGCATTTTATTTAGATACAGGGTCTCACTGAGTTGCTTAGGGCCTCGCTAAGTTGCTGAGGCTGGCTTTGAACTCGCAATCCTCCTGCCTCAGCCTCCTGAGCTGCTGGGATTATAGGCATGTGCCACCACACCCAGCTCCCTACATATTTTTATTGGTGCACTGCAATCATACATAACGGTGGAATTTGTTGTTACATATTCATACATGCACACAATATAACGATACATTTGGCCAGTAACATTCCCCAGTATTTTCCCTTTTTTTCCCTTCCTCTCTCCCCTTGGTCCCTTTCCTCTACTCTCCTAATCTGCCTTCAATTTTAAGAGCATAGAACATCTTGTACCTGAAAGGAAGGACCTAAAATGATTAGGATATGTCAAAAGCCAGTCCACAGGCTGCTCCACTGGCCAAAATGTGACAAATTTGACAAAAAGTAAACAAAAATTTTCTTTTTTATTCCAGGGATTGAACCCAGGTGTGCTTAACCCCTGAGCCACATCCCCAGCCCTTTTTTATATTTTATTTAGAGAGTCTTGCTGAGGTTTAGGGCCTAAGTTGCTGAGGCTGACTTTGAATATGATCCTCCTGCGTCAGCATCCTGAGCTGCTAGGATTACAGGCGTGTGCTACCACACCTGGCTTGGTGATAATGGATTTTAATTCATTAAATAAAATTTTAAAAAACATGAGTCTATACTATTATAAAATAAAATAATTTAATAAATAAAAATTTGATTGGAAACTTCCATAGTTTCAAGTATCTCCTTCCAAATGACCCATTAACAAGTGAAAAAAGAAAAAGTTTACAGTGGCATAGCCTCGTAGTCACCACCTATTATGAGTTGAATTGTGTCCCCCCAGAATTCATATGTTGAAGTTCTAACCCCTCGTACCTCAGACTGCCATGGTATTTGGAGATAGGGCCTTTAAAGAACTGACCAGGGTAAAAGTAGGCTCTCATCCAATATGACTTGTGTCCTTACAAGAAGGGAGATCAGGAAACACAGGCCAGAGAAAGAGTTTGTGAGCCGGAAGACGGTCATCCACAAGCCAAGGAGGGAGGCCTCAGAGGAACCAACTCTGCCAACACCTGGATCTCAGACATCCAGCCCCCAGGACTTTGAGGAAATAACCAATTTTGTTGTTGAAACCAGGGGGTGCGTGGTATTTTATTATGGCAGCCAGAGCTGACCAATACACCACCTTAATCAAGTACCCAGAGTGAACATCCTGAGTGGTAGGCAAATCCAAGAGCACACACCTTCTGGTAGGCTGCCGTGCAAAGGGCAGGGCACTTCCTGTTATTCCTGCTAGAGGTGCACAAGCTGGATCTAACCAGGAGAACACACCAGGAACATCCTAACTAAAGAAACTACTGAAAACAACTGCCCTGTAATTCTTGAAATTCTCAAGGTCTTGAAAGTCAAAGAAAGACTGGGGAATAATCATAAATGTACCCATTCTTTGACAAATATTGATCAAACTTATAGTGTCATAGGAGATGCACAGAGCAAGTAT
>JAJEJO010052393.1:37491-57768 GCA_020662805.1 Glaucomys volans
AAAAAAAAAAAAAAAAAATGGCTTTAATCTAAAAGAACTCAGAGAAACTTTTTAAAAATTTACAATCAATAAAAGAAAATTATGTGTGCTTCTATAAACTAGCAAGAGTTAGGACTGCTCAAGCCAAGGACTGAGGGAGATAAACTCCCAGGGAGGAAAGAAGAGTACTGGGCCAGTGTGTGGCTTTTATCTTGCAGACATCGGCTGAACCAGGCAAACTTGAGTTTCTAGATCAAGGACCAAGGCACAAGAGACAGACCTAAAGGCCAGCTCAAGGTGCAAAGACCAAGACCCATTCTTTAAAGGTGGACTCTCAAAGGACTATGAGAGAAGATCATCCATTCCCCACAGCAGACACGAGCACAGTAAATGGCCTGTCAGACCTTAGTGCTAAGTGAAAGGGAAAAATAGTTTTTCTCTAAGGATTTAAAACCACTTGGCAATTAAAAGGAATGAACTACTTATAAATACAACATGGATTAACCTCAAAAACATTACGCAGAGAATTCAAAACAACATAGCCCTTGTTTGGATTTACAGGCTAAAATCTCACATTTACATGGCCAAATAAACTTCAAGCCAATAATTTAGTTTAAAGTGGTCCTGGACAGACACTGACCTAGTGCTCACATGGGCAGACTGTACAGTGTGAAGGGCCAGATAGGAAATATTTGGGGTTTTGTGGGCCATAGGGCAACTGCACAACTTTGCTATTGTAAGGCAAAAGCAGATAGAGACAATATGTAAAGGGTGCAGCTGTCTTCCAATAAAATTTTATTTACACAACAGGCAGAGGGCAGATTTGGCCCCTGGGCTGTAATTCACCAATCCCTATTGTAGAGTCCTGAGAGAAGAAGATAAAATTCCAAAACACACAACCAGGCATCATGAAAATACTCTAAACACACAAATAAATAAGACTCCATGACGAAGAAGCAACAGAAAGAATACTCACATCCTCCAAAGCCATATTTTGGAGTTGTTAGGAAAACTATAAGACCAATAAGCATATTACTTCAAAATTTATGAGCTGGGTGTGGTGGGACAGACCTGTAATCCTAGTGGCTCAGGAGGCTGAGGCAGGAAGATCACAAATTCAAAGACAGCCTCAGCAATTAAGTCTCTAAGCAACTAGTGAGACACTGTCGCTAAATAAATTATAAAAAGGGCTGGGAATGTGGCTCAGCAATCAAGCACCCCTGGGTTCAATCCTTGGAATCAAAAACAAACAAACAAGAAACCTTAAGAGCAAGCACATTTTTTTTTTGAATATTTTTTTTATTTTTTTTTTAATTTATTTTTTTATTTACTTATTGATTCATTGAACACAAATGGAGTACAGCTATTGTTTCAAGGGTTGTACACAAAGTAGAGTCACACCATCTGTGCATTCATACATGTACACAGGGCAATGGTATCTGTCACACACTCTGTTATTAATTTTACCCCCCACCCGCCCCCACCCCTCCCTTCCCTCTATGCTAGCTATCTTTCCTCCATTCTTGCCATCTTTCCCCCCCACATTATGCATCATCATTCATTTATCAGAGAGACCATTCGGCTTTTGGATTTTTGGGATTGGCCGATCTCACTTAGCATAACAGTTTCCAACATCATCCATTTACCTACAAATGTCATAATTTTATTCTTCCTTATAGCTGAGTAATATTCCATTGTGTATATATACCACAGTTTCTTTATCCATTCATCTACTGAAGGGCATCTAGGTTGATTCCACAATCTAGCTATTGTGAATTGAGCAGCTATGAACATTGATGTGGCTGCATCACTGAGGCAATCTGATTTTAAGTCCTTTGGGTATAAGCCATGGAGTGGGATAGCAGGGTCATTTGAAAAGAATCAAATATTACTCCTAGAAATGAGAAATGAAACACCAAAATAAGAATCTCAGTGAAGGGGTTGGGGAAGCAGTTCAGTGGCCAAGCACTTGCCTAGCATGCCCAAGGCCTTAGGTTCAATCCCCAATGCCACCAAGAAAAAAAAGAAAAAGAAAAAAAAAAAAGAAAAAAGAAAGAAAGAAACTCACTGAAGGGTTCTAAGAGCAGGATCCATAGAATTAAAGAGAGAACTAATTTATCAAATTGTGGAAATAAAAACTTTCCAGAAAGAAGTAAAGACAGGCAAAGAAATGGGAAATATGAAGAAAAGTGATTAAGAGACACAGAGTGGAAAAGTACATTTGTCTAATAAGACGTCTAAAAAGAGAAGAGAGCAGAAAATAGAGCAAAGACATTATGTAAGCCATATGAGAACTTTCTGTTCTTGATGAAAAATTCCAATCCATACATGAAAAGTCAAGTCCCAAGCAGATAAAAAACAAGAAGCACACACCTAAATACATCCCAGTGAAATGACAAATTCCAAAAACAATGACCTTGTGAAGTCCCCTCAAAGGAGTGTTAGCTTTGAAGAAGTAACGAGGGGCTGGTAACTGACAGCAGCTAGAAGACGATCTTCGATGTACATCAAGGAAAAAAAAAAAAAAACTTCAATCTGTATGTACACTTCTACCTCCAGGAAAAACTTTCAAGAATGGGTACCAAGTAAATGTACTTTTAGAAAAACAAAAACAGGGGATTTGCTACCAGGAGACTGTCCCTAGAGAAAAGTGATCCCAGACAGAAAGATTAAATGTCCATCAGTCTTGAATTAATTGGAGACCACTAATCTCCAATTTACAGAGAGAAAAGAAATGGAAGAAGTAGTAAATCCAAGAGGTCAAGAAAGAGGGGGAAGTGGAAGAAAGCAAAGGCACAAAATAAGATGATAAAAGGGGGAGGAATACACAAAGGAAGAGGCAAAAGTCTGAGTAAATATTGACCTTACAGGGATATAGCTCAGCTGGTAGAGTGCTTGCCTTGCAAGCACAAGGCCATGGTTCAATCCCCAGCACCACAAAAGAAAAAAAAAATGGACAGTACACAATGACTTGGATGATGGCAACAATGACAACAGTGTCAATTTGTAGGGATTAAAATACATGATATCATAATATCACATAAATTGAGGGGAGGTGGCTGAAATTCAAGTTCTAGGATCCTTACATTTCTCAGGAGAGTTAGGAAAATGATGGACTTTAGACTATGACAAGTAGGCAAATTGAAATTTTTAAGGTAAACACAGAATAGAAATAAGACCATTAATCCTCAATTCCTGTAGAAAGAATAAATGGAAAAAGTAATAAATTCAAAATAGGAGAGAACAAAGGGAAGAGAAAGCACAAAATAAGATAAAAATAAATCCAAATATGTTCTTACACTAGACTTCAATGTTACTCTCACACAACTGATGGGTTGTGTGAAGTAGCACACCCTTTTTGAAAATGGTTTGATAGTGTCTATGTTAAAATTGGGCATGCTGACACCCTACTATGCAGCTATCCTAATTCCACTAAAGAACATGCCAGAAAAACTCTTGTGATCATACACACACAAGCATGTTTATAAAATAGCTAGAATTGATCCTAATGTCCATCAATAGTAACTAGAATAAGAAACTGACTTTTCCTGCCTTCAGAGATACAGTCAAGTTCCATTTATCTGTCTGGGTGATGAGTACACAGGTGTTTGTTGTTACATTGCCCTTGAAGTGGACCTGCTTAGTTTCACATACACTTTTGTATCTTCTATTTTTTTAACCATAAATAAAAAGACAAGGGAAAATCAGACAATTGTAAAAGCCGCAAAGCCAGTAAGTGCTAGAGCCACAATTACAGCATGTTTTGTGACTATCCTGTCACCTTCATCATTATTCAAAAAATAATAATACCAAAAGTGTTAAAAACCAAAAGCAAGTCAAGTATGGTGGCGCACACCTATAATCCCAGTTACTCAGGAGGCTGAAGCAGAAGGATGGAAAGTACGAGGCCAGCCTCAGCAACAACTTAGCCAGAATTTTTTGTCTCCCCCCCCCAAAAAAAAGGCAGCGCTGGGGATGTAACTCAGTGTAGAGCATCTTTGTCAAAGCCTCCCCACCAGTCCTGCAAATAAATAAAGAGCACCACTTTTGTCAACATCATTATTAAATGGATCAATAAGTCCCTACAGTACCATCCCAGACCCCAGCCTTCCCCAACCTCCCATCACAACCTACTATGTCCAATCAGGAGGAGGTTTAGGTCAATGATAAAGCATTTCAGAAACAAAGACTAAGAGAAGCTGCAACCAAGAGGCAGTTCTCACGACCCCATACTATCTCTAATGACAAGAAACCAACAACCGTTATATGTTAAGGTATCAACAGAATGCCCAAAGTGCCACATACACACTGAGGAAGTTGTGTAGATCACCAAGAAAACAATTTGGAAAGTTGTTTATACAGGAAAACCTTTCCTGGAGACTGTCCTTTGCACCCAACTGCCATTCAGGACCATTTCCCTGTGCTCTTGAGCGTATTTACTGCTTCACACATGGCTGCTCATCCAACCCCAGGGTGTGCCATGGTATTTCAGAAGCCACTGGTATTCCTAAGCCTTGTTGGCCTAATTATGGCCTATAGCCAGGATAAAGAGAAAGAGTTGGGGGGCGGGAGGCCAACCTCAAGGCTCTAATCCTATGCAAGGATTAGATAAAATGTATCATCTGATGGGATTTTTCTACCAAATCCTGTCTACCCTTGACATCTCACTACAATCAGTGTCCTGAACACCCAAGAATACTAAACGCTAGACATATTTCTAAAGTGGGCATTAAATATTAGGAAAGCTTGAGCTAAATCTGATCAATACTAGCTTTCCAGAAGCATGTTCAGTAACATGACAATTTCAAAGCAACTTGAAAATTCACTATGTAAGTCAAAGACCTACATGGCAAAAGTTCTGACTGAGCTAGCATTAGACTGGTCAATAAATACACAACAGCTTTGTTTTCATGGTGCTTAGACACATTTTATCCACATCCAAACAAAATACCATTAGCTGTTTTATTAACTTTTCTGAGAATTGAGTTAACAAAATAGATCTCTTAATTCAAGCCATATTGAGTATGAAAAGTAAGAAAAAAAGGAACTTCTCTGAGAGAAAAAAAACAAAGGGTCACCTCAACATATCTGGATTTGATGATTCCTGGTCAAGATCACCCCAACAGTTTGGAGAGGAGGTGACAAAGGCAGAGAGTAGGGGGCACGAGAACAGGTGGCTGACCCTGAGAGGAACCTGTTTGAACATTTTTCTTTGGGATACCATCCTACTAGCTGGATGAGGACAGTGCTCACTGATGGGGCTATGCCAGGCCTGCCTATCAAGTCTATTAGCTATAACTGCCTGGGTTCACCTGCAAAATATCTTAAGTCCGGGACTTTGTTCAAGGCAGAGTCCACAGGGTCAGACTGCAAATAGCTAAAAAAAAAGTGGAAAAAAAGACTAGTAGCTGATGCTTTAGTTTCCCAGGTGTTCCACTCCACTAAAATCTGAGTATGTCACTGAAATGAAAACAATTCTTGTTTATAACAAGAAGGAATTTAACTTACTCAAAACCAGAAGAATAAGGGAGTGGGGAAAGGAAAGATAGTGGACTGAGACAGACAGTATTACCCTATGTATGATTCCACGAATGGTGTGAATCTGCATTGTGTACATCCATAGAATGAAAAGTTGTAACCCCATTTGTATGCAGTGAATCAAAATGCAGTTTGTAAAAATAAAAATTAAGAACAACAGAAGGTAGAGGGGAGAAGGAAATACTGCAACATTTTTAAAAATATAAAATTTATTTATATTCACGGTAAGACAGTTCACATTCTGTACATTGTTACCAGAGGAGATAATACTCAAGATTTACAGCAGTATTATATTGCTATCAAACATTGCTTATGCTATTTGAATTAGGGAATGTTTATTTCCCCCTTTAAAAAAATTTAAGGCTCAGTTTCCAAAAGTTACCACTTACTTTTCTGCTTAAGAGACTAGGAAGGTTTGAGAATAAGCCACCAAGGGCGGGAGGGTGAGTGGCGGCTTTCACTCATTCATACTTAAGATACTCAACACGACTTTCTTTAAGGTTCCTTCTATTTGAAAATGTGTTTGGCTACAAAAACAAGTCAGTAGATGCGAGGGGATCTTTAGCACATAAACAAGAAAAACTAACTAAGCTCTTTATCACTATTGCTGGTTGAAATGTGTCATGAATCGCCTATACGTACGTAACGCACACACACCTTTCCTTCCACTCACTTTTCTTTGGTGAAGCTTACCAAACAGTATTTCTCTCCCAACACACTAGTGAAAATAATTTATACTTCCTTTTGGCTTTTGGATCAAATGACCACAAAGTTGTCCTTCCCCCTAAGATGCAATGCTTCATTTTTCTTTTCGACTTTGCGGTAGCTCGTAACCCGGATGGTAACCTCACACTGATGTGTGACCCCCATCATGTAAGTGAGGGAAAGCAAATTGTGGACACAGAGGTAGGGGTATTTTCCAAGAATTTACGCTATGAACGAGGTCCAGATACCCCCAAAAAGCACTTTTCAATGTATGAATATTTCATTCAATCACCAACAACACCATCATTTTACAAAAGGCAGAATCTGTTTTGCCTTAGTCAACTACCTTATAACTCATGGGGCTAGTGCCCCAACAGCCTCATGAAAGCCAAAACAGTGCCCGTGTAGGTTCTGCCTCTGGCATAAAGAGGTAGAGACAATCATCCTGCAGAGAAGATTAACGATAAAAAAAAACCAACAACACACAATAAAACAAAACAACCCCCGCCAAAAACACTTCACTTCTAAGGTTAGTTCTGGGAAGCCGAGTTTATCTATGGGGTGGCATTAGGGGTGGCCTCAGTCTGATTCCAAGTTGAGAGATCCATTGCCCACAATCATTTTGCTGTAATTCTTCTGCTGCTCTTCCTTGAAGGTATCCTTCACCTTTGCTCTCTTCAGCCCTCCATCCCTGGGAGAAGAAAGGTAAATTATAAAAGATGCTCTCCAGCAATGATGTAGAAAGGGTCATGTGTTGATATTGTGCCATGACATTTAGCCAACTGGTCAGTGAGGGGGGAAACGGCCCTGGATCTGGAAGCAGGCAGATCCACATCTCAGCCTCACTCTACCAATGACCAGTAGTACACTGAAGAAGGACAATCTCTTTAAAGTTTGGTAAAAGTAAAGAAAGATATGTCCTCCACTCAGTTCCTTTGTAGGAGTTAGGGCTGCTATCTTCAATATTTGAATTGAAACCTGGATTATTAAAAACAGGTCTTGTTTCTCTGCATTTTTCCCTAAGGAAAACAAATATTGTTTTTTCATCTACCTGTGTCTTACTGGAAAACTATATGAAAGTTTTGAAATACGCCTACAAGAAATGGTAAGAATGGTGTGTGTATGTGTGCATAAATTCCTTACAGACACACAAGTTAATCATTATTCAAATCTAACCCCATATTCATTAGGATTTGTTCTTCGTCAAAGCACTGTATTTCTAGCATCTATACTCTTCCATGTTCTAAAACAGAACTGGGCTAAAACAAACCACAAAATCACAATTTCATCCCACCAGAAGTTAGTCCCTAAGAAAGCATCATTCCCTCATTCAGAGCCTGTGAATCTTTGAACTCTCCCCAGGGTGGTGAATCACAGACCTGCCTGGGTTAAGAGGGCCCTGTGTGCCTTTCCTTCTCTGTACTACTCAAATCAACAACAAACTGAAGAGCTGAGAAGAAACTGGGGGCCACCTTCTCCCTCCCAGTTAGATTTTAACTGTTAGGGGAGTGCAAACTGAGAGGCGCTTACTTTATACTGTGAATGTTTAATTTTCTCCCAGTTAGCATGAGTGTTTACCAAGTGCTTTCTGATGGCAATGAGTGATCACGGGTTAGCTAGTGAACTCATGCTGTGAGAGCAGAACTTGACCTCCATGCAGATGCCTGCCTGAGACCAAGGCAAAGTTCTGGCTTGTAAAGGCAAACCTAAGGCACAGCCCACTAGTAAGTCCTCAAATTAAATGTAGACCACAGTCTACCAACTGTGCAGGGGGTGGAGGGTGCTTTTTATCCAAATGAGCTATCTTTCATAGTATTTGCATGAATTCTGAAGAGAGAGAGCTTAGGAAGGGAAGGAGAGACAGAAGAAAGACCTTTCTCCTTCTATGAGGTCCAGGCTAAAAATCAGCAAAAATTTGAAGTTAGCAATGCTTGTCTCTGAGCATCCTGACATTATTTTTGACAACTCTCTTCCTAAACACCCAGCAAACCTCATGCTGCTCTAAGCACACCAACTGTGAGGTGTTATCTCTAGAGACTTCAGTTTTCCTCTATTCCCCTTTGCAATGGCAGTAAATCTTAGTTAAAAAAAAAAAAAAAAAGGCAATAGCTAAACGTAAGAACCAGTTTAAGATCACACAACATGGGCTAGGGCCATGGCTCAGTGGTAGAGTACTTGCTGGCATGTGTGAGGCACTGGGTTTGATCCTCAGCACCACATAAAAATAAATAAATAAAACAAAGCAATTGTATCCATCTACAACTAAAAAAAATTTTTTTTAAATCACACAACAGCTTTCATCTAATCTAAAAAAAAATCAATTTAGACAGGCATGGTGGTACACATCTATAATCCCAGCGACTTGGGAGGCTGAGGCAGGAGGATCACAGGTTTGAGGACAGGCTCAGCAATTTAGCAAGACCCTAAGCAGCAGAGTGAGGCCCTGTCTCAAAAAATAAAAAGGACTGGGGATATTGTTCAATGGTTAAGTGCTCCTGGGTTCAATCCCACCCTCCCCCAAAAAAAACCCAGAATAGAAGAGACACTAGACAGTTTGCACGTACTCATGCTCGTTCACTCTCTCTTTCTCTGATTACACAAAGAAGTCATGTCAGCCATGGGAGAAAGCAGCCCTTTGCAACACAAAGGGAGAGCCCTCACCAGAAATGGCCATATGGCAGCCTGATCTCAAATTTCTAAATCTCTGTTATTTAAAACACTCAGTCTATGGTATTTTGTTGTGACAGCCCAAGATGACTAATACACTCAACTGTATTCAGTCTTTCTCAAACAAACAAAAAATGAAAGCCACAGTTACAGGCTAGGGTTGTGGCTCAGTGGTAGAGCACTTGCCTAGCATGTGTGAGGCACTGGGTTCGATTCTCAGCACCACATAAAAATAAATAAATAAATTGCATCCATCTACAACTTAAAAAAATAAAGTAAAAAGGCCACAGTCACCCCAACTAAAATCTCTCTTACTCACTTCCTTTCTTTCAAGTTTTTAAGTTTTTCTTTAATGTAGTTATAACTGGAGTTAAATTTGAGCAACTTTGTATATAGCCCTTTGCCCCACCCTCAAATCCATTCTCCATTTCTTCTTCATTAGAAGATCCCTACATTCTAGCCAAGGACATGGCCACCCACAACAAAGACTATACTCCCCAATGTCCTTTGCAGCTGGGCATCATCACATGACTTGAGTACTAGCCTACAGATACAAGTGTTAAGTAGCAGGTTCAGCTTCCAGTTTGTGCTCTTAAAGATGGGTGCATCCCTCTATTTTTAAATTTCTTCCTGCTGGCCATTTGATGCATACACACCAGGTAGAGTTGGAGAAGTCATCTTAGACCATAAAGTAGAAGCACTTCTTGAAGATGATGGAGCAATACAGATTGAGCTGTTGTACCACCCAGGACTGCCCACATTTAAGTGAGAAAGAAAAAACTTCTATCTTATTTAAGCCATTGTTATTTTGTATAAACCGCACTCACTTTTGGCTTATCCTGTAGCTAACCAGCATAAATAATATTAACAGTGATTTTTTTATTTAAAATAATAATAATACTTCAAAAAAATTTCTTACCAGGGAAGTTCAGTCAATCCTCCTTGTACTGCAATAGCAGACTTAACCCTGTTAGCAAACTGGACTGCGTCTTCTCCTTCCTGGTTAAAACAAAAAATATTTTTTAAAGTATGCATTTAGAGTATAAAATTTTCAAATAATACCTTAAAATGTCTCATAATCATTTATATTTGTTTTAAAATTATGATTCATATTTTAGCTCAAAAACTTTCATTCTCAATCAAGCTTAGAAGTATCATTTATTCTGTCTAAAAAATGCAATGTTTTATTAATTTTTAATCATGTGAACATCTTTAATATGTTCTTTAACAGTCTTACCCAAGATATAACATTCCACATTATCTGTATGTTCAGCTAACCAATAGCAATTGTAAAACTATTATGGAAAAGAGTCTTTCAATGTAAACTGGCTTGAATTAAAGAGCACCAAACACAGTATTTTAAAAAAAAGCCAGGTGTAGTGGTGCACACCTATAGTCCCAGTGACTACAGAGGCTGAGGCAGGAGGATTGTAAGTTGGAGGCCAGCCTCAGAAACTTTGCAAGGTCCTAATCAACTTAGTGAGACCCTGTCTCAAAATAAGACACAAAAAGGGCTTGGGAATGTATCTCCGTGGTAGAGCACCCCTGGGTTCAGTCCCCATTACTTCCCCACTCCCCTCAATAGAAAAAGAGAGAGAGAAAGAGAGAGAAATCTATTGCTAAGAAAGCAGAAAGACATGATGAGAACGATGGACACACCCTGGTTTTCAGATAAAGATTTTCTGCCTTTATTTGATTAAACAAAGCACCAAAGACCAGGTGCTAGCTAAGAAATACCTCTTTAGTCATGGGGGGCATGTACCACACATCACAGACGATGGCCCAGCTGGTCATCATGCGAAGCAAGTAGCTCACCATGTTGTACTTACTGCTGTTCCAAAATGCATCCCCAAATTGAGGGTTATACTGAGAAAAAAGAAAACACAGCCCAGTTACAAACTGGTGGCTTCTCTCATTCAACTCAACATTTTTAAGGTGGCAGGCCAAATACGCTATCAGAACCCACTTTCCTTCAATTCTTTTTGATAGAACTGATCACAAAAACTTAACCAGGACAGCTAACACTCTGACTAGAGCAGACTGAGTTTCTAAATAGAGCCCCAGAACATCACCATAATCAGTTTATTTATACGCCTATTAAATATCTGTCTCCACATGGAACTGGAATGTCAATGAAAGCAGGAGGCAGTGCATGTTCTCGTTATCACCACACCTTAGCACTTAATGTAATGCCTGGCACACAGCCCCCTAGTCCGTACCTGCGCACATAGGAATAGGGAGACAGAGCCTAAGACAGCAAATGGGGCAGAGCGTAAAGAACTGGTGAATCCTAGGAGAATAGGCAAGTTTCCTCATTCTTAAAAATTTTTAAATTCTAATTGTATCAAAATAAAGTCACCAATCTAAGGACTTTTTTAAAAATCTGTTTTAGCCGGGCACAGTGGTACACCTCTATAATCCCAGTGGCTCAGGAGGCTGAGGAAGGAGGATTGAAAGCTCAAAGCCAGCCTCAGCAACTTAGTGAGGCCCTAAGCAACTTACTGAAACCCTGTCTCTAAATAAAAAATTAAAAGGGCTCAAGATATGACTTAGTGGTTAAGCACCCCTGGGTTCAATCCCTGGTACTAACAAACAAACAAACAAACAAAAATCTGTTTTACCTTAATTGCAACTGGATGTATGGTTCCTCCGATTTCAAAACTTCCCTTTTTAAACATCATGACTGAAGTATTGTTGATGCAGGTTCCTGCAAGGGTGGATGGGAGTGGGGAGGTTATCATCTTTTTAAAGAAATTTTAAAAAGAATTACTTTTTAAACTTTTTTTGTTTAGTTGTAAATGGACCCAATACATTTTTTTATTTTTTTAATGTGGCACTGAGAATCAAACCCAGTGCCTCACATGTGCTAAAAGCAAGCACTCTACCACTGAGCTACAACCCAGCCCCAAAGAATTACTTTTATATAAAATACTTTAAAATTTTGCTACCATTTCACAAATTCACCCCTGCTTAAAGGAGTAATCTAATAGTTCTAAGCAGATTCAATAACAAACTTTTACTTTACTATTAAATATTTATAAGTACAACTTCTCTACAACAGTTGACAACTTTGATACTTTAAAAAAAATTTTTATTTGTAGATGGACACAATACCTTTATTTTGTTTAGTCTTTTTATGTGGTGCTGGGGATTGAACCCAGCCTCATGGGTGCTAGACAAGCACTCTACCACTGAGCCACAACCCCAGCCCACAACTTAGATACTTTAAAATGCTACCCTCAAGTACACTCATACATTGCGGGTGTAACTACAAATCAGTGCAACCACTATGGAAAGCAGTATGGAGATACCTCAGAAAACTTGGAATGGAACCACCATTTGACTCAGTTATCCCACTCCTTGGTTTGTTTCCAGAGGACTTTAAATCAGCATACTACAGTGATGCAGCCACATCAAAGTTTATAGCAGCTGAATTCACAATAGTAAACAATGAAACCAACCTAGGTACCCTTTAACAGATGAATGGATAAAGAAAATGTGGTATATATACACAATAGAATATTACTCAGCCTTAAAGAGGAATGAAATTATGGCATTCACCAGTAAAGGGATGGAATTGGAGAATATCATGCTAAATGAAATAAGCCAAACCCAAAGAACCAGAGGCTGAATGTTTTCTCTGATATGTGGATGCTAATTCACAATAAGGTCAGCGGCTAAGGAAAAATAGAGGTATTTTGGATTAGAGGGGAGTGAAGGGAGAGAGGGCATAGGGGTAGGAATGAAGTAGAATGAATCAAGCATTATTATCCTATGTGTATATTTGATTACACAACTGATGTAACTCTACATCATATACAACCAGAAGAATGAGAAGTTATAATCCATTTATGTATGATGTGTCAAAATGTATTCTGTCATGTACAACTAATTAGAATAAAAATTTTAAAAACCTAAAAAAATTAAAATAAAATACTACTCTTAAAATCACAGATAATACCTTTCTACATTTATTACCCAGAAGTGATTTTTTAAATAATAAAGGGATCCCCTGCACCACAAAAAATAAATAAAATAAAAAAGATACCATGACTTCCATCATAGCTCAGAAAATGAATGGCTCCAAAGGTCATCCCATTCTGGACTAAGAATGCTAGTTCCAGAGAAACTGTAATCCTCACACATTCCTGATCATTTGCTGTTATCAATATAGCTTGGGAGGCAGTCTCTGTTCTTACCTTCAGGGAAGATTAATATGGGTAGTTTTTTCTTATCAGCAATGTGTTCTCTTAGTCTGCAGAGAAAAACAATGAATCAAAATTCTACCTTTAAAAAGGGAGTCCTTTTTGGTATTCTTTACACTCTACTAGTGTGAATACAACTATAAAGCAGAGAAAGGAAATAAGAGATATGGAAAGGAAATAAACTCAAGTTTTTCCCTTTCTTTAAAAGTGTAGGAAGATCTGCACTATTTCAATTTCTCTAATTTCAAAGTGAATGATTTTCAGTGCCTTCTGTTTACTATTAAAAAACACCAGGGGGCTGGGGATGTAGCTCAGTGGTAGAGCACCTGCCTAGTATGTGCCAGGTCCTGGGTTCAATCCCCAGCATGGCAGGGGGTGGGAGGGTGCAGAACTCTAGATAGTCATGTGACATGAGCTCCAGGAACACCATGTCAATAGCGTTCTGTTCTTCTTCATGTATTTATATTTCTTCATCTGAAAATGGGAATATTGATTGCTGGAACTACCTACATTATGGCTATTAAGCAGGAGGCTGTCTATGAAATTCATACCATAATGCTAAGAAAGACTGACATCCTTTGAGGCTTAAAGCCTGTCCTCCTTGCAGTTGGACCTGCATTCCCAACTCTGCTCACCAGAAGCTGGTAAGGGCTGAGGTACAGAGATGGCAGCTGCCAGAGTCCCACTGCTAAATAATTTCAAGATAGGGTACACTCTCCAACCTGAGGCAGATTTCAACACGTACTTTTCATTTAAGAGCATGAGCCACTTTTGTGGCTATAGAAACAATGACCAGAATGCCTTCAGTTAAAACCCTTGGGCAAAAAGCTGGTTTTCAGCCAGAGTTTCTGGCAGCTCCTCTCCAGCCCCAGCCCCAGCCCCAGAGGTTCCTTTCTCTGCCTTTCCATAATGATCTTCTGTAGTTTGGACAAGGGTCCCCCGAAGGCCCATGTCTGAAAGGCTGGTTGCCAGTCTGTGGCACTATTGGCTACTGGAACTTTTAAGAGGTAGGACCTAGTAGAAGGAACTTAGGTTATTGGGGTCCTGCCCTTGAAGGAGACAATGGCACCCTAGCCTCTCTACTCTTCTTTTGATCCCCAGCTGCCATGAAGTGAACAGGTTTCTTCTGCCATGATGAACTGTGATGCCACAGACCCAAAGCCAACAGGGCCAAATACCAAGGGACAGAAATCTCTGAAAACATGAACCAAAATAAACATTTTCCCTTACTGTTCATTATCTTTGGCATTTTGCCACGGTGAATTAACTCAAGATCATTAGCTCTATCTGTGGCTGGATTTAAGTAATAGCAGTCATTCAGCTAACAATCAACTATTTATTCAGCCAATAGGTATCAATTATTTAAATTTCAAGGAGGTAATTTTAACCTTTGAAAATTCAGTGACTGGACTGTTGTCAATATCCATATGCAGAGTGACTATGCCTAAGTCATGGCAAAAGAGACGTATGAGCCTTCTAATGCCATCCGATATCCCACTGTGTCTACAGAGTTTTGTTTTGTTTTGTTTTGTTTTTTTGTGATGCTGGGATTGAGCCCAGGGCCTTGTGCTTGCAAGGTAGGCACTCTACCAACTGAACTACATCCCCAGCCCTCAGAATTATTATTTTTTTTAATCATGGTAAGTAACTCACCAGAAAAAAAAACAAGTACAAATAGGGCTGTAAATTTTCTAGTTTTGATCCATTGTGAGCTCTGCCCTCTTTGGCCAAAAGGCCCAAATTCATCTGTTTTATGCTACTCAGATAAAGACTGAGTCATCTCATCTCACCACTTACCTCTTAGTAACCAGGTGCCGATCCTTTATTTCTGAGCGTTCAAACCAGACATGTGGACAAGCCTTGACCATAGCTCTCTGAATAATTCCCATCAATCCACCATGAACCTGACCAACCTAGAAATGCCATGAGAAAAAGAGAAAAAATAAAAGCATAGCCATCCAAAGAAAGCTTTATTTATTTACTTATTTACTTATTTGCTAAGCACCAGTAAATTTCTATACCCTGCTCATAGGCAAGATTGGCTGCCTTCTGCTGCCTGAAATTCTTACTGTGATCAAAGCATTTGTAAGGCCATAGGTAAGCAAAAAATATTCTTTATTACCAGCTTTTAATTATGTCATGTTGCTACATCCTAGATATTCTCTAGTTTTCGAAAGTAGAGGTGCTTCAACTTAGTCAAGATTAGAGAAACACAAATTAAAGCTTTTCTAAAATACCATTTTAACCCCCTCAAATTGACAAAGATTTAACAGCTTAACAGTTCACTCTGATGCAGGCTATGGGAAACGGGCACTCACGCTGCTCGTGAGGAAGGAGAGAGGATTACAGCACCAATGGAAGGAATGTGGCTACGTCTACTGAGATCATGTAATCATTTATCCTTCACATTAATAATTCAGGAATTTAACCTGAAGATACACATTCAACTAAATGAAAACACACATGTACTATCCATGTTGATAGCAGCAGAGTTCACAAGAGCCAAACAATGGAACCAGCCTAGGTGTCCATCAAAGGAGGAATGGATAAAGAAGATGTGATGTACACACAAAATGGAGTTTTATTCTGTCATAAAGAATGAAATTATGTCATTTGCAGGAAAATGGATGGAACTTGAGAAATTTACAAGGTTAAGTGGTGTGTATTTTCTCTTATATGCAGAAACTAAAGAGGAAAAAGGGAAAGAAAGATTTGTGGCCGGGGAAATTTCATGAAAATTGAACGAAGATCAGTCAGATAGAAGAAAGGGACTGGGGTAGGTGAGGGGGATACTGGGGAATGATTCTGACCAAATAAAGGCTTCTTTTGACTTTACGCGATCGGCTTGGATGATCTTATTTTCGTCAGGTATAACAAAATCACACATTGGAAACTTAATTGCCAATGTGACAGTATTGAGAGGTGAGGCCTGAATGGAAGTGTCTAGATCACAGAATAGATTAATACCATTATAAAAAGGGCTCTCAGGAGCAGTCTGTTACATCTTGGCCCTTCCACTTTCTGCCATGTGATGACACCAGTGAAATATAACCCATCCGCTCTGTCTGAAGCTCAACCCACCAGCAAGAGAATGTGAACAGATCCCCCAGGACCTTGGTCCAATCATTTTGTTCCACACTCCACCTTAGGACAAGGCTAACCACCATGCAGAAAACGATATCTTCCATTATTATTTAGAATCCATCTGACACATAAAAGAGATGCAGGAACTCTTAACAAATTTGTAAGGGTAATAGAAAACAATTATTCGAAAAAGTTCCAGAATGTGGTTTCTGTTCATCCCCATGAAAGGGTATTTTGAGGTCTAGTTTCACTGTGGGTTTTGTGGTTTGTTACTAGGATTGTTATTTTCTCTTTTTCTTTCTTTTCTTTTGAGGCTATGACAACATCTGAGAAAGATAATGTGGTATAAATATTTGCCTTTCTTGCTAGAGCCTCATTAAAGAGGCAGATTTTTTTTTAATTGCATGCAAATACATGCCTGAAGGAAGAAAGAATTAGTTGGCATGCTAGGGGATTTGTACAACTCTAAGAAGGAAGACTTTAATGTTGCAAAGCATTATTAAACATTGGCAGGGATTTTAGAAGCAAAATGGAATCAATTTTGTCAAGTCCTACCAAGTTCAAGTATGTCTACATTTCAGTAAGTTAATTATTTACTATTTAAAATATTAATGGCTATTCTCTTTCTTTCTTTCTTTCCTTTTTTCTTTCTTTCTTTTGGGGATTGAACCCTGGGAGTTTTACCACTGAGCTATATCCCCAACCTTTTATATTTTTTATTTTGAGACAGGGTCTCACTAAATTGTCCTCAAACTTGTGATTCTCATGCCTCCACCTCCCCAAGTCACTGGGATTACAGGCCAGCAACACCATGCCCAGTTTATTTTCCTTTTCTTGCACTATCTGTTCCTCCTGTAAATCTACAATGCTTTGTACAGCTGCAATAATATAACCCAAATTTCTAATATGATACTAACTTTCAAATTTGTCAAAAAAAGATTTAAAAATTTGAGCAAACCCTATAATATACAGCTACTCAAATTACCAATGGATGGCTCTTACCATAGCATAACATCCATCCGTTGTCAAGATCAAAACATCTATTGGAGAGGTGTGGTTGGCAACGCAAATGCCTCCCTTCTGGGGTCTATACTGCCTGCAATTACAAACAGTGGTAAGTACTAACCCTCAGAAAATAGCCATTGTTTTGCAGAAAAGCATGGACTCATTTTTTTAAAGTATACTTGGAAGTATATAAGACTATCTTAAAAAGTTATTTATAGGCAATATTAGGAAGTGGGGTAAGAAGCCTATGATTATAAGGATGTATTTTCTAACTTTTGCTTATTTAATTGAGAGTGTTTTCATATGATTTTGATCTTCCTACGTATCACTTTTACTGGCTTCATGGTGATTCACAGAGTAAATTTACCATGGGCTTCCTCCCTCTTTTCCCACTAGAACAGAGGTCAGCAAACTGTTTTTGTTGAGGGCCAGAGAGTAAATACTTCAGGTTGAGCAGACCAGACAATCCCTGCCACAATTACTCAACTCCACTGTTGTGGCACAAAGGCCACACCAGATAATATGCAAATAAATGAGCATGGCTGCATTCCAATAAAACTTTATTTACAAAAGATAGATAGAGGGTTAGATATGGCCTACAGGCCCATAGTTTAGTTTGCCCATCTCTGCCCTAGAGTTAAATGAGAATTGACACCAAGTACATAATGACTTTAGTATATTTTCTTAAAATTAAAAGTTTGTGTTTTTTTTTGTTTGTTTGTTTGTTTGTTTGTTTTTTTGTGGTGCTAGGGATTGAACCCAGGGCCTTGTGCATAGAAGGTAAGCACTCTACCAACTCAGCTATATCCCTAGCCCAAAAAGCACATCTATAATATGCTATGATCACCTATGTCATTAAAGCATCTTTTCTGTGGAAGATGTCTCCTCTGATCACATTTCTGTCAGAGTATCTTCTTTTACTTCTTACCTTAAAACTCACACAGTCCAATAGCAAAACCATATAATTAAATTTTAAGGGACCTTTATGTTGATAACATGGTAAAATCAAATGATTTTCAAAATGTTTCCCTTCTACAAATGAAAAAGACCCCATCAGCAAAAGAGAGATGTTTGTCCTAAAACTTTTAACAATGATTTTTTAATTAAATAAAATTGAAATCACAGAAACATAATTTTTTAAAAAATATTTTGTTTTAGTTGTAGGTGGACACAACACCTTTATTTTGTTTTGATGTGGTGCTGAGGCTCGAACCCAGGGCTTCATGCATGCTAGGTGAGCACTCTACCACTGAGCCACGGTCCCAGCCCACAGAAACATAATTTAAAAGCAATTTGAATGATTTCCACTTAGCTAATGGCCTTCCTTAGCTATCTTTGATTGGGGGTGAGGGAAGGAGAATACAGTATTTTCTTTAAAGGATCTGTTACAGAATTTTAGAAGTGGCAAGACTAAAACCAAAAAGGGGTCCCCTGGACTCTACTACACCATAAGCCTGTGAATTTCATTTTTCAAATCGGGCAGAACTGGCTCAAAACTGGAAACTTATTATATAATCTTACACAACCAGTCCCAGAGCTCCCATTTCTTGCCCTGTTAAATGGGCTAACAATACCCATCCCATAGGGATGACCTGGAGAAGCACTGAGCCTGGCTCACACTTCTTAACTGCCCAGTTACGAAGAGCCTGGCAGGACACGTTTATTATCACAATCCTTCTGCAAACAGGCTCCCTTTTTAAATTGTTTTTGCACTCTGTTACATCTATGGCACTCAAGGCCCTCAACACCCTGGAAGTCCTCGGACCCACCTGCTGCCTCCCACCCACCTTCAATGCTCCTGTCACCCCCTGCTGGATTTGCCTCTGAAAGGGCAGGCACAAGGCCAGCAGACACTCACTTGTTATGATAATGAATGGTGCCAGAGAGGGATCGCACACAGATCCGGCAGCAAGTCAGATGGACCAGTTCACTCAGCCAGTTTTTGAGTCTGAAGTGAAAAGAAACCATTTTATTGTGCAGTAGTGAACACACCTAAGAAACAATACAATAAAACCTTTAATGTGCTCATTCTCATTGGTGTCCTGTGTTCTATTCCATCAAACAAGCACAGTTCAATTCTTATGTTCTCATTGACACATTTGATACTAGGTGGCAGAAGTTTACCAAGAGACTGGACAAAAACTCCAATGGAAAGTGGCTCCCTATTAGTGGCTTCTGCCCTTAGAAGGAATTCCTGACCAAGACATGCTGAAGTTTCTTTGGTCTCAACATATGACTCTCTTTTCACTGGGTTCCTTGGTTCATTTTCTTTGTTCCCTCCATTTCTCCTTCGAAGAAACTTCTTTCAATTTATATGGAAGCACAATGGAAAATCAAATAATGACTGTGACGTTGAAGTGAGCAGAATTCTAATAAGTGGGTTGAGATGCTGAATTCAATGTAATACGTAGGAACTAAGCAAATACTCTTTGTGGACACAGCTAGGAAAAAGGAGAATTCTATTTTATGGCTGGATGGAAGGAAACATTTCACCTGCTGTCTGGCAACTGCCCAACCAGTGTAGTTCCTACAACCAGCAAACTGATCCCAATAAAAGCCAGAGTAACCCTGGAAAGAAAAGAAAAAGTAATGCATAAGTTTGTCAAATAATAAGTAAATAACCTAAGGGGGAATAAACTAAAGATTCATAAATAGGGTGTAAATAAATTGTAGAGCATCCTCATGATGGACTATGATATATCTATTAAACAATTGGGGCTGGGCATGATGGTGCACACCAGTACGTACTCCCAGTCATTTGGGAGGCTGAGGTAAGAGAATTGCAAGTTTGAGACCAGCCTCAGCAATTTAGTGAAACTTGTCTCAAATTGTAAAAATTCAAAAAATAAAAAGGGTTGGGGATAGTTCAGTGGTGAAGTGCCTCTGGGCTCAATCCCCAGGGGAAAAAAAAAAAGCTGGTAAAGCTAAAGATTATGACATGATTCTGTTGAGTTTTGTGTGATACATTTTAAGTGGAAAAAAGCAAAAATTTGAAATAATTGTATGGCATATGATACCATTTTCAAAGTAATAAGCACATATGTGTACTAGTCTATATGTATATGGAGAAGGGCTGGAAATTTGTTAATAATAA
>JAJEJO010052393.1:57868-72398 GCA_020662805.1 Glaucomys volans
ACTCCCAGTCATTTGGGAGGCTGAGGTAAGAGAATTGCAAGTTTGAGGCCAGCCTCAGCAATTTAGTGAAACTTGTCTCAAATTGTAAAAATTCAAAAAATAAAAAGGGTTGGGGATATAGTTCAGTGGTGAAGTGCCTTTGGGCTCAATCCCCAAGGGAAAAAAAAAAAGCTGGTAAAGCTAAAGATTATGACATGATTCTGTTGAGTTTTGTGTGATACATTTTAAGTGGAAAAAAGCAAAAATTTGAAATAATTGTATGGCATATGATACCATTTTCAAAGTAATAAGCACATATGTGTACTAGTCTATATGTATATGGAGAAGGGCTGGAAATTTGTTAATAATAACACCAAAACATACCGCGAAGTAGGAATCCTTTAATGCAAATCTAATTATTGTCCCTTTGCATGGCTCAAGAAGACTTAGAAATTAGAAAACAAGGTGACTGATAATACCTCTAATCTCCATGTAGACATTTTCTTATTTTTGAAAAGTGCTTGTTATGTACATTCCAATCACTTTATAAAGGAAAGTCATTTCTTGATGTAAATAGAATTACTCAAAAAGAAAAGGTTGAAATTTTAAATCCTTCTAAACAAATAGATTTAGATAAAAAGAAAGAATCAGGGCTGGGGATATAGCTCAGTTGGTAGAGTGCCTGCCTCGCAAGCACAAGGCCCTGGGTTCAATCCCCAGCACCACAAAAAAAAAAAAAAAAAAAGAATCAATAGCTTAATCACATTTTATTAATAAGATTCCTTAAACCATTATGCTTTGTCAAATGAGAAAACAGGAACTTTAGATTATTTCACTGCCCTATCAAATCAAACCAGGTCTGTTTGTGTCTTCCAGTTTCCAGAGCAAATTACCATGTTTTGCTGAATACATGAGGTATCAATAACCTAACAGAAGGAAACCTTCATCGCAGTCAGAAGGACCCTATAGGTCTAAGAGCTACAGTGGCTACCTGAGGTCCAAGGTCAGCAATAGCAACTCTCTCCAGGGTCAAGGTGGTTTGCTCCTTAATTGTATCTATCTATACCTCCTGACCAGATGTTGAGAGCACAAAATAGTTTATCTGAACCCATCTCAGATCTTATATTAGATGATGATAAAATAACAGATAACACTATATGCCAGGCAATATTCTAAGTACACTTTATATTTAACATTAACCATCGCAAAGACTCCATGAGGTAAAAAAATTATCAATATCTCTATTCAACAGATGCAGAAACTGAGGCATAGAAAGGTTAAATAACTTACCTAAGGTCACAGCCAATGGACAGCAAAGCCAGAGTTTCAACCCAGACAGTTTGGCTCCAGAATTCATGCTCCTAACAATTATGTTATCTGTCTCTCACTAGATTATCATTGTTATTATTTTTACTACTTAACAAATCAGTTTAGTACTATTTAACATAGAAAATTAGCTTAAGGCAGTCATCTCAACCTAGTTGTGGAAACACCCTATGAACACATCTGAGCATGGACCTCTAATATATTTAAGAATGACAATATATTACACTGTACTCACATCATGCACATTATAAAATATCTGCATATATGAAGAATGCAAAAAAAAATTTATAAACCGTTAAAAATTTTATTTTCAGTCATGGTCTCACCAAGTTGCCCTGCTAACCTTCAACTTGAGATTCTCCTACCTCACCCTCCTGGTCACTGATACTACAGGTGTGCATCACATGCCCAATTTAAAGATATTTGTATTTTTTTAAACATAGTATTTAAAAATTACATATATTTATGTAGAAAATGTTTTGCTCTCACTCCAAATATTAATTATAAATAATATAATAACTATTATCAATTATATTTTGTACAAGGGCAAATCTTTTTTAATATGCTTCCCTATAAATACCTTGTCAAGGTGTTAAATCTTCTGAAGTCTTGGTTTTAACATCATTTGACATGACAATTTGAAGGTCAGAATTAGATGCCACATTTTCATGTTAGTTACTAACACAGTAATGAAATCATTGTTTACTTTTCAAATAATGTTTTGTCATCTTGCCCTAATGACAATCACTAATTTTTACATATTAAATCAGAAGGGCTTAAATTATAATGTTGTCTAGCAACTGAGTTCAAAACAACTGAAATTGAATTTTTTCTTTCCTAGATTAACAAGCCAGAAAATTACTCATTAAAGTGAGCCAACATGAGAGTTCTTATGGATAAGTTCAGATAAGTTATCTTCAGGTAAGACAAGACATTAAATTTTCAGCTTGAGATACAGTTCACATACCATATAATTCATCCATTTAAGTGTACAATTCAATAATTTGGGGAATATTCACAATAAATTTTAGCATAATCTGTTTTTAAATGCTCAATTTGCAATAATTTTTCTATAAATCATTTACAGTGAAGGCTATATGGTAAGAGTAGGGATAAATTCTGCCATTTTCCTTTTGTTCTTAGATATTTACATTACTAGACTATCTAAAATCCGTGATTTATTTGCAAAAGGTTTTAAGTCAATCATCTCTTTTGAGAGCACTAGTTTAGTCAAAACTAGATAACAGAATCATAACAGCATGTGACAGGCCTCCACAGCATAGTGAAAGCTAACCAACAACAAATGAGGCATCTTAGGTACTCTGTGTTGTAGCATTTCTCACCCTTCCCTCCAGTTACCTTAGAAACACTGCCTGACCCATGAGCCAGAAGATGCAAGAACTAATTCATATATTAAACTTTACTGAACTTTTACTTCTTTTAAGAATAAAATGAGAGTTCTAATTATAAAAAGGTTAGAAGTTTCTAACAAATAAAAATTCTAGTGTTTCCTTCCTAAATCCAATGGATTGTCATGTGCATCCTAAGAGCACATGAATCCCACATTGGGAGCACAAGCTTAAAGTTTAAGCAAAATTGTATATAAGTCAAGCGTGGTGGTGCACACTTACAATCCCAGTGACTAGGGAGGTTGAGGCAGGAGGATTGCAAGTTTAAGGCCTCAGCACTTAGAGACTCTGTCTCAAAAAATTAAAAGGGCCAGGGATGTGACTCAGCAGTTCAGTGTAGCTCTTGTGTTTGATCACTAGTGCCACCAAAATAAAAAGTGTATGTGAAATCCTGATTTTCACTTTATCACAGCTGAAGTGATTCCCAAAAGATTACTATGCTCCAGTGTTGGGACACTGGCAACTTGAGCAAAAGAAAACAGAAAGAGTTTCTTGGAGATCAGCACTTGTCTATACTTAAGCAATGCCTTCCGCTGTAATAAATCTGAATGAGGCAAGCATAAGCCACCCTAGGGATGGTAAAGAGGTTTCAACTCATGTGCCAATGTGAGTTGGCTGGCAGCAACTGCCTGGAAAGCTCTGTTGAGAGGATGCCAAAGCCATGTCCCAGGAAATGAAGTAAGACCATCGATAGCAAGGCTGTGGCTGGTACACATGCCTACCCTTGCCATTACCATGCTAAACGAATCCTGGCCACTGCTGCTTCATTCCACTACCCAGTGTCTTCTACTCTTTTGTTCCACACCACGCTTCTAACAAGCAGGCTTGAGGTTGCCTCCTCATCAGGAAGAACTCAAGCCTAGAAGCAGAAGGGGATCCAGGTAGGGAAATTGCTAACAAGGGAAATGAATGATCATAATGGAACTGATGGATGAACTCACTCTTCCAATGGCTCTGTCCAAGTGATAACCTCTCTGGAAGCTTTTCTCTCCTACGTAGCTATGGAGTGCTAAAGACCAGCAAAGAAAGGCAGTGGTTCTGGTGATGTTATATTTTGGTTGACTTTCTGGTAAATGTTAAACTATAAATCCTCTCTTTCTAACTTCCCACTTCCCTTTTCTATCCCTCCTCAAATTACCTATGACTGCAATAACAAAGTGGATCCAGATTGTACACTAGTTATTGAACTCTGAATACATACCTTCATCTGAAGAAAAAAAAATATGAAAGAAGAACAGATGATACCCTCCTGCAGAGGCCACATACAGTGGTATCTCCTAAGTGGGAAGAGGTGGAATCCATACCACAATACTCTTATGTGGCCATTGCATATGTGATGAAAAGAGAAAGTTGAAATGATTATACCAACAAATTATCAGGCAGTTGACTTACCTCAGAGGTAGTAGGACACAATAGCGTACTATGACGCCCAGCACCCACACCAAAGTGAGCCGAGGACTGATGTACTGGAAATTTATGTTGGTTCTTGTGAGGAGATTCCATGACACTAGCTCCTCTGAGGAGAACCTCTGGGTCACTTCATCTTCTACAATGGCTTCCAATCCCTTCTTGGAGAAATAAAACACATCAGACAGCTCAAAGTCCCTTCCTCGAAGACCAGAGAGCCCTTTTTCCATGGGTGACTCATCTCTTTGGATAATACCTTAAAAGAAAGCATCAGGACATGAGGAAATGCCATAGGACAGAAGAACAACTAACCAAAGAGGCAATATTAACTGTATAGAATATGGAAAACAAGTTTTATGGGTGACATGAAGATTTCAGAAATAAGAGACCAGCGGTTGCAGTGGAAAGAGAGGTAAAATCAGTATGTGCATGAAATGGTCCCTACCCAATGACTTCAATTAATTACGGAGGAATTCTTATTCTCCATAACCCTCTTACTTGATCTTCCTCTCTACACACTATTAGCAAAAGAACTCACAGAAAGTCTCCCCCAAATAATGATCTGAACAGTGTAAGACTTCTGTTCTCCCCTGATAAAAACCATAAAGTCAAAAACCAAGTAAAATGGCAAGATATGTACCACAAAAGGCAAAGATAGATGTTTTTAAATATAAAAATTATTTAATAAGAAAAACCTAGAAAAACTCCTTCAGAAAAGTAAGCAAACTTCATGAACTGATTTCATAGAAGCAATATGAATAGCAAATAAATATATAAAATTTTTTCAAAGACATTTGAGTTAGACAGCAACCAACCGATTTACATTACCAAATCAGCAATATGTTTTGTTTCATGATGAAGTTCAATGACAAATGATATAGGTATACATATATTCTATATATGAACATGGAAGTATTCACAACTGATTTCAAAGTTGGTTTGTCATGAAAGGACTAAAAATAGTTTTGCTGGTGATCAGTAATTCCAATTCTAGGAATACATCATAAGAAATGTAGGAAAGAGTGTTCTTTGTAGTACTCTTCATTATAATCGATCCAGACAATGATAGCTAAAGCATCTATTAATAAATCTCCTAATGGTATGTGAAAAGAAATGGAATCTTAAACTATAGTTTAACTCTATGAAATATATAAATGTAGGGAAAGCATCAAGGAAAAAGAAAACATTAAGTGGTTATCTTTGGGTAATGGGATTAGATATTTTTCTCCACATTGATATTATATTTTCCATAAAAACACAAGTCAAAGATTTTTAAAGCAGCATAAATTTTTTGTAAATTAAAAAATGAGGGCTGGGGTTGTGGCTCAGTGGTAGAGTTTGCCTAGCATGCGTGAGGCACTGGGTTTGATTCTCAGCACCACATATAAATAAATGAATGAAATAAAGGTCTACTGACATCTAAAAAATATTTTTAAAAAAATGACTACTGCCATCCAGTTCCAACTACTCAATATGAATAAGTGAGAAGTCCTTCAAAGAAGAGTCGCTATTTACACAGTACCTAACTGACTACCCATTTGTTCTTCTAGGGTGTGTCACAGAGGAATTTACTTCCTACATTAAGCTACAAAGAAAAATCTTTCCTTTTGAGGTGGAGATGAAGATATTAAATCCCTGAAAGGAGATCCCCTTTGATTTTCTCACTTTGCAGTTTACAAGGAAATCAATGAAGAAAGCTGAGAGCCCTATATTATCATACCCCTGGAGAACTGAGACGTGCATCAACAGGAAGTATTGGTTTTTTTTTTTTTTTCCTTTAATGAAATGGCAGCATGAGGTACTGGAGGAAAAAGGAAGGATGACTTGGACCAGCTCCATCGTGGGTGTCTTTTTTAAAATAAAGGTGTGGGAAATTTTTTAGTTTACTTATAAGGTTGACATTTTGTGATTTCAGGTTTGGGGTTTTCTTGGAGGGAGAAAATGCAAAGCTAATATCTAATCATTTTAAGATTTAGAACAATAAATTCTTAAATGATTATTAAATTCTTAAATGATTATTAAGCTATCTTTTTCAGGAGTCAATTCTAAGTGGATTAACCTTTCTTTACCTTTAATTAATATTAGAGAGTGGACTAAGATAATGTCCCTGTTGAATTACCCCCTTACTTTAGGGGCACTGCAATACTGCTCAGAGCAGGTTATTCAATTCAAAGGCTAACCAATACCTAACAGTGCAAAAAGTTTCATTATTTAGCAATATATCAATTTGTTTAAATGTCTAGAGTGGGAGAGAAGAACAAGTTTTTCACTAAATCTGAATGAAACACACTAGGGACAGTGGACAGACTTTCTAAACATATCCTTCTTTAGAAGAGTCAGACATAAGAATGCAACTTGAAGTTGCTTCATATTTAACTGAGCTAAGAGAGAACAGATCTGTAAACAGAAGCCAGTCCCCAGGCCCCACACACTTGATGTGCAATATTTTCTCTGCCCCCTGACCTAGTTTATTCTGTGTAACTCAAATAAATGTAACTTACTTTTATATTTTAGTTTAGCATTTTTCAAAAATATGTAGAGGGCTAGGGATCTAGCTCAGGGGTAGAGCACTTGCCTACCTAGGATTGAACCCTGGGCCATGAAACACACACACGACTACAATGCATCTAACTGATAGAAGATAAATTTCCAGAATATATTAAGATATACAAAACGTAGAAAAAAAATCAAACTCAGTTTAAATTTTAAAAAAAGACTAGGAATATGTCAAACAATTCATATAAAAGTAAGCCTTAATGACTAAACATTTGAAAAGATGTTCATCCTCATGATAATTAGAGAAATGCAAACTAAACCACAGTGAGATACTATTTCATACCTATAAGGCTGATAAAATTTTAAACCTGATAATATCAACTGCTGATGAAGATGTGGAATGACAGGAATGCAATTAGTACAACTGACAGGGGACAAAGATGCAAATGGTGGGAACATGAAATTAAGGGAATAATTCTATAAAATGGGCCCACTATGCTAATCCCCGCATGCTCTCCTTTCCAAGAAGCAATTTACCTGCAATCCTGCCTGGCTTAAGTGGACAAGAAATGTCACATTCCTCAGCAAACTACCTGTTATCTGCAAGAGAACTACAGGCCTGAAATAACATTGATAAGAGGAACCCAAGTTACCCTAAAGGGGAGCCTTTGTGACCCTTTTCATAGACCAGATCCTGAAACTCAGAGAGACAAGGATAATTCCTAAAATCTGTAGAAATTTATGCTTAAGAATCCAATTAGAACCTGTCGGCCTGGGCCAAGGTGACCTATAGCTGCCATGGCAGTGGGGACTTTAAAGTCTGATGTCATCCTGCTGTCAGTTAAAAATCAAGAGGTGGACCTGGGCAAGAAACTTCTCTGGGATCCCCAATAAAACTGAAGTGCAGGAGAGGCACACTGTCCCTCTCCTCTCTGAGAGGACCCATTCTCTCCCTGTTCCCTTTCCCTTTTCTTATCCCTTCAATAAACTCATGCCTGTTACTCTGAGTGACATGTCTGAAATTTTTTCTGATTTAATCACAGGAATAGGGGTGAGGGTGTGGGGTGGGGGGCCTTCACAATGCTTGTTTCCCAGGAGTCCCCAGCCCTATAACACAACCATACTGGAAAACAATTGGATGCTGTGTAGTAACTCCAAAAACATTCAGATCCTATGACTTATAAATTCTACTCCTAAGTACACATCATGAAAGATTTTTTTTTAGAACACTGAATATAAAGTGTTTTTTTAGAACACTGAATATAAAAAAATATAAATTTTGCAACTATAGGGCACTTCACCAAATTCACTAATTGCTTTCATTTTGCCACATTTGCTCTATTGTTCTATATCTGTATGTATAAAAAGATAACTTTTTTCTGAATCACTTAGAATAAATTGCAGAAATCATCATGTTCTTTATCCCTAAATATTTCAGCCTACATTTCCTGAGGACACAGAGATTCACTTAATTAATCACAGTACAATTATTAAATCAAGGAGGTTGTCATTAATGCAATAAAAATGATCTAATCTACAATTCTTTTTCTGGTCCAGGATTCAAGCCAAGATCACACCTTACATTTACATGTCAAGTCTTTTAGACTCTTTAAATATAGCAAGGTTCCTTGTCCCGTTCCCCCCCCCTCCCAATTGGGGATTGAACCCAAGGGCACTTAACCACTGAGCCAAAGATCCAGTCCTTTTTTTATATTTAGAGACAGGGTCTTGCTAAGTTGGTTAGGGACTCACTAAGATGCTGAGGCTGGTTTGAACTTGTGATCCTCCTGGCTCGGAGTGCACCAACACACCCAGTCCTTTATCTCTGAAGATATTATTTTATTAAACTAGGTGGTGGGTACACATGATATAACCAAAAAATGAAAAAAAAAGTTACATGGAACTGACAGTTCCTAAGATAAACATCTGTATTACAAGAGACCAGGTATACCAGCTTAAGAGCTCTCTGATGCTAGGCACCCAGTATCTGAAAACAAAGACTAACAAAGGTATCAAAAGAAGCACTACTAAAAACACAATGTTGGAGTTGGAGAATATCATGCTAAATGAAATAAGCCAATCCGAAAAAAAACAAAAACCGAATGATTTCTCTGGTAAGTGGATGATGATACATTAAGGGGGATGGTGGGGAGGCAAGAATGGAGGAAGGACCGATTGTGTAGAGGAAAAAGAGGGGTGGGAGGGGATGGGGGGAAGGAAAGATAATAGAATGAGACAAATGTCATTACCCTATGTACATGTACATGATTACGCAAATGGTGTGACTCTACTTCATGTACAACCAGAGAAAGGAAAATTGTATCCCATTTGTGTACAATGAATCAAAAAAAAAAATCCTGAGATACATTCACTATTGAGGGTCACAATTACTGATCAGCAAAATACCAAGAAATGTGTGCGAATAGACCAATTGCATGTATATATGTGTTACACTCCCCAAAAAGATTCTTGAGTGCCATCAGGAGAGACAGCCCCGCACTAACCCTTTATTCCCTATAGCCCCACCCTAATCCCTTCCCCTCCCTATAAATGCTGGCAACAAAGAACTAACGTGGGATCCCCAGCACACTGCTTTTAGGTGTATGGGTGTTCATCACTGGCCAGCTAAAAAAACATTAAAAAAATAAAGGCTTCTTTTGGCTTTACGCGATTGGCTTGGATGATCTTATTTTCGTTGGGTATAACATATGCATATATATAAAAAACATTTTAACTGTCCCAGATACATTGTCATATTATTTTTATTATCATTAATATGATACAGTTTTTAAAAAAAAAAAAAAACCTAAACCTTAGAGACCCATATTTCCTTACTGATCAAACACCGATTCTAGGAAAAACTTTCCTCCTATTTCATAAGTGAGTTTTAAAAAGTAGAGCCATAAACATTTGAACTTTGTCCTTACACCACATGTTTTGGCCAACTCAACATAGTCCATGCTTGGAAGAAAAGAAAATTAAAATTCACTTTCTATCTAATTGCAAGAGATTAATTGCACAAGCTGCCCTATGCCCCTGTGACTTTAGCAAGTCACTTGTACATAAATAATACCAGATACGAAAGGTCCATGGAAATGGAGGCTGAAGTTAAAACCATCTGAAGCATAATTAACTCTACACTGGCTGAATGAACTCTTGGAATAACTGCCTATTTATAAATCACACTAGTTTTCCTACATGTAATACAAGCTTTTTAAGCAAGCAGTTAAGAAAAATCAGGTCTACTACAGATCAAAAGAGGTCTGTAGCTTATATGCAAAAGTAGACTCTTAATTATGAAAGTTCCAGAAGTCAGAAGCTCATGGTTTGAAACACTCTCATGGAACCTTGAACTGGTATATTTGAGCAAGAACCCTACTCAATCATAAGCCAGTTTCAAGAACATAAGCAGGCATATAGCATGAATTGACAATCTCTCCTAACACTATCACTATGAAAACTTTTATTAAATTAATTCTGGTTTGTAACTTATAAATACCCCCTCCACTCCCATGCTGGGGACACAGAAAAGGAAAGATGTATGGTGTCTCAAAAAAGAAGTGTCTAAGAGCTGTTGGCATACAAGGAATGTCCATGAACTTTGAAAAGCAAAACAAGCATTCCTGAGCAACCCTGCCCATGTCCTTAGACCACACCCCCAGCTAAGTGTCCTTGACACATGCTTGCCTGCAAAAAGGAAGAGTTAGAAAAGTGGGTGTGAAATTGGCTTCACAGCTAGTCCAGCCCCTAACCACTGTCCCTTTATAAATACTAACTCCTCACACCAGGGACTTCACTGTCACTCCCTCTGGAAATGGCCAACGTTCTCTGCTAAATGTACTTTATCCCAAAAGATATCTCTCCCTTGAGATAATCTCCACCTGTGACATGGTCCACCTCATGCTTTGAATATAGCCCTTGCTGCTCTGCCACTGAGGCTTATATTAAAATGGACATGTTTTCTTTTCCTCTTCTCCCTTTCCCTAACCTGGAGGTGAAAAGTAGGATTAACTTTCATCTGTCTTTGAGCACATGCCCACCATAGGAACCAAGCCACCAGAAGATATAAGAAATGGCTATCTCCCAAATTAACAAGTGAACCCCTCCCAACAGTCACCCACCCCAACACCTGGAATTAATCACTTCTTTAAAAACCTTCTGTTCTCCCTAATGGGGAGAATCAGTCTCTGGAACAGAAGTCCCTATGGTTCTCCTCTGCTAGCAAAGCAATAAAACTTTTTCCTTTATTCTCAAAACCATGCCCTTGTTATCGAATTGGCAATGGAGACAAGGACCCAGCTTTTGGTAACACATTCTCCCTTGAATGCATATCTGCTTTCCTAAATAAACCCATCTCTGACTGGCACATGTTGAAATTGTTCGCCATCATGTGTGCTAAGGATCCCACTTTCCTGAATAAAGGTCCCCCTCTATGGGAACTCCTCTGGTGACATAATGACCAACTATATATTAAGGTTGGGGAGTAAGATGTACCAGTCCTACTATGAAAAAAGAACAAAAATAGTCAATGCCAAAGGACAGACATGGCCAATGTTCAAGCAATACTCAGATGCAGCAAGATCGGAAAGATCTTTACGCCATTCTAACAACTCAGAACCAAGGATGGATCCCTGAAACATACCATTGATCTCCAGCTCCTCCTTCTCCAACTCATTAATTGCTACAGACAATAATACATTAATCACTGCACTAACAACACAGTCAGCACAACTGTGAGGGGTTTCCCCTGCACTTTTTGTTACCCTTTTCCACAATTTAAACTGCAAGGCTAAGCTCTAGACATATCATGTCCAAACCATTCCCTGGGTCATTAGTCAAGTTACAAATTCCAGGACATAAGTTAGGCAATTTGATCATGGTTTTCTTACACTGATTCCTTTGAGTTTTTGATTATCACTGCTTTCCTTTCTAAGTACTTTCTTTAAAAATCTATTTTATTGCTATTACTTTAGGTAAGTGTAATATTAGAATATTTTTTAAATGTCCCCTTTTTTTTGGTGGTACTACTGGGGATTGAACCCAGGGATGCTTTACCACTGAACCACATCCCCAGTCCTTTGTATTCTTTTTTATTTTATTTATTTATTTATTTTTTTGGATACAGGGTCTCGCTAAGTTGTCCAGGCTAGCCTTGAACTTGCAATTCTTCTGCCTCAGCTTCCTGAGACACTGGGTTTACAGGAGTGCAAGATTGTACCAGGCTAAATGTCCATTTTGGGGGATGTATCCTGAAGAATGTAAAAGGACATAATATTTAGGATTAGCTTTAAAACACTTCCACAATAAACACATTAAGATGAGAATATAGTTATTTATCATTGCTTATTCATTCTATAACTTTCTATATTGCATCTGTAATTGTTTAATTAAAAAAATATACTTCCACAAAGGAAACCCTGGGGGGGAGGGAATGAAGCAAATGTAGCTAATTCTTTTTATTTATTTATTTATTTATTTATTGTACCAGGGTTTGAATCCAGGAGTGCTCTACCATTGAGCCACATCCCCAGCCCTTTTTAATTTTTATTTAGAGACAGGGCCTTGCTAAATTGCTAAGGCTGGCTTTGAACTTGTGATCTTCCTGTCTCAGTCTCCTGAGCCACTGGGATTACAGGTGTGGGCCACCACAGCGGGAGCAAATTCTTGATAATTTTTATTTGAGTGATGGGTCCACATTGCTGCTGAGAGCATACAAACATTCTGGAATACCATTTCGCACTAATGAATTTAAGTTCACACTATGGCCCAGATATTCACAAGAGTATCTCTACCACAATGCTCATAGAAGCTTTATTATTCCCAATATGTAAAAAGTTAAAATAACCCAAATCTCAATCAACCTAATAATGGGTAAACAAATTATTAGTATTTGTATGAAGGAATACGCCATACCAATTTTTTTAAAAAACTTCTAATTCATGCAACAACATGAAAAATCTCAAAAATATTATACTGAATGGGAGAAAAGGATACAAAGAGTATGTATGATTCCATTTATTTAAATTTCAAAAATTTGAGGAAAAAACTGATAACAGATCAGAAAAGAGGTGAGCACCAGCACTGAGAGATCATGGACATACCCTGGGCAGGGGCTTGAGAGAACTCTGAGATCACAGACATGTTTTTTATCCATGATCTGGGTGGCAATCACATGGGTCTATTGAAGGATATGGTTACCTACCTGTCCTCCCACCCTGCCCTAAATGATCCCACCACCAAAATTTCTCCTGTGACCTAGCCCTGCTCTCTGCCCGCCAAAAAGGCCTGTCAAAAGTCAATCCTCCATGGCCTGACTCTGCTAAGGCTGAATATAAAGCCCATTTTTTCGTGGTGGCCAGCTGCCATTTTACCCCTAAAAATGAGCCACATTAGGGGTTTGACTGATTGACCCGTCACTGAATAAAGAAGAGCTTGCTGATCTGAGGTCTGCTTCCCTCCTCCGTCCTTTGTGAGCCATGCGCTTTCATCTACCAATAAGGAAATATCCATCCAGCTGAACATTAACATGTGGATTTTAATGGATGCAAGTTATACCTCAATCTTTTAAAAATCAGGGAAAAAATGCTACTTTGAGAGTCTTCCAAATTTCTAGCTCTAATCTCAATCAGAGGGCCTAGCCAATCATACTTATTCTTCCCACATATACTTTAATATCTTCCTTCCTAAACTAGAAGGCAATTGATATTTACACAAATGTTTCCAGATGTCATGGCTGCATGTTCAGCCCTTGACACATGCACAAAAGTAATTCTCATAATCCTAAGACTATCCGCATTTTATACATGAGAAAACTAAGGCCCAGAGGAGTTAACTAGCTTGCCTGGAGCAAACTGGAGCCAGAATTTGAAACCAACTCTGGTTCCAAAACCAAATGCTTCCTCAATTTTCTGTTTTCTTGTTTTTTTGGACTGGGGATTGAAGCTAGGGGCACTTTACCACTGAACTACAATCCTAGTCTTTTATTCTTTGAGAAAAGGGCATCCTAAATTGTGGAGACTGGCCTCTAGCTTGAGATCCTGCTGCCTCAGTCTTCCAAGTTGCTGGGATTACAGGCATAAGCCAATGCACCAGCATCCTCATATTTTACATCTTTAAGTTCGATCACCCTGGTCAACATTTGTCCTTTGACAAACCCCAAATATGTAAAATCTTTCCCACGAATTCTGTATCATCCCCATATCTTCCTTGCCAAATAGAAAGCCCTGAGTAGCAGTTCCTCACAGTATTTCTTCTACTATTAAGGAAAGAAAGGGGACTTTAATTGATACAGGAAAAACTGTACAAGGTCTGCATGTAATATTAATCTGGATATGCACTGTGACCAATTCACTTACACTTGATTATCTGTCCCAGGATACTATAACTCAAGACACCTTTTTAAATTTTATTTAGCTGGGGAAGAATTTTTTTTTCTTTCCCACCCATTATTGGCGATTGAACCCAAGTGTGCTCTATCACTGAACCACATTCCCAGCCCTTCTTATTTTAAGACTGTCACCCTTAATCACCAAAGCTGGCTTTGAACTTGTGATCCTTCTGCCTAAGCCTCCAAAATACAAAATAGCTAGTATAAATCACTGTGCCCAGCTGGGGAAGGAACCTCTCATAGTCTGGAACATATTTGATTTCATTTCCTTTAGGTCTCTGGTTCTTCCCATGATAAGCAGTGGGGAGGGAGCCAGGGGGAGGACAGCCCCTGGTCAGTTGTCCAAAGTCCCTACATTCTATAGTTCAGCCAGGTCTTGGTTGTCTGAGGAAGCTGTTCTGTCCAAGTTAGGACTCTGGAACATCAGTGCACAGATGTCCTGCCAGTATACTTTCACTCTTCAAGTCTTCTCTAAACCAGAAGTGGCTTCCCTGTGCATCTGCAGATGATCTCACATACATATAAC
>JAJEJO010052394.1:0-113386 GCA_020662805.1 Glaucomys volans
ATGTGCCTTCCTTTGCTTGTGTTATTCTGTATGCTTAGCAGGGTCTCCCCACCAGAACCCCTGTATACTCACATACTCTGTGTATTCCATCCTCCATTTTCCAGCTTAGTCTCGCCTTTTCCAATTGGCTGGTTCTCCTCGCTATACTCTTTGCTAATCCTGTGTACCTTTCAGCCAGAATGACCATCCAAACTGGGACACTTGAGAATGGCTGGGAGTACTATTAATAATTACACTGGGACAATATATATAATCAGAGATTGTCCTGAGCTAACAGAATGTTTGGTTATCCTTTTCTTAATACTTAGCATGTTGTAGTTTTTTGTTCATTGGTTTATTCATTAGCATCTGTTTCCCCCACATCTCTACATGGGCAGGGACCATGTCTTTCTTTCAGATTACCACCATAATCCCCATGTCAAGCCAGTTCAATAATAGACAAAAATAATTGTTGGAAGAATATAAAAGTGAATTAATATGAAAACTCAATTCACTTTTTTCTTCTCTATTATTTTTTTTCCTTAGACTAGTGTTGATATAATGCTATGCAATCTTCTGACTCCTAATTTTTTAATATCTGATCATTTGACACAGAATTGCTTTTTTAGTGACTGATTTAGTCAACAAGTATCTACTGAACATCTAATATGTGATGAGCATAATTCTAGGGATTCAAGGGATAAAGCAGCAAACGACACAGTTCCTGTCCTTGAGGACCTCATAGTCCTATGAGGGAGATACCTGAAGTCTACTAGAATTCAAGACCCATTTCTGTCCCATGAAAGCTAAGCTAATCAGGACCTGTTATGGACCTGAAAGAAACAGTGTGACTTTTTCTCATTTCTTTCTCAGCTTTGTCTTTTTCTCTAGTTCAATTCCAAGATCAACACCCTAATGTTTCCCATTTCTTAGTAAAAACCTAGTTCCAGGAAACCCTTGAATACTTTGTGGTAATTTCAGATTCTGTTAATATATTAAAAGTGATATTAATGCATATGAACTTGCAAGAAATAAATGGAAATCTCAAGGTGCCTAAAATTAAGAGCTATAGGCATAGGATCTGACCACGAAACTTCCCCCATGGGTGGTTTATCAAATTCAGCAATATGAGGCCATGGGTCCTGTGAGACACTGAATGGAGTGCTAATACCCCTTCTGGAAGCTCTAATGCTCAAAGGAATATGGCATCAGTAATTAGGGGCATAGAAGAAAAGGATCTGCCCACCTTAAATAGGGAGAGGATGACTTTGGTGTTTTAAGCCACAGAAAAGGAAAAAATCTATGTCTAGAGAAATAAAATCACAGACCTTGGCCTCTTGTTGTGTTAAAGTTAGAATGTATACTTCTATAGTGGTTTAGGAACTGTCAAGATGAGAAATTTACATAAAATTAATCCTAGGATAATTATATCACTGGACTACCTGGTGACAGTGAACAGAAAATCATTACAGAGTGACACTTCCACAGCCTAGGTCAAACAGGACTGTCACAGGAAGTTTCCCATTGAAGATGACCTTATAATCCAAGATATAGGCAAAAACAGAAGGAGAGGGACCCAGAAATCTGTGATAATAGACATATTGTCTGAAAAAGGTAATGTCTTGAGCAGAATCTTCTGGAAATGGATTCTGAGATGTAGATGCGCATATAGAAGGTTTTCTGGAGAATGCTATAAAGAATACCTTTGAGGAAATGACAGACAGGATTAGTCAGGAGAAGAAACAGGGATCCTGTTGCAACAGATGCCTCAGCTTAGCCTATAGGAATCTCTGGAGTTAAGATGGCTCTTCAGAATTGTCCTGAATTGAGACCATCAGGCTAGGCCTTTATGTCCCAATATCAGTCATTAGAACAAGCTGACCCTGGGAAGAAGTCATAAACTTGAGAAAGAAGGCTATCTTTGGTCAAAACTATTTCCAGAGAGACCCAGAATGGCCATTAGCAACCAATGCACATAGCAGTGGGCAATGAAGCCTTGGTCCTGAAAGTGTGGTTGGGTGGGAGGTGGGGACTCTGAGCAGCACAGAACAGCACCCTCTAAGTCCACCCCCTTGAACAGCTTATTTCCATTTACTTTTATATTTTGTAGTTTGTCCCATCTAGGAAGAGCATCACCAGTTTTCTGGTTGTTCCCTATTCCTGATGAATCTCATGTAAGCAAACACAATGGAGAAAGTTAACAATCTCTGCTGCCTCAACTATTTTCAAGAGCACAGTTGATTTTCATCATCTCTTTCCTATATTACCCAATCCAGACACTCTTCACTTTTAGCAAGTACATCTCATGGTCATAAGTAGCTTAACTGGTAGAAACTCTGAGGATCTAAGCCTCTGATCACCATGTCCTTTTGAGGCTGTGTTGATGGTACCTATCCACTAACCATTCAAATTAGGCAGCAAAGAAACAAGATATGTCCTAATGGTTCATAAGAGTGTGAGATATATTATTCCTTTTCTTCATTTGTGTATTAACAGTTGGATCTCCAACTGTGTGTCCTTCCCTCTCCTGGTGGCTTCTTGAAATGAGGAACCCTGAGAAACCCGGGATGACCATAGTTCAGAGTAAAATGGGACTCTTACCAGATCCCCCAGTGGAGCCTTCACCCTCTGGAAGTCAGAAATTCTATTACGGAGTCTAAAGTTTCCGGGATAAGAAACACAAATTTCACAAGCAGATTACTAGGAGTGATACAAAGATAAAAAGATAGAAAATAGGAAAGAGTAATAAGAAACAGGTTGACTAGAAAGTGAAAGTTTGTTGTAACAGTTTAGTTTGGGTCTAGGCCTATTGTCACTGTTTGATTAGGCCTCAACCTGTGGGTCTTTGTCCCTTCTGGAGGGGGTAAGGCCAACGAGGTAACCAACGCCCTCGGGAGAACAAGTTCCAGACCAGTCTCAAATTTATTCAAAGAATTATAACACTTTTATAGACGAGGGGAGTCCAAGAACAAAGAACCAGTAGTGTAACATGATAGTCTGTGAAGATGGTCCAATTAGGAGTCACACAGTTTACCAAAGGGTGGAGAGAGAGGTGAGGAGAGTGAAGCTCATCTGGGGCATATGTCCGCAGGCGGGTCAGACCACTCGTGAGTTTTCTCCAGCGAGCATGTAAAAATCCCGTGTTTTCAGCAAAGGATTATGCCCTTCCGCAGCCTTTGGAGGATATGCCTTGGTGGCTTCTTTCTGCATCCCCACAAAAGTTCAGCATATATATGTAATATGAAACTTATTTTTTGAATGAACACTGCGAGAAAAGGTGAGGCATAAAAACAAGCAAAGTGAAAACATGGCACATTAAAAGCAGAAAATAAGATGATGGAAATAAAATCAAACATATACAATCACAATAAATATAAATGGACTAACATTCAAGTCAGAGGTACTCTGACTGGGTTTTAAAATTCACTTGTATAAAAGATATCTATCTAAAACATAATGGCATGGAAGACTTAAAGTTTGAAAAACTCAAAAGGCAAATTCTTGCCAAAAGAAAACCATTGTGTTATCTTTATCAAACAAATTATTCAATAAGGCAAAACACATTTTTATGACTAAAGAGGATCATTTAAAAATATTTACCAGGCATAAGCACAGTTTTAAGTCTATATTCACTTAACAGCATAGACTCAAAATATATAAATTCAAGAGTTGGTAACAACCCATCTCCTATAAATTTTGTCTTTTCACAAGGCTTACTACCTCATAGGGGAAAAAAGATCAAATTTAAAGAGTGGTTGTTGGATCAATGTAATCTTTATTCAGAAGCAAGGTTAATTTATAAATACACTCTGGAAAGTGAATAAATAGATCTTTTTTATCTTGTTAAGTTTGTTTTCCAAGTACAGCTGTGTTTATGAAGTTGAATTTTTTGCTTACTGAATCTAGGAAGTGAATTCAGTAAATGAATTGTGGAATCAAGCTGAACTTTCATAAAGAAATATAAAACCTCTGCCAGTTGTCAAAGATTCATACGCCGTGGTATACTTTCTAGGTGAGTTTCCTTTAAAACCAAAATACTTTTTAAGAATTTTGAATTTGCTGACAGTTCTGTAACAGAGCCAAATTCTGGAAATAAAGAGGATTTTTAAAAATGTTGTTTGTTTTATCTGTTTGGTTTATGTTTTTATTTTTTGTTTTGTTTTTTTGCTCAACAGGGAAGTTTTTCCTTTAATTAAAGTAAATGTCACTGGCCTGGCTTATACAATCATGATCTCAATCAGAAAGGTCCTCCCGGTGGATTAAAATTCTAAGAGAGCATATAACTCTAGCTTTCAATGTCTATTTGCCAAGTCAGACAGTCCTTTCCTGGATGCAGTTTCCCCCTTCCTTATGTCTCTGTGGTTTTCTCACATGTTCTTATTTTTCTTTTCTCAAATGAAAGTGAAATCGAATAAATTAATCAAGGCTTAAATCAAGCAGGGTTTCCAAACTGGTAATGCTGTGACAGGATGAAGGGGTGGAGAGAGAGGGGTGGGAGGGAGGGAAAGAAAGGGAGAGAGAACGTGAGCACTGAGACTTTCTGCAGGGGGAGTAGCCTTGGGAAGGGGTTGATAGATAGGCTCTTGATGGCCTTGCTAAAGGGGAGATTTGGCTGCTAAATTTGACCTTGCTCCCAAGTAATTGATGAGACGTAGCATTATCATCAGAATGATGGTAATGAGCTATAGATGCAGACTCTCTGCCTGTGGAGATTACAGACAAATAGACTGTAAGGCAAAACGCATTATTCAGGCTAAAGAGACTCATTACAGAAATTCCTGTTAGGAAAGCTTTGGTGGAGTGATTTGATTACCATAGCTCAGTTCCACATCTGAAGAGCAGAAAAATTCAATGGGGGGAAGAAATAGGTCCTAAAGTGGACTCAGTGGTGACGTCAGTGCCCCAAGTCTCTTGTCCCATCATCATTGAGAGGTGGATTTCACTCTTCCCTCAAAATCAGGTTCAACATCAAGTTCGTTACCAGACTCTCTCTTAGCTACGCTTCTGGTACTGCTTCTCTTATACTTGAAAATGCCAAATATTCTTCTAGTTGTGATTTTAGGAGGAATGAACTTCATTTCTACTTTCTTTGCATTTTTTCTTGAGAATTTTCCTTTGAAGAAGATTCTTGTGTTTTCAGTCACAGTGATTTCATTTTGCAGTGAAGGCATCTCATTTCTGATCTGCCATTTGTCTTATTAAATGAGATTTCGGTCATGCACATTTGAAAAATTCTGTTTCTGGAACTTTGATTTACCCTTGGAAATGTTCTCACTGAATCTGGACACGATTTTTCATTGTTTCTCTCCCTCTCTCTCTCTCCCTCTCTCTCTCTGTGGCAGCCGCCTTTCTATGGGTGTCTACATTTTATTGATTTATGGTAATAGATGACCAGTCCCTTCTCTTCTATCATTTATAGGTCAACCTCCTTAGTTGAGGTTTTTCTAAAACAGGCACACAAGGTATATGCGCAGATAACCTTGTAAATTCAAAGGCTGGTTCCACTGAGTTAAAATTCTATACCATCCAGGTGCTGGATCTTGACACAAATGGAAATTTAAACTTGCAATTTAGTACTTCATGTCTCACACTGTGAATGGTTGCAACAAATCTGAGTTTATGGACCTAAATTGATGACATCTCTCTTTTTACACTAGAGGTCTTCAAAGTGTGGTGTGCATCAGAATGATGCAGCAAGCTGATTAAATATGCAGTTTTGGACCCTCACCCTAGACATTGATTCTGGAGTTCTAGGGAGCTAGGATCCACATTTTCAAAAGCTCTCTGAGGGTGATTCTGATGCAGATCATACTTCAACCTCCATGAAAGAGACTGAGAATGAGGAAAGCAGCACCAGACATTCAGCTGGACCTTGATGTTGACAGGAGCTGGCCTGGCTCTGACAGCTGGGCCCTGTGCTTTCCTGGTGGATATAGGCAATTTCACAGAACATCAGCATCAAACAGGGCCACTCTGACCATGAAGAACCAAGATAAAAACCAGACCACTCAACATCAGTCTGAACTGAGACAAAAACAAGAAACAAAATATCAAACATTGCCCTCTCTCAGCAAAGATAAGAGACTAATGTTACTTTGCCAATTAGAACTCTATCCTGTTCTATCCCGGCCTCCTTGTAGATAATATCTATTGAGGTACAGTATCATAGAATTGCTCCTTATGTGGTCCAACTCAGAGCAAAGATCTGCTTCCTAAACCTTCCCCAAGATCACTGAACACAAGCCCCATCCTACTATAAATCTCTTCTAACACCATCTTGCTGAGAAACCTCCATTCTTCTCCATGGGGTACTCTCTCCCTCGCTGCAAAAGGGAAACACCTAACAAGCTCAACAACAGTGGAGACATTAACAAATCCCACCAGCTAGACCAAAGCTTCCATTTTTCCTCTGTCCCTAGGTGTGCTGACTGTAGCTACGAAAGCATCCAGGGATCTTACGGTATTCCTGGGTATTTCTTCTCTGTGCTGTGGAAATGTATGGGTACTTACTCTATCAGTCATGATCCACGTAGGACAGTGCACACAACGTGGGTCATCAAGTTCAGGCAATTTGCAAAGTCATTGTCAATACCAGATGATGAAGCACCAGGGACAAGCAACAGCAGGGAGCTATCACTACCTCTAGGTCTGTAAAAACAAGAGCAAGGAAAGGCTACCAAAGACCAGAGAGAGCAGCAAAGAGGGCCACCCACCAGGAGTTGTGGCCTTCAGAACAGGCATGTGACCCTTGCCCACTGACTGGTCAACAAGGCGGGGACAGGGGAACAAATACCCTGATTTTGCTCTTCAGCTTCCTTTGGATGTCCTACCCAACATCTCTGTGGAAGACAAAAGAAGTTGAAGAGTGTAGTGAATTCTTACAATTCTATTTTATCTCAGTGCCTATTTTGAATATAGGTCTTTCTCATGCCACAAACAGGGTTTAGTTACCCTTGACATCGTTTTTAATTCTTTAGCTCCTCTCAGGCCCTCAGTGTACTTGATCCAGATGTCTGCCTTATACAACAGCCTCCTGGGGACCATCCCACTATGGGACATCTGAATACGAACTACTTGACTTGCTCCATTCACCCTCACCCCACATGGACTGTGCAGATATGCCAGTGACCACCTCTCCGCCACAGCATAACTCCTTGGAACTCATTCTGGCTTGCTCTAAAGCCACCAATCAGAACTCCCCAGGAAAAACTGCTTGGGTGGTGCCCTGGACCCCAGCAAAGGCCCATAGGTCTCCTCCCATCCCTGCTGGCTGAGTACTTGTGTTCGGAATGGCCCCACCTTCTGCTTGGCCTCATGAGGCACACTGCCCTTTTCTCTCTGGGATCTGTAAGTAATGAAACTGCTCCTGTTGGTTCATGTGTTTTCTTGTGCTGCCTCTGCTATGTCTGACCTGACTGACACATTTGAACCTAGCTTCTCTCCAGGTCAGTGCTCGCCTAGAGTGTGGCTCACTTGGTAGGAATAAGCTGGACACAAACCAGACAAGAGCCACAAGGGCATCTGCCAGCATAAACAAGTTTCCTGTAAGAGGGACACCTCATCACAAAACAGACACTTAGGTGTTGGGCCGACTGCCAGGACAAAGTAGCCTATGAAAGGCACATTGGGAATATCCACTTCTTCTGGAACCCATCTCTTCTATAGACACTAATCAGAGAAGATCTCAAACCAAACTAGAGGAAAACACAACAGAGGGCAAGAGAGTCCATTATGCAGTTTCTATGATCAGACTCCAGAGATGAAGAACAGGATGAAAACCAAGGGGCAAATGCAGAATATGTAGGGCATTTACCAAGAGTACTTGTTGTATATTCTTAAACCTGTTTAGAACACCTGCCCTGTAGATACTATTATTATCAGGTATTTTATAAATCCACAAAACTAAAGTACAAAACAAAGTGTCCTTGCTCCTAACTAAATGAAGTGGAATGTTTGACTTAGTGGCACCAACAATATTATGAGACAAATGTTCATGATTGTTGTGTGCCAGATATTGCTTTAAGCACTTTACATCTATTGTATTAGTTTCCTATTGCTGCTGTAACAAATTCTCGTGAATTTACTTTAAAAACAATATTTTTATCTTACTGTTCTGAAGGTTGAAAAATCCAAAATGGGTCTTACAAGGACTAAAATTAAGGTGTTAGCTGGGCTGCATTCCTTCAGGAGGCAAGAGAGGACAATGTTTTCTGCCTTTTCCATCTTCTAGAGACTGCCCACATTCCATAGCTCACATCCCTTTCCAGAAATTACCTTACTCCAACCTCTGCTTCATGACTCTTCTTGACTCTTACTCTGCTGCTTTCCTCTTTCACTTAAAAGAATTCTTGTGACTATACCTGAAGAATACACCTTATAAGACTACACCTTGTAATCACCTGTCTCCAAATATTACCTAATCAAACCTGCAAATTCTGTTTTCCTGGCAAGGTGACACAGTTTCCAAGACTAGGGTATGTATTTCCTAAAAACAAGGACATTCTCCTCTATAACTACAATATAACTATCAAAATTAGTAAACGAATGTTGCTACATTACTACTATCTAATCTTCAGATCCCATTCAATCTTTACCCATTGGCCCCAATTTGCCTTTTGTAGTGAAATAATCCAGTTCCAAATCACAGATTGCCATAAGTGTCACATCTCTTTAATCTACTTCCATACAGAAGTGGTCCTCCATCTCTTCTTGATTTTCATGACCTGGATCATTTTGATGACTGATAGCCAGTAATTTTGTAGAATGTTCCTTAATTGATTTTTCCCAGTGTTTCCTCATTCTTTTATTCAGAAATTTCATGCAAGTGAAGTCATGCTGTGGTCCTTTCCATGCATTTTGTCAGGTGTCATGCAATTTTTATTTATCTCAATATATTCAACTCAGATCACTTCATTAAGGTGGAATCACAAATACTTTTTTTTTATGGAGCTACTATTTTTCCATCATTGCTAACAATTGAGAAATAATTTGTGAGGAGATATTCTGAAACTATGTACATACTTGTTCCTCATCAAATTTCAATCCATTTTTAGTATCTCCATTATGATTTTATTCATGAGATATAATTTAGTAATGTAGTCATTTTGGTGCTTAAACTGCCACCAGTTTTGCAGTAGCATTCCTCTTAAGCTGGCTACACATAACCCCTTGGTTCTTCAAGTCATTCCATTCTTCTGGGCCACAGGAAGATGCTTCACGTTCTTGTTGTTATTTTCATGTCCCAAACCTGGAACTGGCCATTTCTCTAAAGAGTCTTGACTCCTTTTAGTGGGGGAGTGATATTAGAAACCAAGATGAGTCACCAGCTATACTCAGCACTATTGATTCTTATGGTGGACAAAGCTACGAAGCATACATTACATCTATATTTCTCTATTTATAATGAAAATACGTAGTCACCCTGGTACCTTCAATTCCAAACCAATGCCACAAAGTTCATTCTAGTTTTCCATATTGTAGAAGGAGACACTATTTTGCCTAAAACGTGTATGAACTCATTTATCTAATCCCTATACTCTCCTTAGGATTTAGATTTTTAAAAATTACCAGCCTGATGTCCCATCATCCCCACACACTACAGCGTGCATTTCAAATAGCTCAAGGTGGGGCTGGGGGTTTCTTTGTAGTCTACTTGCAACTTTTTAGTAAATTCGTGATCATTTCAAAATCTTAATAGGTTTATGTTTTTAAAAAACACTCTTTGGATCAATAGACTATGAAGTACAATAAAGTCCATAGTGCTCCTGGTAGTCTGGATGAGATTAAGATGTTGCTGTGGTTTGGATGTTGAGTGTTCACAGAAGGTCCATGTGTTAAAGGCTTGGTCCCCAGGGTGGTGCTATTGGGAGGTGGTGGAACCTTTAGGATGTGGGGCTATGGGAGGTCCTTGGGTAATGAGGGATTTGCCATTGAAGGGGATTGTGAGACCCCAGCCCCTTCTTCCTCTTTTGCTTCCAGCCATGTGATAAGCTCTTAACTCTGCCTCATACTCCCCGTCATTGCCACCCAGGGAGTGGCAGTAAGTCTACCCAATCATGGACCAAAACCTCCAAAGTTGTAAGCCAAAGTTAAACTGTTTTCCTTATAAGTTGATTATCTCATGTATTTCATCATAGTGATGGAAATCTGACTAGTACAAGTGCTAATCATTTTCCAAATCAGAGAAAAAAGAGAAAGGGAAAAACAGAATTTTAACCTCAGAAGGACAGGAGCCAATAAAGGTGATTCCTGTGGCCTTGTCTTTAACACCCTAATCTGGTGGTTCAGAATTGCAATCTTCAACTGGTCACCTAATCTTGTCATTTACATATGGACATTTGACAGCAATCCAGGCTGGGGATTCCACACAGAAGCTGGAGGAACTGGATTGGCCAGGCAGCTGTCTCAGCTGGGAAACAGCCCACCTGAAAATCCAATAACTGGATGAAACTCTTAAGATTTCTTCCACCCCCTCAGTGAGAGAAAAGTAGAGTAAGTGTTGTGACATATTTGTATTTCAGAGATTCTCCTGTCCGAGTCCCCTATTTTACGAAGAAACCTAAACAGAAAGTGGTTCAAGGTTTGACAGGTTTCACAGCTGTTGAGTGACAGGACTCAGAAAACCTCACATTCCATCACACCTTTGATGGCATTCCAGAATCTACTGGCGTGCATGACTTTGGCATGTTAGCAATACACTTCTTGCAGTAGAAGGCGTCTTTGTCCCAGGTGATTAGGGCTAGGAGGTGTTTGGCTTATTAATAAAGTCAGTCATAAAAGGTGATATGTAAATACCCTAAACATTTCATTGGATAGAGGGTTTTTCTTTGGGACATGATCTCTGTCTTTCCTGCTTTAGCTTCAGTCCTGATGCATCATCTCTGACTCTCACTGTTTCTTTAAAGAGTTAGAACTTAAGATGTTTGTCAAACATTATTAGTGCAGAAATCTTCTAGATTTTAATATTTGTCCTGTTCCTCCTTTAGAATTTTCCTATCCTCATTTTATTGAAAGTGTGACTTGTGTCTCGGTTGTACTTTCTGCAAAATGAGATGTTCCAGGCTGTATTTTCTCTGCTCCAACCAAGGAATTAGCCAGTTCTCCAAAGAGTCTTGGCTCCTTTTAGTGAGGAGTGGTATTGGAAACTGGACACAGGTTTACTCACGACTGTTGAATTGCTGCTGTTCCTATGTCCGAGGCAAACAGAGCTAGGTGATGTCTGTTCCTATGTATTTCTCTATCTATTTATATATTTTGAAAACCATGAGTCATACTGCTGTCTCTAATTCCAAATCAGCACCACAAAGTTTGTTCTAACGTCTTCCTATTCCATATTTGTATCTCCCTTCTCCAACCGTGAATAAACTGGCTTGCCTTATTTCTAACAGATTTACTTATTAATCAACACTCCTGTATATAGCCCATTCATTTCCTCTACCATCTCCTTCTCTTGTGAACTCTGTCACCCACACCTAGCCACCTCTCTCTGTGGACAATCTCCAAACCTTAAGTGGACTCTGACACCCCATGCTGGGTCACCTTCACACAGGATTCCCACTTATTCTGCTTAGGCTCTAACTCAACATGCCACACTGTCCCTTTCTCCATGGACATCTTCCTCAATCTGTTTGGGCTCCAATTCCCCACACTGGGCCAGTTCCCTGCAGGCACACATGATTGCCTTGCTGAGGCTCTGGGACCCTATGTCAGGCAGCCCTGCTACACTCTACACGAACCTCAGTCCTGCAGGCACTGGCACCTCTGATGCCTTCTCTGTGCCACCATGGCTTCCCTGCTTCTTTAGGAGTAGATGCCAATCTTATTCTTTACCTTCTAAAAACTTTAGACCTGATTTGTTCAGGAAGAAAAGGGGACAAGGAGCATAAGTGCTCCTTTTTTGTCTCTAGCATCTTCTCTGACACAATGAAGATAATCAATAGAGCAAATAAACAGAAGAAAATGCTGCATTCTCCCACTGATGCCTCACATCTGGACCTATAATATGCAGAGAGAATTATTTCCATGTTTATTTATCCCCAAAAGTGTGTTGTCCCCCCAAAGACACTGTTTATCCAATCCAAACACTCTCAACTTCCAGATATTTGTTATTGTTAAGATAACCAGTTGATAGATACTGTCTCTTTTTTCTCTTCACTCTATTCATTCAGTGCAAAGGCCTTGCCTACTCCATCCCATAATATGTATGGGATGTAATTTGTATTTTGATAAACTTGAAGAGCTGGCACACATTGTACACTTCAAACAGCAGAAGTTTGAGAGTGAGACAGGCATGAATTCAAATCACTTTAATGTACCAGCTATGTGAATTTGGTCAGCTTAGTAACCGTCATCTGCCGTCATCTGCTGTAAAAAGGGTAACAATATCTACCCTTTAGTTTGTCATAAGAGTTAAAGATTGTACGCACACACACACACACACACACACACCATGTAGTAAAATGCTCTCTAAATGTACAATATTTTCACTTCTACGTCCTTGGCAAAGCCTCATGTGTCCTTGTGTGCGTGTGTGTGTGTGCGCGCGCACGTGTGCACATGCATATATCTGCCTGGTTCTCTGTTCATTCTTTTTCCTCTAAAAACTGAGACCCCATGGAAAACTTTTGGCATGTAAAAACTGATCAATAACAACAATCCTGAAGACAAAGAGAATTAACATAATTTCTCATTGAAGTTTAAATAAATTTATCACCTACTTCTCTCAGAAGTCCTTGACTGCATCAGTATTGCCTGGACTTCCCTGATGAATTTTCATCTTGGTGGTTTCAGGACTGTCCTCAGAACTTCGGCATTATCCAAATGCATACTCAGTATAGCCAATCCAAGGGAAGGCAGAAGCATCATTTCTGAACATCTGCCTCTTTCTGCACTCAGTTACCAAGAGGATGCCCTGCCACCTACTCTTGGGAAAGTCCTCTCTTTTTCCAGCTTGTTTGCCTCACTACTCTCAACCCCACATTGTGGGATTCCCTATTCCCCCCATGTTTCAAAGACCATTCCAAGAAAAATAGAACCAGAAGATTTGTAAAGAGTTTATTGGTCCTGTCTGCCCCAGTTAGTTGGAAAAATCTATATTTGCTGCTGTATAAAACTATTCTGTGATATCCTGCATTTCCGCCTGTCTTTGAACCACTTCTGCTGAAATAATGCTTTTCCTTGGTTATTTTATTGTAATTTTATAGTGTAGAACGCTTCCTCTGATTATACCAAAGCCTCGTGCAGAGTGAAGTATAGCACCTCTCTTGTGTGATGAGATGGAAATTGTTATCCTTGCCCCCATGACACCAGAGTAAAATGGGAAACTGCACTTGTCTAATCATCAGAGTACGGACCACAGAAGAGGAGGATAGAATTGTTTCCTTTTTAGGGAGTTTAATTAAAATCATTACTTAAAAATAAGCATCATGACGACATCATGATTGAGCTATTTTCAAAGGGTGGAGCACCTGTGAGAATTCCTGGTTCCACGAGAAAGCATCTCTGGGTTTACACATGTATGTCTGCTGGTTTAAAAAAATTAAAAAGAAATCTGTCAGCCTTCTGGTAATGGCGGCAATGATTATTTCCCATGGTCAAAAAGTGAAAAGCATATCAAAATAATTTAATATCTCACAATATTTTAGAGGGTCATTATCAGACATTCTCTTTTACTCAGCAAGGATTAAATAACCACATCTATGTTTTTTACTGCTGATTTCTACGATTAAAGCAAGTACATATAAGCTGAGCTGATTGCAATATAAAGAATTATTCTCTTGGGTCCTACTTGTATCCATTCTCTTTCTACATTTAAGAAAACCCATTCATCAATGACTCTGCAGTAGCACCAGGACTTAGCATGCGCATATTATCTTCTCATATTCCCTCGCAGTCTTCCAAAATCACGCGTGTGCATGTGGGTATGTATACACCCACCCACACTCACAAACATATACACATGCAAGCACTTATAATAGCATCGAGACATATTTACCCATAATTATATTCTAGGCACTTTCTCAAACACAGATATTTTTGCATTCGTTTGTGGAACCTGCGAAGAATCCATGCTAATGTTTGGAGTCTTAAAGCAAACTGTAATCTTATAAACAGCGAGGTGAACCTCAGAGGCAGGAGTCTTTTGATATGCAGCATAAGTGAAATGCTGCATAATATAAAATGATGGCGCTATTAATCCTACGGCACTGGTGGTGCCCAGCCCCCCCTCACTATTGATACCAACACCATTGTCTCTGGCTTTAAACTTCATCAGTATGCAAACGGAGTGTCACTATGATGGGTGGTAACTTGGTTGGATGCACTTTCTACATTTCTGGCAAATGAGTATAATTATTTTCAGAGCTGCGGGCAACTCATGCATGTTTTATCCCCCATCTGGACCGGCACGGTACACAATAGTGATAAAAGATGATGTTCCCCCTTGGATGTTCACAGGCCATCATCGACACAGTCCTGATGAAATGGCCATGTATCCCCTAGCAGTTCTATATCTGCCACAGCTTGACAACAAAATTATTTCCCCATAGTACTAAAACACTTCAAATATTCAAGCCCTCTGTGCATATATTTGTGTTTTGAAGCATTCAGCGTTAACATAATGTGGTAATTTATAAACTGACAAATTAACTATGCAGAAATCACAGAGAGGCCTTATGAGGTCTGCAAAGCAGCAGAAAAGAAAGCAGAAGCTTTTTGCGCTCTGTAATAATAATAATCCTATCAACTGTCGCAGATTGCCCGGCCTCCCATTGTTAGAGCCCAGCCGCTCGCTCCAGAGCTTGCTTACTGTAGGTGATTCCGCCCGCCCACCAGAGATGCCTGCCTCAGACAACGCCAGCCAGGAGACTGGCTGGGGCTGCACAGGGCCATCCCTCTCCAGGTCTGGGGGTAACAGGCAAAAGGACACCAGGGCACCAGTTAAAAAAGAAAAAAAAGCAAGTTGCCCATATTGATCACTTAGGGGCAGAGAGGGATGTGTAGAATGGAATCTGGGAAATGCAAGATTTGCCTTCAAGACAGGAAGTGCATTTAGGACTGCAATTGCAGCAATTGCAGCAAAACTGAAATCATGCTTGTGAAAGGAGGATCAGCCTTCTTTGTTTTGTGGTTATAAAACCATTTTAATGATTAAAATCCATCATCTTGCTAGCCCACTCTAGCAAACACTGGCGATCCTTACAGGCCCACTATCGATCCTCAGGCAGACAACTTAAAAAGAGGCAGCATTCATCACAGGACGCAAAAGAGCGCATCTTCACTTTTATTGTTTTAGCTTAATTCTCTTTCAGATGAATTAAAGACTAATTTTGCTAGACCAAGGGGAGAGTCTGTGCATCTTCTGCTGCCCCCATCTGTTTAGTGTGTGGATTCTTACAAGGCAGGAGTAATTTTTTGAGGCAAGTATTTACAAATTCTTTACAGAAACATCGAACATTCCTTCATGATATGCCAGGCCAGCTCTGCTTCCTTCCTCCCCCTCTGCACCCTGTTCTCCACTCACCTCCCCCAATCACCCACCCACCCACACAGGCACACTTGCTATCTTGCAGATTCACACATGCATGCTACACACACACACACACACACACACACACACACACCATCCTTTAAATGGTATGTACCATGCAACGAGGCCTACCAAACATCAGACACTCTTTATCAGCAGTTGTGCCAGGGTCTCCATGGCAACAGTATAATAGATTTGCCCTTATTCAATCCCAGAGGCCACATTGAAGCGCAATGCAAAATTTGCTGGGGCCTGAATTCCTTTCAAGCCATGGCTCATGTGTCAGGAAACAAGTCAATGCACAGACAGCACTGCACATAAAGATGGAAAGGAACCTTTTCTCTCCACTGCTGTTTGCTCACAGTGACATTCAGAAGCCCAGACTCTTCTAGATCTCATTTCTGTCTCGTTTTCTAGTTATTAATTCACTTCTTTGGGTGGAGAGGCGAGTGGGGGAGGGGAACACCATGCATTGCAATAATAAACCACCAACAGAAGTGCAAAGCCAGCTGCATAAAAACGAAGTGTGCATCCCAGCCTCCAAGGGTACATAGGATTCAATATGGCTGAAGCCTTCCACAGCTGCAGACTCAATGCACCTCAGTGACAAGCAGGACTGAGCAGCCCTGCCAACCTCCTGGACCCAAACTGGAGTGACATTTTGTGATACTCAAGCAACCATCCCCAGGGGAGAAGAGGCAGAAGAATGGACATGTGCCCTCTTGTCCTAGAGCCAATCTCAGCAGGCAGGAGGAATTCCCGGGAGCTCACACCTGAAGCACACTGTGGCTAAAACAAGCACAGCTTAAAAGTTAAACAATCATTTGTTTCAGGTTTATTTTAATCATTAGCTTTGGGACTTCCAAGATGATTACTTTGTGGGTTAATTATTTTCTGTGCTGTGGCTTTCCAAACCTAATTGCTCAACTTCATTATTGTACATAGTGATCCATAGCCGGTTCCTAAAATTACCTGTCCAAATATTTTCCCTTTTGATTATCACTGAGAATTTGCTATTTTTCTCCCTGAGTTGAAACTTTGCATAAATGACTTGGTTGGGAGATGCTTGTGTGATTTTGAAGATTAAACTGGAGATATCACTGGGCAGGTGCTAGAACTCAATTAACACTACTATCAGGATTTGGAAGGAGACTTATGAGGCTTTGCCCAGGTGAAGCCTGATTAACCTCAGGCCAGTGGTTTTCACACTTTAACAAGCATAAAAATCACCTAGAGTATTGTAAAAGACACGTTCTTAAACCCTGTCCCCACAGATTCTGACTCAGTGGGTCAGAGCCAGGGAACCAGGGATTTGCTTTTCCAGCAAGTTCACTGGTGAAGCCAGCACCACTGGTCCAAAGACCATACTGTGAGAACCACTGATGGGGGCCAGTCTCCATGAGCAAAAGTTCCTCAAGCTCTGGCTGAAATTTATTTTGACTGTTTTCCATAACTTCACCTTGTGTTCTTCTTGAGGGTAGTATTTATCATCCTAATATAATTAGCCCCTTCTCCAGTCTCCAGTGGATCAGACCTATAATTTCCCCCAAGCCTCTGGTACACAGAAATGATAAAAGCCATAGAAGGAAGAGAGGAACATGAGAGAATGAGGGTGTATCTTCAGGATTAGCACTGTGTCTTCGATATATTAGGATTTGATCAATAGTCTTTGAATGAACATATAAGTGAGTAAACATGATAAAATTTCAAGGCTTCTGTTCTTCAGGAAAGAGACCTTTGGAACATACAAGTGTTCCATTTTTTTCACATTAAAATATATTCAAATGTCTTATATTGGTTTCATAAAGTGACCCATGGATTTTCATAGGGGATGGAGAGTAAACAATGTTTTAAATTCTTCTAAGAATCTGGAACCATAGAGTGACTCACTGTAGAAAGCAAAATCCTTTTTAATTAAAAGCACAGCCAGGTGCAGTAGCACACACCTGTGGTCTCAGCTACTTGGGAGGCTGAGGCAGGAGAATCACTTGAGCCCAGGAGTTGGAGGCCAGCTTGAGCCTTATAGTGAGACTCCTATCTGAAAAAATTAATTAATTTTTAAAACAACACCATTCTATTTATTTTGGTAAGTTTGGGATTTCTTCAAGTGGAAAATACTGCATTTTCATTTTAAGAACCACCAATTTCTTATCAAACAAAATAAAAGTGTGCATTCTGGCCGAACATTTAAAATCTGAAATCATTATCACTTCTCTTAATTTCCTGTGCCTGCCAAGTTGACCCTAAAATCTAGGTCATTTTAATAATCCATCTGAGCAACAACAAAAACTTGAGTCCATGCAATGTAACAGTGACTTAAGAAGCACCATCTTGCTTTGGGAGGAGTCAGGGAGGGTTTCGTTGCTGGTATAAATGAAGTGACCCACTAGAAAGTGATACCTGGGGGTGAGCTGAAAGGGAGGGTGAAATGTGGATTGTTGTGGTCTGCTTTGTGAATTCCCTAAGCTAGGGAACTTCCTGATAGGCAACTAGCAATATTTTGCAGCATACTTTGCACATGCCTTCAGTTTTGAGGTTTTTCTTTCTAGAACAAGGCCATGCATCCCAGGGCAGCCTGCCTGTGTCTAGGTGGGGACTGCCTGGGTCCTCGCTGCCCTTCCGGCTGGGGAGGCACTGTGAAGGCAAGAGCTCATCTTTCTTCTCTGTGCTTCCCCCCGCTTCAGCCTTCAATCATCCCGCAGGGACTGGCAAGAAATGAAATTCCCTTAAAATAAACCCAAATACACAGAATCATGGAATTTTTAAAAGACATCTTCATGCTTCCTTATGCCAAAGAGAAATATTAAGGCTCAGACAAGGTAACTCCCAAGATCACGTGAACAGTCAGAGGGGAAGTGAGCCCAGGACCTAGACTCCACTGAGTTGCTACATGCTGCCCTGTCCCGCTCTGCCCTCCAGGGAAAGGTGGCTGTCACACTGCTAAAGGAGTGATGATGGCCCCTCCCAGATTCGCCATCATATCACAGACTATCTAAAGGAAAAGATGAATGCAGAGCACTATCAACAACTTTCAATTCAACAAATATTTATTGAGCACCTGCTATGTGCCTGGTGCTACATTGCTCTGACTGCACCAGAGTGGGTATCACATGGCACTTTATTACAAGGTGGTTACAACCAGCGAGGGCTGTTTTTCAACACTTTACAATAGCCATCTCTTCTGTAATACTTTGCAAACTAGGATATGCCCCCACATGTCTGAAGCCACAGGTTAAACTGATTGTCACTTCCTGAAGTTCCCGTTTTCCTTGATTATATTTACTCCGTTCTCTTGTTTTTATGACATATTTTTTCTTATTCACATTTCAAGTTTTGGATATCTGGGATGGATTGTGCTCTAACAAAAAATTGATGATTCTGATGTAGATTGAGCTGCATCTTAGAATTATATTGAAGAATTGAGGTGCTACAGGGATTAAAAGTGTTCTGTTTAAGGTTCAATATTTCAGAGAACCACACAATTTATCAGTTTTAGGTACTTTTTAAAAAGATGAACAAAACATCAAAGCAGTCCTCCTTGTGAGGAGTCCCTTCCAGCTTCACTTCACCCCGTACCTGTACTTTCTTCTCTTCTGCATTTGGGGTACTTTGAGGGAACCCTGCTTTAGATTATGCAGTGTTCACAAGCGCCCAAGTCAGGAGGATCAAGTGTCTGAAGGAAGAGCATGATGCCCAACATTCTAATCAGAATCTGGACTCAAAAACCACAAGGCACAGATACCTTAGGACGAACTGACTCATTTTGATTTCATGAACATCCTAGAATCCCCTTTGCACTTGACTGTTCCAACTGCTGCTGAGCTCTTGACTCTTTGAGTCTCAAGGAAAGCTGGCCTGTCACTTCCAGCTGTGTTGCTGTGGTTTTCCACCTTGCCCTTGGCCTGTTCTTTGGGGACAGCACAGAGTTTGGATCCTGCCTTTCCCCACTGTCCTGTCCTGACACCTGTCCAGCCTCTAGGGGACTGGAATGGCCAGCAGACCGTGCCTTTCTGGCCAAGTGACCCAAGGCTCTGTGCATGGTTGTTTCACAGGGCCACACTGCCATCTTCATAGCTTCCCCGTCAGGAAGGACACTCATCAACAGCTGTGAGAGGCTTCCCATCCTGGCGGGAATGAAAGGAGGGCCTGGAGAGGTTTCTCGGAGCATCAGTTCACAGGTCATGGCAACCAGCCAAACAATACACCATTATTCAACGGGCTCCAGTTCATTTTCCTCTACTCCTCCCCCACGGTTACCCTTGAGAGAAAACTAATTTGCAGAAAAATAGCTCCTGCCAGCTAACTTCTTCTCCCAAATGTATATGACCCCGTAGTCTTGTCTCAGTGGGTCCTTATTCTCCTGGTCAATGCTGGAGAGTTCTGAAAAGCTGTCTTCTCCTTTAAAAAACCTCCCCCAGCCCGCTCAGCTTCCCAGTCTGGGAGATGCTTTCTTTTCCTTCTATTCTTTGCTTCTCTTTTTAACATGTGTGCTGAAATTGGCACTTTCTCTTTTCAGTTCACTCCCTTTCTAGTATTAATGCAGGCAGCAACAGAGAAATGTGCACAATTTTTCCAGTCTCTGCACCCGGCGAGCCCATGGGTGATGGATGAAATGTAACATGCTCTCCCTTACATATCACTATTTAAGTGAAGCGCCCGGGCCGCCTGGTGATGCATGGTGTTCTCCAAAGCGCCGGGCACACGTGGGGAGCCCAGGCTGCCTCCACCCTTGTCTGCGTAAATAATGGGGCTAATGGCATTTGGTGCAAATGAGACTCCTATAGAACACGTTGGGCTTGTTTATCTCATTATTATTTCTCTTTGTCAAGAAGCCTTCTCTCTCTTTCCTCTCCAGGGCTTCCCCAGTGTGTTCTGCCTTGGTTATGGGGGGAAGATGGGGAGGAGGGAAGGTCTTGGGGAGTTCAAGATTTTGTAACTAATATTGAACACCAGGGAGAATGGATGCCAAGTTCAGGTTAAGAATAAAGAAAATTGATTTGGAGGTCAGGGTCATGATGTGAAAGGCCTGAATGCTGCCAAAATATTTTCATTATCGCTGTTTTTGTTATGGAAAAGACCAGGTCCTGTGTAAGAAGGCTAACAAGAGAAAAAGGAGTCTTAGAGAAAACTACAGAAATTAGAATTCTGTGATTTATTGGGTTTGGGCTTCACTAGTTTCTTTGCCTGGCATTTGCCTCCCTTATAAAAGTAAATGGATGGGCATTGAAAATGAAGTTTGCCCTCCAGAACCGAGCAGTTCTGGGCTTGCTTAGACTGAACTAACTCCCTCTCTCTATCTCTCTCCCTCTCCCTCCAAGCTGGAGACAAGTTCTTTCAGTTCTATTTGCAGGAGTAAGCTATTTCATGCATCACTGTGATTCTGCTTTTCACCCATGCCTACAACATATCTACAACGCAGGCCTGTATATTTTAACAAAATCCTGTTATTATTGGAGCTCTGACCCGATTTTGTTTCTATATTCTGAAGCAGAAAAGACTCCAGTGGCATGAAATTAGCAACACATTCTGCTAGTGTGTTAATTGTGTGAGAGTTTTTGGCAGGAGACTCTCCTAACACAACACAGAATTTATTTTTTATTTAAATGTGGTAGCAACTTCATATTGTGTTTAAGGAGAGGCACCATGACTTAAACCACTTGGGATTTACTGTACATTCAGAAAAAGGAAAAAAAAAATCTGCCTAATGCAGTGGTGCAGAAGGAATTATGTAATTTTTTTACTTAGCAGGGAAGCTGCTAGTGTTGATTTCTAATTCTTTATGAGAAATTGACATTCCCACACAGCAGTTTGAGATGTCCTTGGGCCCAAGTGCAGTATCCAAATGCAGTTCTATTTGGCCAGTAGCAAATTCCCTGCATTGATAAAAGCAAATACACTTGAAAAGCAGGAAGTCAAAATCTCCTAGGCTGGGATGGCTATTCTTCTCTAATGGATAGCCCTTCTGCATCCCCCAAAGACCAGAGGTGACATTACACAAACATGGCTGGTCCCATAATGTGGATGGGGAACAAGTTCCAGAAAGGGAGAGGGTGGGCAGACATGTCAAGAGATGGAGCCTACAGAAAAGAGTGGACTCCTACCCTTATCTTAGGAACAGGAGGCATCTCTGAATGAAGAAAAGGATAGAACTCCTTGACCTGAATGGCTTTAGGTCTGGTTGGCACATGTGATCTTTTTGGTACCCTAGCCATATACTAGATACATCAGCAGCAGTCTCACTCACACTTCTTCCCCTCTGATCCTGGATGTTTGCCCAACCCCCCTTCCTCACACTTCCCTCCCTGGTCCGTTTGAGAGAATCTCAGCTGCCCTTGCTGGTGGCTAGCTGTCCCCTCCCTTCACTGAGTGGCTCAGCCCAGCAGTTCAAAGCAGTGCAGACTCTGGCCCTCGTAGCATCACTTTGGTAGCAAGTCTTCCTCCAGAATGATAAGCCATGGCCTGAGTCTGATTTGTGCTCTACTCCAGACAGACAGACCACCACTCAAATCCAGCACCACTCTTTTGCTCCTCTGGGAAGATTATTACTTCCCAGGGTCTGGGGTTCTGCATCTGTGAAGGAGGCAGGCACACTTGAGGCAAAGAACTAAACAAGGTGATGGATGTAGAGCTCTCAACCCCCGGGCTGGCCCATGGCCCTGTGAGGTCCCTTTGTCACCTGACCCTACAGTCATGGCAGTCACATCAATTGAATCCACATTAGGGGCCAAAGTCCACGCTAAGCTTGGTGTGAACAGAGATGTCCCCAGAGGTACCACAGAGTACGTACAACACCTCATTTAATACTCACAACCTCAACAGGGCAGAATTTCAGTTCTCCTTCTGCAAACAGGAAATCTGAGGCTTAAGCAAGGGAAACCACACTGTGAAGGGTAGCCAGGTTTTCACTTTGATTTGTCTAATTCCAAAGACTCTTCTTTTAACTCAGTGCTTCTTTACCAGGGTTATCTGGGGAGCTTCTAAAATATTGGTACCGAGACCCCTGCCCAAGAACAATTGAATGGAGGTGGAGTTGAGTATATGTATCCTTTAAAAGTTAATTATGTACCCTCATCTAGCCCTCAACTACCACCCAGCCCCACAGACTAGGGCTTCTTAACTAACAGAGGAATTTCAAATGTTGTCTGCTCAATAATAATCATACCATTGGTGAAGGAGTTACCATGGGCTCCTTGTTATCTCAGATCCTCAGAGTAAGCACATGGGGATGAAGTCAGTTTCCCTGGTTCAAAGAATGTGCAAGAACAGCTTCGTGCCTGGTACATATAAACCTTGTTGATAGGCTTGTTGATGTCATCTTCATCATGTCTTGAGTCCTCACAGCAGCCCCCACAACTGTTGATCCTGTTTCCTGGAAACTGTCCACTTCTTGCCATCCCTGCTACCAACCCCTTTTCCTGAATTCCCATCACCTCTCACCTGGACAGCTGCCCTAGGCCTCTCTCCACTTCCTGCATCAAACCTCAGCCTCCTCCACTTCCTACACAACAGTCAGGGTGATCTTTTCAAAACCCCAAATTTTACTCACACTGCCTGCAAAATGGTGGTACCTGTCAGGGTTACAATACGGAGTTGGGAGGTTGGGCCTGCACAGGGTACCCAGTGCAGGGGCCAGAGGTCCTAACCTCCTCTTGGCCATGCTTGCCAGGCCCCAGGCTGGAACACTGCTTGGGCCCTGAGGATGGGATGTCTATTTGTGCTTTATGGATCCAGAGCCTGTGTGATTGGTTTTGAAGAGGCATGTCCTTTCCTGCTTCACACGAAGGCTTGAACTTAATAGCAGCTGCCCTGACACTGAACTTGCCTCACTGAGTCATTATGCTAGATGAAGGTGAAAATTTAAATAAAACGGAGGCTCCCCGGGGGAGTTAGAATTTGAACCCACGCTGTCAGTCTCTCAAGCTCCCGTCTTAACCCCTGCTGTTTTCCTTGGAATGCAGAAAAGTGGTGCTCTCCAGGGGGAACCTAAGATGGGCAACTCCTTGGCCAGGCCAGCTGCTGTGGCAGAAGTGCCATCCCTCCCTTGCAGGCCAAAGGAGGCCAGCCAAATCAACCATTTAGTTCCCCTTGCCTTCTCATCTGGTTAAGGCTTCCATTTCTTTGACCTTCAAAAAAAGAGAAAAAAAAGAAATGTGATAAAACTTTTGATGAGGCAATCTCCATCAGGAGAGAGAGATTTAGGTGACAGGGGAATGGTTACATTGGCATCTGAACTCTATTTCAAGTAGATTCATCTCAGGCTGCCTACTGGATAGGTGAGGTAGAGATAAGGAAAATAAGATTTTAATGTGATAATCTATGATTGTTCTTCTCTATCAGATCTTTGCTTTGCTGGCCTCAGACTGAATGCTGGGCACAGCATTTTAGAACTAGAAGGTCCCTTAGAAATAATTTAGTCCAGTGATTGGCATCCAAGAGCCCCTTTAAAGATGAGGGTCTGCCTGGTGCAGTGGTGCAGGCCTGTAATCCCAGCACTGGGGGGCTGAGGCAAGAGGATTACAAATTCGAGGCCAGCCTGGACAATTTACTGAGATCCTGTCTCAAAATAAAAATGAAAACGGCTGAGAATGTATCTCAGTTGTCAAGTGTCCCCCAGTTCAATCTCAAATACCACAAAATAAATAAAAGGGTCTTCACACAACCTTTCAATACTCATGAGCTCCATTCAGTGTTAAGCTGACGCAGACTCACTGAGATGTCCTGTTTCTTTGCTTTTGACTAGAACTTTAGTAACTTAACAGGTGAAAGCTTAGGGCGTACCATGCTAAGTTCTTGCTTGCTGTTTTACATCTTTAATTAATAAAAATGAAAATGAAACCCTATAACCCCAAAATCCCACTCAGAGTCCACAGCAGCTTCCTGACTCCCAGGCCAGGGTTTATTTCCACCACACCATCCTGTTGTCTCTTTGGCATTTTTGTCAATGATGAATTCTGTTTGATAATTAATTTCAAATCACCCAGCTTGTATTTCAATACAATAAATTCCTTGTTCAATTTCCATTTTAAAGAAAACTATAGCTATTGTAAATTTAAAACCCGATCACTTGCCATGAAAAGAAACTAATGCTATGCGAACAAAGCATTGTGATCAAATTCCAGCTCACCACAGTAGCCAACCAGGGCTCTTAAACTGAGCCCTATTCTTTCTGTTAAGGAAAAAAGGTGGGGGAGGTTAGGAAATGTTTGAGAGGTGTTAAAGGAAAAATGACACCAAACTGAAGCTCTCTCTAGACTTATTCAGAATATGGAAAGGCAATAAAAAAAGGGAATACTTTCCTTACAAAAATTATCTCATGTTCCCACTGCCTTTAAACCATGGGAGAAATACCATGCTACGGAGGCCATAAAACAAGTCAGAAATGGAGCCTCGGCTCCTATTCATTATCTCTCCCTCTTCTGGCTTGGACAAGGACGCACCCCTTTTTCCTCTTGGATGGACCATTACTACTTCTCGTTATCCTTATCTTTTTGATTGCTTCATCTTCTTTTGACCCCTACCACTACCAGGGCCCTGCCTCTACTCCACTGGGTCTTAAGTCCAGCTGGATGGTGAGGGGTTTGGGATCCTGGAGACAGAAGAGGGAGCCGGGTGAGGAAGAGGAGGTGGTGGTGATGGTGGTGATTAGAGCCCACCGTTCTCTACCAGATTTTTGTATTCCCACTCAATAATCCAGGCTGGTTTAGTCCTTTACATTCCTTCCACTTTCCATTCTTCTATGGGAATTCAAGGGAACCCATAGGCTAATACTTACATCCTGATAAAGCACCCAGCCCCTTCCTCCTATTATCCTCCTGCCTTTTCCCCTCTTCCTCCATAATAAGCAGGATGCACCATTCTTATCCTTCATGGGTTTGACTCTGGCCTCCCTTCCTCCTCGTTCATAATTTGCAACACATTTTGTCACTTGATGATGCAGGGTAGGTAGATTATTTAATTACTCAACATTTTCAAACCCATTTATGACCCTACCCAGCTGAAGTTTGGAAACTCAATCATCCAAAGCCATACAGAGCCCGTTACAGATACCAGGCCTCCTTGCACTTCACTCTCAATCAGTCCCTCCTGCTGTCAGTGTTCCCTGTGTTAAAGTGCTAAATTCCCAATTATCTGGAACTCCTTTATCCAGAAACTTTGCTATCTGAACAGAGGTCATGTGGCTGGATGTGTTTCATTTACTTTGAAAACTGTCTGGCTTCCCTGAACCCCTGCTTCTCTGGGCTAACTCAACGCTTGCAATTCTTCAGATGAGCAGGGCCTTGGGGATCCCAACTCCATTTCCTTACTGTTCCGCCTCTGCTGCAGCTCCAACTGCAGTCTTCCTTCTGTGGTGGAGACACATGCCACGTTATCTGAGTCCTACAGTTGTTCCACTGTCTTTGTTCCTGCTTCCTTTTTAAAACTCACATTAAAAAAATAATAATTGGACTTTTAAAACCTCCTATGGAATCCTGAGGCAGCAGAGCCAAAGGGAAAGGATGCTGTCTTTGAAATGAGGGACCTGTGCCCTTGGCTTGATTCTGCAGTTGTGTGTGACTTCAAGCAAGTCCTCTAAACCCCAGGCATGTCAGTTTCTGAAGCAGCCATTTGGGGGTCATGGTATCCAGACTTCCTTGTTACCTGATGTTCTGTGGATAATAGAGATACAGCTATAGAAAAGTTTTGGGGAAAGTAGTCTTTTAAAAATTAATCTAAGCAGAAAATCATTCATAATTAATAATCTAGAGGATTCTTAATAATTATTTTTATAATATCTCACATTTGGCAAAGAATAAGATTGAGGAATATTAAAGGGAAACCAGCACCAATTGAGGTTTTCTCTAGACAATAAAAAATACTGATTCTTTGCAAATGAGCACCTTCACTCTGCGCATACTTTTCCCATCATAGAAAGATCACTGTTTCCTTTCAAAGTTTCCATTACTGAACCCTCCATTAGATATTTCTTGCCTGCACAAGGCAAGAAGAATCCCTTCATGAAAATTTCACCTCCTTGCTTGTCCTAATGCAATTCAATTTATGTGATACTTGCCAAGCACCTAGATAGTAAAGTCACATGTCAGTTACCTGGGGTTACAAAGAAAAATTCAACTAGGTTACTGAATGCAAGATCTTTGCAAGTAGTGGGACACCTAAGACATGTTCTACAAATGAAAGATCAAATGCAATGTCGAATTTTAAAGATATTTCCACTACAGGCTAAGACGGAAAAATGGGAACCCAACTTACCTTCCTTCCTGGGACAACTAAAATAATAAACAGAATATATGAAACAATAGTTTTCAAGACACTGTATATGTGGGGAGAAAGTAATTCCTAAGAGACAGGAAACCAACAATTGCCCCTACAAACTAGGCCCCACCAAGTTCACTGCCTTAAGAGAATTTCTAGGTCCCTAAGCAGAGCATCCAGGTACAGGAGTCCCATTAATTCCCTGAAGAAAGATGGAAATGAGAAGATTGCTGGAGAATGAGATGGCTAGATTTGTAAGACAGAGTACTGAAGAGGAGAGGGCTTCCCACAGTAAGAACACCAGAGATCTTCAGAGGGTCTCCCTTGAATAGTCAACAAAGATGTGATCAACGAATGCATGGGAAATGCCTATGCAATGACAAAAATACCATCCCCCAAACTAGAGGGAATAAGACTACAGAGAGGGCCTGTTTCCACCAGCCAAACTGAAAAACCTCATAATTTGTGGAGCACTGGGTAGAGTGGTCAGAATGCTCTTTTCTCAGCAATAAAAAATAATTCACCCTAGACTAAACATGGCTCTGGGTTCCATCTAACAAAACCTAAAAACAAGACCCAAAAGAAGCAAACTGTTTACAGGCAACTTAACTGCATCCCAGAACAAAGCTCAGGAATATTTACAGGAATACAAAAATAGCCAGTACCCAACAACATAAAATTCACAAAATATGGCATTCAGTAAAAAATTACCAGACATTCAAGGAAGCAGGAAAATATGACCAATAATGAAGAGAAATATCATCCAACCAAAACCATCCCAGAACTGACACAGATGTTAAAATTAACAGACAAGCATATTCAAACAATTACTATAGCTATATTTATTGTAGCTATCCAGTGAAGGACAGACATGGAAAATATTTTTAAAACCCAAATTGAACTTCTTGTATTAAAATCTCAATTTCTAAGATTAAAAATTATACTGAGTGGTAGATTGGACATTGCAGGAAAAATTTTTTTGAAAAACTATAAGACATAGCAGCAGACACTATTCCCAATTAAATACAAAGAGAAAAATGCATGAAAACAAAAGATGTGAGACTCACTGACTGTGAAACAACAAACAGCCCCATAGTCAAGTATTTGGTGTCCATGAGGAGAGTAGAAAGGGGGCTGGGGAGACAATTGAAGCCCAGGGGCAAGAACCTTAGAGAAAAGTAAACTAAAGAACATGATAAACAAATTGTCCAAAACCAATGAAGAGAAAAATTTAAGAAGCAGCTATAGCAAAGAGCCACATGATGTACAGAGGAACAACAAAATAGCTGCAGTTGCTCATCAGAAACAATGCAAGGGAGATGACAGTTGAGTGAGATACTTAACGGCAAAAGACAGTCAACCTTGAATTCTACATCCAGTAAGCATACCTATAAGTAATGAAGTAAGACTTTTCAGACATAAAAGAAAGAAAGAATCTCCTGGTGAGAAAAATATTTTTAAAAACTCTGAGAGGGGAGAAGCAGACGTAATCAATTATGAGTTTTTAAAGTTATGTGTGCAGTACAATATAACAAAATAAAGAGTTCTGATGAAGAAGACAAGAACATAAGATGGAATCATAGAAAATAATCTGAAAGAAAGCAGAAAGAGAGGTAATAAAGAACAAATAACTGGGAAAATGGGGAAAAAAAACCACGATGATAGACTTAAATATAATTCTATCAATAATCACATTAAGAGATCTAAATGCCAAAATTAACAGGCAGAAGTTGGTAGATTAAAGATAAGACCCAACCATATGTTGCTTACAAGAAACCCATTTTTAGCTGGGCACAGTGGTGCACACCTGTAATCCCAGTGACTCAGGAGACTGAGGTAGGAAGAAGCACAAGTTCAAGGCTAGCCTGGACAATCCAGCAAGATTCCATCTCAAAACAAAAAAAATAAGAAGGGCTTGGGGTAAAATTCAGTGGCAGAGAATCCCTGAGTTCAATTCCCAGTACCACAGAAAACAAAATTAAAACACACACACACACACACACACACATATATGTATATATATATATATATAGAGAGAGAGAGAGAGAGAGAGAGAGAGAGAGAGAAAGAAAGAGAGAGGGAGAGAATATTTCACTATCTCACTTTGGGAAAGAACTGACTTCTCAATGATATTTAGTTTTTTAACCCATGAACATGGTGTATCGCTCCATTTATTTAGGTTTTTAAAATTTTTCTCCACAATATTTGTAATTTTCATTGTACGGATCTTGCAGTACTTTGTCAGCTTTGTCCCCATGTAATTCACATTTCTGACATTATTGTAATTTTAATTTCCAAGACTTTATTCCTAGTAAATAGAAATAAATTTATTATATTAATCTTGTATCCTACAACATTGGTAAGTTCCCTTATTCTAGTGTCTTAGTAATGGTAGGATTTTCTACATAGGAGATCTTCAAATAAAGACAGTTTTGCTTTTTCTTTTCAACTTTCAGTGCCTTTTATTTCTTTTTCTTGCCTTAGTGCACTATCTAGAACTCCAACACAACGTTGAACAGAAAAAGTCAATCATGTTTCAGATCTTTAAGGGATAATATTCTACTTTTCACCATTAAACATTTTGTTAGGTAAAATTTTATCCTCTTCAACAATACAAGATGAGTCTACCACTTCTTCAAATGAAAGCATACTTGTGTAACTATTATGTGCCATGAACTGGGGGTATAGGAGTGAAATAGAAATCTCCATCCATCATGGAGCTCATGAGGCAGACAGGCAATGGACAAGATAAATTAGTAAAATACAGGGTGTTTTGAATGGTTAAAAGCGGAAAGGAGGAATGAAGTATCAGGGAGCTTCATGAGATGTTAGATATTTTGGCCTGGAAAGGCTAATGAGCATTTCACTGAGTCATCTCCTTCCTGACCATTCATTCTATCATTTCTCATGTGTACTATTCCAACAGCTTCCTACCTGGTCTCCTTGCCTCTGGGCATGTCCTGATCCAATTCTCTCTCCACACTCCTGCCAAAGTGCTTCTTTAGTGGAGCCCCATTTCTCACAGGATAAAATCCAAACTTCCTCCAAGACTGCTCCTTTTGTGAGCTTGCTCTTATTTTTCTAGCCTTATTCCCCCACAAAAAACACAAAAAAACAAAAAAACTTGCTGTTTCTTAAATACTCCACTCTTTTGAGCCTCTGAGCATTTATTTACCTCAATTGTTCCCTATACCTAGCTGCCTTTTCCCCATCACGTGTACCTACTAAATCATGAAGTCCTTTTTAAATCACTAAGTCCTACTATAAAGCACCATCTCTAGGAAAAATATCTCTGACCTTTTTATGAAGAGCTAGACCTCCCTTTTTCCTGGGCAATTCAAGTATCCCGAAAGTATGCAGTGAATTCCGGTACTGACTGGTAGTGGTATATTTTTATGTCAGTCTTCCTGACAGTGGAGTACCTTGAAGCAGCAACTGGTCTGTGCATCTTTTGTTTCCCTAGCACTGTTCCTACTATATAGAGGCCATTAACACATTTTTTGGTAGAATGGATGGATAGAGGAAAAGAAATACCTGACTTCATTTGAAGACATTTTGGCATCTGGCTTGTCATGGTTCCTTGAATAACTGCTGAATCCACACACACACACACACTCCTAATGTACTTGGATCAATGCAGTATCTAGTTGGACAATGACCTTCCTTCATCTGGGCACTTTTTAAAATTAATTCAGTACAAATTTCATTAAGTCCTTTGGGAAATGTGCCACACTTTGAGGGCTTATCAAATTTGTGCTCAACTAAGACTTCCAAGTCTTCTCACTGATGTAAAGCCAAGCCTCCCCACCCGTCCATGCTGGCCAGTCTCTCCCCACATGCTGGATAAAACTCTTATCCTTGCTCAACTCTTCTTGCCTTTGTCCCAATGTACCCCCACTTTAGAGACCTTTCTTAACATTCATTTTTTCCCTTTTCATTTCATTTGATTTGTTGTCACTTAAAATTGTAATAGTGGTCACCAAGATACCGAGAGTGGTACCATCGCTCTAACGATGAAGCTCAAGGCCTCTGCAGAGGGATGTAAAGATGGTGCACAGGAAGTCTCAGAGTGTGCTCCCGTTCCTCCCCTGTGGGAGCCACTTCAGCTAAAACCTAAACTGAAAGTACTCTTCTCAACAAAGTAGCTGATTTTCAAATCTTGTTTTAATCATTAGAGTGGAAAAAACACAGAACAAAGAGAGGCTACAGCTGCCACTGATCAAACCACAGAAAACTCAAATTAGAGCAAGAAAGAGCAAATCTGCAGTCAGATACCACATCAAGAAGTCATTCCCAAACTTCAAGTAACTGATGATATACTTCTAGCATAGGAGGAAGTAACCTCCTTTAAACAAACCTTGAAAAGGTGATACTTAAAGCAAACTCTTTTGGGGCTGAGGTTGTAGTTCAGTGATATAGCCCTTACCTGGCCAGTGTGACGCACTAGATTCAATCCTCAACACTACATAAAAATAAATGAATAATTTTTAAAAAGTTATTATATCCATCTACAACTAAAATACTTTAATAATAAAAGCAAACTCTTTTAGTAATGTCTTAACCAAAAATTGAAAAAATACAAGTGGGATACAGGTTTCTTCAGTATGCAAGAACTGCTCACTCAAGATGTTCCAGTTAATAGAGGTGAGTGTTGGTATTTACAGGGAATCAGAATGCCAGGGCATCATTCACATTACAGTGCCCGTCATACCTACACTTCACCAACAACTGGAATTCTCTCTGCTTTCTCATGACTCCTTCTTCAGGCTTCTATTGCTTCCTAGCTTCTGGTCCCCCGCCTTCTCCCCCTCAGTCTCTCAACAGCATTTGTCACAGACAGGCTCATGTCCACTCACAGACAGGGTTTATCAAGTCTGCTTGGAGAGGTTCTGAGGCACCCTTAAGTTCTACAACCATAGGACAGACTGTGCTGAAAATCAGGACTAGAATTTAATCTGGCCCTGATTTTTGCAAGCCTGCAAAGACAACTGAATGCACAGCCTCAACAAATCTCCATCCAAAACTGAAACTCCGGACAAGGAATAGGATTCCGAGACCTGATGTGAGAACATATGGATAAGCAAACCTGAAAATAATAAGCCAGATTTCTGAAACCTCTGGACTCAAAGAAAAAACTATCTTGCCAAGTCTAGAGTAGGACAAGTTCCCTTTATGTGCTGACACCACAAAGATCTCATCTGAGCAGGTGCTTCGTAAGCCTGCGCTTGTGCTCCTTGAGATTTGACTTTGTCCTCTTCTTAGTACCAATGACTAGAGTCACGGCTCAGCACATCCGGATCCAGGAATTAAATGTCTGCTCCTTCAAACCAAAAAACTTGCAAGTCCTTGCAAATAGGCATTGGCAGAAACCTGGAAAACACATGTGAGAATACATCTTGAGTGGTTGGATAAGGAAGGACTGAGGACAAGATGGATGGGGAGAATTAGTTGATACAGCAGCCTTCTTGCCTGACTAAGGATTTAACATCCTGGTAAAAACATCTGGATCCAGTGTTAACATATTGCTGGGACAACTCCTTGAAGCTTGTACACAAGGAGTAAGGTAGGGTTGCTAAAATGATCTTAGCAAAGTATCAAGGAAGAGTCAAGGGGAGATGGAAGTGTTAAAATGGATTTGTCAGCAAAATCAGAGGATTCACCATCTTTCTATATTCCCTTAACAAGTCCCAGAGCATGTTCCTGTGATGAAGACAATAAGTACACTGTGATGAAGACAGCACTGGCATTTTTTGAGAAACTCCAATGTTTATTGTCCCTATAAACTGGAGTTGATAGTCAAAGAAGCTACCATGGGACTAGACTCCTTAGCATCAATAATGATAGGATTCTGAAATGTTAGAGGCCAAGTGGCAATTCTTAAATGACAAGAACAAAATATTGGTGATTACTGTACTTGGAAGATACCTTGTTCCCCAGGCACCTGTGGCACTGGTCAAAAGACCAGGGTCTTCTCAGTGGTGAGACAGAGGACAGCCAACTCAGGTGGTACTTGACTTGAAGGATTCGGGGAAAAATGAAATCTGGCACAAGCACATCTCAAAGTTGACCCAATGGTCCACAGACAACATGTGATTGTTTCCACATTCCCCAAATGCATAATTTGGAAAATAAAGTAGCCAATAGAATCCTCCCATTGGTTCCCTGACCTATTGAATAGAACTATTAGGGTCAGACAGGCCAAGTAGGAGCCTCTGAAACTATCCATCCTCAACCTCATCAACCAAGAGGTAATACTTGAGTCAACACCATATTCAGGAAAATTGGTGCCCTCATCAAACTCAAAGTATATGGAATCATGTGCTCCAGAATATTTCTATATAATTCACATGCATGACCCTTGAAAATAATAAACTGATAGACCATGGTGGATGAGAGTGGACCACTATAATCTCAGCCAAGAACTAGGCCCAATCTTAGCTGCTGAGTTAGACATGGTATCTTTATTGAAACAGACCAACACAGCCTCTGGCACTCAGTATGCTGCTATTGATTGAGTGAATATGTTCTTTTCAACTTCTCATCAATAAACAGGATCAAAAGCAGGTCTCCTTTAAGTGGAAAGGACGTCTGTTCACATTGATAGTCTTGCCAAAGGCTATAAAAAGCCTCTTGTGCAATGTCACAAAATAGTCTGTAGGGATCTTAATTGTCCTAATATTCCATAGGCGTGTAGAATATGTTGGAACACTAACATTATCACACCCTGCAAACTGAACAAGTAGATGTAGCAACTTATATGCTAGAGGGTGAGAAGGAAACCCTGGCAAAGATTCCTCAGTTTGCCCCATCAGTAAGACTTTTAGGAGTCCAGTGATCTGGGGCATGGTGATACAGTATCTTTGAGGTAATGGGCAAAATGTTAGGCTATGTGTCTTGTCCAGTTTTCGATTTCAAGTCACTCCAAAAGCTAGTGATATCAAATACCATCATATTACTATATTCAAAGATTCTGTGAGTCAGAAATTTGAATAGGACATAGTCTCTACTCTTTGATTTCTGCCAGCTTTTCTAAACTGGGATTCCATGATAGAATTCAGCCCTAATGCCCTCAGGCATCCATTTTTATGAAATAAACCAATTCCTCTTGTATACATCTAGAATAGTATTAGTAATGTACTAAACTAGAGACAACTAAGAAAATAGTTATTCAAATAGTTTTTATCTTCTGTGGCTCAGTTGAAGAATTCCAGCTGTGGAAGGCTGACTAGAGTCTAAATTAGGAAAATTTAGCAAATGGCTGAGAGTGACTTAAACTGGGCTGGAACCTTCTGGCGTCATGTTTACTTATTGCACAAGCAGTAAAAAACCTAACCAGATTCCAGGAGATGGGATGTGGATCTCTTCTCTTGTTGGAAGGAGCATCAAAGATTTTTAGGTGTTTTAAGACAAAATAAAACAGAATACCCTTAGAAACTGGAGAGAGCATAAACCACTCTTGGAGAGATTGCTAGTGTCTGAGTTGGATGACTTGAAGGCCAGGTTCAGTGAGGATGACCAGAACACCAACTCAAGGTCCCCCTGTGCGGCTTAGACCCACAGTACGACAGCTTCAGGGCAGTTGGAAGAGCAAGTGTTCCACTGATCAAGGGAGAAGATGCAGGGCCTTTATGTTCCAGCCTCTGAAGTCAGATAGTGTTATCTATCTCCACCATACTCTATTAGCTGAAGCAATGAAAAGCAGGAGAAGAAACATGATCCCTTCTCTTGATGGAAGGAGCATCGAAGAATGTTTTGGTACTTTAAAACAACTAAAAATCTTTAGATTTAACAATTATTGTTAAATTATGTGCATGTATGATTATGTAACAACAAATTGTATCCTTATGTACAGATATAGTGCACCAAAAAAATATGTGAAAAAAACTTTAGAAATCCAAAATAGCATATACCACCCTTGGGAAAATTGCTCTCAGCTATTTATTGGGTGACTTGAAAGTGTTGAGTGTCTAAGAAGATCTGTAGCACATCTGGGCTGTGGCAAAAGTGGCCATGTCACTCAGGCTATCTGACTAGTAAGTCTAATGGCTTTTGCTGTTTGTTGCAAATGAAGATGCTGTATCTGTGGAGTCTCTGTAAAGTCCAACTGGGTGAGCTGCAGCATAGATCCTGTGGTTCTGGAGTTAGGCCTTCCTTCTACAGCAGAAAACTACAGGCCATTTGAAAATCAGCTCCTTCTTGAGTTCTGAAAAGATGGATCTTCTGCCCATGGACATCAAGTAATTGTGTGGCTGAAGCTACCCATTTCGAGTTAAATATTATCAGGTCCACAATGTTGGTTACAATGTTGAGCATGCAGAGCGATAATCCATCACATGATGGAAATGATCTAGAAGAGTTCAAAGGGGCACAACTAAGTCCCATCTGCCCCAGATTTCTGTGCTGTTTACTTCTCTATCTCAGTTCATACCTGAGACCTAATAATGCCCATAACCAATAAAGGTGGAACATAACTCAATCTTAGTTCATAGATAGGTTGTCTTTGATAATCCATGCAAGTAAAAAGTGGGTTTTCACCAGACTATAGCCCCTTTCAGATGTGGCCCCAAAGGAGAGTGAAGGTCACTCTTCCCAGTGACAATGCTCTTGCTCATTCTCTGTTTAGGGAGGAAAAATTGATATCCAGCAAAAGTATACCTTGGCCCATTGCACTGGTGAATGGCTGGCTTGTTGGATGGGTCAGAAGCCTCAAAGATGAAAACTTCAGTGTAAGCATGGAGAAACTCATGCCAATGTGGATGGACCTGTGGTACAAGACACATAGCATATGATGGATCTTAGTTTCACATCAAGGCCAACCTCCCCTACAAGTGCAACACTGAAAAACGAGGTGATGAGATGTCCTACCAAGCAGCCTCTCTCCATAGCTGCTCCCGGATGTGTATTACAAAAGGGAGATGAGCAAGAGTAGAGGTTCCGCCTATACTTGACCCCAACAGCGTAAGTGTCATCTCACCAAGACCAGTCTAGCAACTACTGTACTGAATGTCTCACTGTCACTGGAGATACTGACATGGAAGTCACATAATGTGTGCGTGTGATATGGCACATATCCCTAAAGAAGGACAGTCAGTCAGTTGACGGTTAGCTTTTTACATCAGATGTCCTCTATCCCAAGGGATCTGTGATAGGTCCTCACCAGAATCAACACTTATTTGGATATGGGTTGGCCTTCCTTGCCCTGATAACTCCACCAGCATGCCATCAACTAAACCATTCTGACATATTTGTACACTTTTTGACCAATTTGTGCCAGGAATTTGAAGCCAGAAGGCAGAAAATATTCCTCCCTCCCATTCCTGGGAAAGACAGTCCTAACATATAGTCTCTACAGTTCTTCAGGGGTCCCAGCAGTATGAAGGTCCATTTGGCCACCATAGGCATCAGCTCAATAAAGCACCTGGGGCTGGCTTTCCCTCCTTCTTTCATAACTTTCACTCTCCCATTCCTGGTGTATTTCCCAAAATAAACTCCTGTGTTTGCTCACTTCTCAGACTTTGCTTTCTGGGAGAACCCAGACTAAGACACTACCCCACCTGTCTATTCACAAAGTGTGCTTTTTCTGTAAAGTGAGAGATCCATGTGCTATAGCTCAATCTCTCCTCACATCAGCATCATTACACATACAGTAATCAGGTTCCCATCTAGGTATTGTGGAGGCTGTGGGAGGATTCTATTCATGGCTATGTCATCCATCACATGGTCTACAGGTAGGCTGTGCAGCCAGTGCCCTGCACATGGGGACCTGGCTGAAGTGTAGTGAGGGCTTCATTCACCAAGCAGAGCACCTAGCATGAGCTTCACCTGCCTGAGGAAAGGGCACCTATTCCCAATTTACAAAAGGGACTGTCAGCTCACTAAGTCATGACCAGAGAGGCACTTCCACAGGGCAAGTCACAGTTTTTCATCAGTAGAAAGTCATCCTACCTAGGGACAAGAAAATGTCCAGCTTCCACCCACAATCCCATCTCAGTTTTTGTTTTGTTTTGATATCAGGGATTGAACCCCGGGGCACTCAACCACTGAGCCAAATCCCCAGCCCTATTTTGTATTTTATTTATAGACAGGATCTCACTGTGTTGCTTGGGGCCTCACTAAATTTCTGAAGCTGCCTTTGAACTCTTGATCCTCCTGCTTCAGCCTCCCAAGTCACTGGGATAACAGGCATGCACCACTGCGCCTGGCTCCCATCTTGGCTTTTAATAGCTCCACAAAATTTAATTTAAAGCTGAGAGCATTTTCTTGATTAATTACTCAAAACAGTTCAGCATATATTTTAAAGTCCTTAGGTCTGGAACTAGTGAGAAATCATATACTTCTTAAGTTGGAAAGAACTTTAGAAATTAAAGTTTAAAACAATCCCTCCATTTGACGGATGATGAAACAGAGCCCAAAATCACTTCTGCATCAACTCCTGCCCTCACGAGGCCAGATGCCTGGCAGTATCACTGATCCAGGTCGGTTTCAAGGGAAGAACTGCTGTAATAGACCAAAGGAAAGGAACTTGACGAAGATGAGGAAAGTGAGAAAAGGAAGCAACATCGTGCCAACTTAAATCTTACACTTTCCATGATGCTTTGGAGGAGTTTCTGCTATCTATGCACACTAGGCAACCTCCTTTGACTTCCGTTACTAGGCATCTGTAAAATTGAGGACATGTGGTTGCATTCACATTATTTCAATGTATATTGAATACCAGGTCAAAAACAAAGAGAAATAAAAAGGAATAAAAGCAAAAGAGATTTGTTGAACGGCCATTTGATTGTTGTGTTTTCAACAAGCCACGGACATTACTTTGGGGCCTTTTGACTCACTGGTGACACAGCTTTTCAGCGTGTTCTGTTGTAGGTGGTAATTGATCATATTTCACTCTAAAATGAAAGACAGGGCTGACAAAAAAATCTAGTTATAAAGCCTCTGGCTAAGGGGAAGCCAAGAAAGAGATGCAGGTAAGTTTGTTTCCAAGAAATGAAATAAAGAACACCAGGGATCACGCTGTGGCCCAGACTTAAAGAATTCTTGAATTCTCATCTCTGTTCTGTCAGTTACCTCTACACGTCGTGCTGGCTTTTCCTCATTATCTTGCCCGGGTGACTGCTCCTGACTTTTCTTAGGTTAGGAGATTAAGTAATGATGGCGATGTTTTTGACATCTTCCATGCAAGGAAGGATCTGCCCCGTCCTCCATTTGACCCAGAGCACATAACTGAGCCCCAGGAGTTCACTTGGCACTTTTCCCATGACTGTATACAGTGTACATTTTGAAAACTGAGGGCCCACTGAGGTGATCCAGGTCCCAAAGTTCCCCTTACAACACTGGTCTCCATCTGTCCAATATCTAGGATTATGAGATGGACAAGCATCAACCCACCTGCCTCCATCTGAGGGTACCTACTGCCAGGATCTGTACTCCTCCTTGTGGCTGGAGAGGCCAGCAAGTGACCCTGGAGGGATGGATGGTATTTTCATAGGTCTTCACCTGCGCCACAGGGCAGGATGCTAGGTCCAAAGTGTGAGGGACTCATTTTGCATCCTATGTAAGCAAAGGTCAATTCCATCTCTCTGCTTCAAATTAGCAGGGAAGGAATTAAAAAGGAGGGGGGTGTCTTTTCATGCAATGCTGGATAATGTCTAAGAGCCATATCCAGTGACCTCATTTCCTGATTAGAGTCCCACCCCTGCTGCTTATGTGTGACTTGGGGCAAATACCTTCATGTCTCTGGGCCTTGGTGGGAACTAGAGACAAGAATAACTGACACTTCTTGGTTGTTGCCATGCGCCACACCCAGTTCAGAGCCTTTACTTACATTTATTCATTTCATCCTCATAATGATGCCATGAGGTAGACACGGTTACTGTCCCCATTTTCCAGATGAGAAAACCGAGTCACATGGTTGGGAACTGGTAAGAGCAGCATTCAAAATCAGGAAGTCCAGCTCCATTACCCATGCTCTCAGTCTGTCAGTGAAGTGGTGGAGCAACAACAGGGTTGTTGTGAGAACTGAATGAGTTAATGACGTTGAGTGTGTAGAGCAAGCAGTGACTGCCTCTTGACAAGTGCACAATGCATTCCTCTTATTCCTCCACCATCTGGGGCTGGTAATGAGGACCCTGAAGTGGAAGAGGCAGGGGAGTGGAGATGGAACAGCAGGAAAGGGCAAGGTAGAGTGGGAATGACTTGACTCTGCCTTTCCCTGGCAGTACCCTCTTCCCCCCAAGCAGCAGGAATGAAATTATGAGCATCCAAAGGTGTACAATTTTATCTCTGGATAAGATTCCACAAAGAAATTCTGCACTCAGTTTGGGCCAGGAGAGTTGTGATCTCATCCCCACGCTTTTGAAACTCTGAGCACAGGCAGAAAAATCACATGGTTCAGCTCGTTTTGCCTACAAGATTTTCTGTTTCAGTTTCCTGACCAAGAGACACCCCTTTCCTCCAGGGCACTGACCCGGTGTTCTGTCCCCTGTGTTTTCTGCTCATCCCCTTTGTCAGGCCCATTTTCTGGCCTCCTCCGCCCCAGGCTGTGCACCAGGATTGTGTCCCAGACTCCCTTGCCAGCTGCCTTCTGTTTGGATTTGGTCAAAGGGACCCAACCAGCAGGAAATAAGAAAGAAAAAGGAGAGAAGTCAGGATGTGGCTTCCCTGCTTCCCTGGCATCTGTCCAAGGCTGTGACCCCTTACATCTGAGGCACCTGTCTGGGGCACCCCTCCACAACTCCTGTCTGCTGGGCACTGGTGACTCTATTTCCTCCAGGGGTGGTCATGGCTTTCCACTGTTCCTGGTGTCTGGGAACCTCTATCACCCTCGCAGCAATCTCACCATGTCTCGATTCGTTGTTCTTCATTTGCACCATCTGGACGATTCAGGTCCCTGCCAGGACTTTGGCTGATTCCCCTACATGCATGGGGATTGCTTTACCCATGAGGCCCCACAGTAGAGCTGCATCCTTTCCATTAATTATCATTATAAAAGTTAATCTGCTTGAAAATGCTGAGTAGTTCATTTTTAATATTTATTGACATTAAAATTAGAAGTGATTGATGAACATGAAAAAGAAAACAAATATCACGCATTATTCAGTGCACAACGATGACCACTCTTTTACCATGGGCATTTTTTCTTATCACAAAAAGATCACCTTATCTCTACTATTAGTTACTATATAACAAAGCTTATATATATTGTGCACAATCTCCTTCATCAACAAATATAAATATTCAACATCAATGAATTTATTTCTAATACTTCTAAATCAAAGTTCCTAATGGCTGCGTTATTCTGTCCGGGCCTATACCATATTTAATCACTCCTCTATTAAGGAACTTTTACATAGATTCCAAATTTTTCCTTGTTATCAAAACTACTGCAATAAATATTCTCGTGCAATATAAAAATACTTGAAAATATAGCACCATCAACTCTGTCCTCTGAAAGCAGAATCTGCACATCTGCAGCAGCAGCCTCAGGGTCACCTCTCTGGAGAGATAGTACCGGCCTTCCCTGCCTCCCACTGAAGTTGTGAGGTTCAACTGAGAAAATGTATATGTAAGTTTTTTGTACACTATAAAGTGTGGGGTTTTCTACAGGAGTGCAATCTTGTTCTTTCACAACAAACCCACAAGGCAAGCGTGGTGGATATATCCTCAAGGCACATTGTGCTAACAATTTTGCCAGACATAAAAGAATCGAAGTCTTACTTTTAGGCTTTTATATATTTATTTCTCTTTAGCACAACAAAGATTCGTGTGTTGGAAAAGCAGCCTTCCTGTACAAGAGTAAACTAGCAGCCGGCAGTCTGTCCTATCTGCTTGGTGCACGTTAATTCTTTGTGTCCCTTCTGGAGGACGATTGCCAACAATTGAAGGAATTTGAGTTGCTTGAAAGGTCACTGTGGCTCTGAAGCCCCTCACTGCCAAGATTGGTGACTTTAACTCCAAAAGCTGATTAGTCATAATGACTACTTTCTGTTCCTTTCTTGATAGTCTCTTCTAAAAAGCACTTTAGATAACTGCTTGATTTTTAAAAATTGAGCAGTAGTTTAGTTTTTTTTTTTTTAAATAGGAACTTTCATGTCAAGTAAAGAAGCTGCACTGACACCTCACATGAAAACTACCCCATCACTCAGAAGCCACTCCATTTTGGATGAATTCTTGATTTGCCTGCCTTCTGTGAATCTAAGTTCATGGATTTTTCTCTGCTCTTGCTAAATACTATTAACATGTCAGGGCACAGTTTCCCAGAGCAAGACTCTTACAGAGTTTTCAATTCTTAATGAAAGGCACCAGACACATTTTTAAAATCTTACTTGAGTCATGCTTAATGTTATTTGTTAACTAGTGTGAAAAGAAAAGACTTCTTACCTGGGTGAGGGTGGTTGTGTTCTTCTAGGGTAAATGCTGTTCTGGGACATGGTATTCCATCTGGTTGCTTATTTTCTATTGTAGTTCAGTTTCTCCAAGAAAATTCAATAAAGGGGACATAAACCTACTTTAAAATGTCAAGAAGGTTTTTACTTTAAATCCCCATGAATTTAGAAATGGCACAAAACCTCCTCTTGGACTCTTTTCTCAACAACTTGATTGTTTCTCTCTCTTCTATAAAGAATAGAAAGGGGAAGCAGGGTATGCCTGGTGTTTATGTGCCAGATATAACTTTCCTTCACAGCACAAGGGCCCAGGACTTGTTTTCTGTGTGAGTCAAGGAAGCACCTGCTACCTAGTGAGACCGGCCTGATCCAGGGGTTCTGGCAAGGGACGATGTGCAGGCCTTGCAGAGAGATACTGAAATTTGTTTCCTTCCTTCCTGATTTTCTTTCTGTAGATGTTTTACTGTTTCCATGGGTTGATTCATTTTTATCACCCCACATTCCCCCAGCCATTTTTTTTACTGTAGTGTGTTCAACCAAAGAAAACAAGTAAGAAACACAATTATGACAGAAGGCTGGGAAAGACCCCAAACTACCATATCTGAAGCCCATGGGAGACCTTGATTAATTTTCATTTTCAATTTAGTTCTGAGCTTAGCCACTTTCAGTAAAGGTGTGAATAAGTATGATTGTGACTGGGTTTCCTTGCAGCTTAGAAAAAATGGATCAGTCCAAGTCTTTTTTACAATGATGGATTCCTAGAAGGCAAGAACTGTAACTCCATGGGCACAAGGTCCCAACACCATAGCCATGGGCCTTTGTCACATAGCTATTCCTAAAACAGGAATTTTGGTAGACTTTAGAGAACAGCCAGTTAGCCTAGTTGTAGGCAAAATGGTCCATCTCTGTTTGTCTCTCTTGTCCTTTCTTGGACCCATATTCTCCTATGCATCTTAGATGCTTAAAATACTGATTCTGGGAAAAATAACCATCTTGCAAATAGTTATAAGGAGTAGGAAACTCAAGGAGTCTAGCTGAAACAAACAAACAAAAAGTACCCAGCATAATAATAGTGCAAAAAATACTTGTAGAAACTTAAAAGTGAGGAAATCACAATAATATTTTGGAAAAGATCAGGAAAGGCTAGTTATAGGAGCACAGAGATGAGATGAGCCTTAAGTAGGTAGGAAAGATGGGTGAGACTCCAAGGTGGCTGGGGGAAGGAAGATGTGCTATTTGTGTAGTATAAGTTGGTGGAGGTGAGAAGTTTGAATAGATATGTTAAAAAGATGGTGAATCTGACTAGAAAAGTGTTTGTGGAAGGGCATTGGACCCTAAGGGAGCCATGTTAGGAACCAATTAGTCCAATGAAGGAAAGTCCAAGGAACTTGGAATTCACCCTGGAGGCATCAGAGAGTCACTGCACATTTGGGGTCAGGAAAGTAGCATGGGAAAACATGCCTTTAAAGATGATTAATATGACACTGATGACTAAGATGGTGTCCAGATGCTCCCAACCAGTCTAGTTATGAGGCCACAGGACCTGGGAAAGGATGGTGGCTGTGGTCACGGAGAGGGTGTAAGTGGATGACCACTCCCAAGGAGACAGCAGAACTCCAGGGGTCCCCCAGAGTCCCCTCAAGAAACACCTGGCAAAGAAAACATTTTCTCTTTCTCTAAGAATTCCATTTTACTCCCTACTTTGCCCTTGACAGTCTGATAAACAATGCTGTGCTACAACATTAAGGGTAGATTATGACTTAGTAGGTGCAGGATAACTCAAAATTGCACACTGATGAGGAATATGAGCAGGAGGCACACTATGAGAAATAACTTCTCATTGAACACCCTCAAAACATATCTCAGAATACACAGTTTTCAACAGTAAAAAGTCAAAAACATTGGGCGTTCAGGAGTTTGAAGGGAGAGTTACACAATAAGTCATTTACTCCAATTTTTTATTCAAGTTGTGGCATTTGGGTTGTGGTTGACTGCTATGACATCAAGAGAAAGTGAGTTAGCTAGGATTAAGTGTCATTATTCTGCCTTCTGAATTACCTAGATTGCTCAGGGTCATTGCCTTTCCCGCATCTGAACTCCAAGAATGAGTCATTTAAAGAGGCATCCCCAAACAGGAGCTTCTGTTCTTTACAGTTGCTCTCTCCAGTGACTCTACTTGAACAACCTGATAAATAAATCGGGGAAGACAACAAGAGGAGCTAAAGCCGTCATGCAAATTTTCACAGGTTTAGGGTCACCAAGAAACTGGGCCTGGCCAAAATGACCTCAGGCATCTGGAAAGAGAAAAGCCTTGCTTCTAAGAATGTTCTCTCCAGCTTCCGTGTTTCCTTCCATGACAGGCGTCAGTGGTGTGACAATTAGGTGTGGTGGGTGGGCATTTCTGTGGGCTGGCAGCCTATTTTAACTTCCAACTGTGGGAGTGAGCTTTAACTCTGTGCTAAAATTAGGGGAATCCAGCAACTCCTGTGGTTATTTCAATCAGTTCCCACTTATTGAGTAGCAGCAGCACAGTTAAGTAATAACATGGTAACCTTGCCAAGACATAAATGAAATGCTGAGTGGTGCCCAGTTGGATCTGAAGTTGCTTCAATGATCTAAGTGGAGAGCCAAACCAACAAAAGGGCTGCTGGCACCTCTGAGGGAGGGGAAAGCAGGGACATGGAACAGAATCTCTGGAGCAGCTCTCCTGATGCGGGGGGACATTTTAAGAGAGCAGGGGTTGATTGGCCTGGCAATCCAAATTTTACTAAAGAAATGCCAAGAGCCTCCGTGGTCAGGAAGATTTGGTTTGATCCTGCCTCTCAGAGAAGGCACACTGGCCCTGCCAGAGGAGCCCACCATCAGAGCCAGGGCCTCCAATAAGAACTTGGCCCCTGGTGCTTAAGCTCGCAGTGCAGTAATGAATGTAATGATGGTGAAGATAGGCAGCTTCCATGGCCACACTGTGAAGAATGTTGCTCTGACTGGCTCTGCATCGATAGAAAGATTTTCTCTAGCTGAGAGAACAAGAGGCCACGATGCCAGCATCTCATTCAGACCAGGCAGCCGAGGTAAGCAGAGGATGCCAAGGAGCAGGGCAGAACCAGAGCCTTGGAGGAAGGTTCTGTGAGGATACGTGGAGCACCAAGAGGCTGCCCATCCTGAGAGCATCTGTGCTGGGTTGGAGTTAGAGTCAGAAGAAGGTGGGTAACAGGGAGATGCAAGGAGGCAAAGGTTGTCAATAGCTACAGAATGATCACCCAAGTTTGAGGACTATGCAGGGGTTTTCAATTCACCTTCCCTACTCTTCTTACAGGCCATTTTCCCTGGGTGGTTATGACCTGAGTTCAAGTTCAACTTACACTCAAGGTGCAGGGTTTACACAAGGGCAGGAGACAGGATCATTGGTGGCCATGGAAAACATCTGCCCACCACACCATTATCATTTAGCCTGTCTGAAACCAGAACAAGTAGCTTCTGGCACTGTCTCACAGTGGTGTCAAATCTGACTGCACTTACCTAGCAGCTTTTATAAAATACTAACACCAAATCCCACTCTGGAGACTCTAATTTATTTGATCTCAGATGGGCCAAGGTGTCATTATTTGTATATCTCCCCCATACAACTCCAATGAGCAGCCAGGTTTGCACACACTGATTTGGTCTCTCTGGCCAAGGTCAGGTAAGGGAGGAGCCTGAGGCTTTGGCTAACAGAAAGCACAGCATAAGCTCTGGGGGCTTTCAGGTGGAAAGGAAGCATGTTAAAAGTTGTCAGAAGGGCCTCCCTCCTACACCTGAGGGTGGACTCATGTCAACACCATCAACCACAAGGACAGCTGCCTTAACCTTGAAACCCCCTCTGCCTCATCCACACCAGGGGTGGGGCAGCTTACAGCAGGACACAGCTGACTGCCCCGAGGTTACCTATGCTGAACCAGTTTGGGTGATCTATTCTTATTCTCATCCTTTGAGTTTTAGTAGAAAAACATGAAGAAAATTCTACAGACTGTCAAAAAATATCTGAGCACCAGCTGTATTATTGGATGGAAGCTATTACACTGTCAACAATGAAGTCTGCTCAGGCCTCAGCAGTTCTGAGCTCATCTTCTGTCTCGGCCCCTAGAAACTCACCTGCCCAGTCTCCTGTTTCCTATACACTACCGCATCTTTCATATCCTAACAGTACCAAGGGAATAGAGCTTAATGTGCTACTTTGAGTTTTATTTTAACAATTATCTTCACTGCCTTATCCTGAAATTGGGACTATACAGAAAGTGAGGAGCTTTTGCAGCATAAATGAATGTTTCCATTCAACAAACATTTAATAAAAGCCTATTCTGTGCCAGGACATGCTAGGTTCCAGAGGATTTAATGATGGGTCAGAGATGGCTACAATTCCTCCCTCACAGGAGGCCTAACCAAATATCCACAGAAACACACAAGTCTCGACTGTGATGGGTGGGTGTGCAGGAGAGGTAGCTGGCAACCTGAGAGCCCATCACCAGATCTGACCTTGACTGAGCATCAGAGAACATTCCCTTGAAGAATTGAGGCTTGAACTGAGGAGGGAAGGGAGAGGAAACATCAGTATGGTGAGGGTCTGAAACATTGGCCCAGGCAAAGGAAGGAGCACAGGGAGGGAGCATGCATGCACGAGGAACTGAAAGAAGAGCTATATGGAGGGACAGTGTTCCAGTGAGAGGGCCTGGCAGTGCAGAGGCTCTGGGGTGGAAGCAGAAAGCCTGCATGGAATGTTCCAGGAACACTAGGAGGTAGTGTAGCTGGAGGGGAGTCCCCAGGGTTGGGGCAGCCAGAGGAGATCATCCCTTGGGAGTGAATGGGTTATGATAGCAGAGAGGGACTCAGACTCAGATCCCAGGCACCCACAGGTCACAATAAGTCTCCCGAGTCCATATTGCAATGGGAAACCAGCATCTGTAACAGAGGTGGTTAAGTGCTGAGGGAAAATCTGTAAGGCTAAGGGTTAAAGAGAGACTAGAAGGCTGAGCAGGTCACTTAAAACCCGCAGCCAGAAAATTCTGTCTGAATTCTCTGACAGGAAGTGACCTCAGGGCTGAGTCTTGAACAATCTGAAGCAGAGCAACTGTGCAGACTTCTGGGGGAAGCCAGTTCCAGGAAGAGAAAATAGTGCTAAAGTGGGGATAAGCATGACATATCCTGGAAAGAGCAAGAAGGTCAGAGTGGCCGGAGCACAGGATGGGAGGGAGGAATGGGAGGGAAGCAGCCTGGGGAAGCACACAGGGCCAGACCGAGGCCCCTGGAGGCCAGAGTCAGGCACTGGGCTTTTATTCTAAATGCATTGGGAAGGTTTTGGAGAATTATAAGTGGGAAAATAGCATGATAGTTGTCTTAGTGGGATTGTTCTGATTGCTGTGTTGGGAATAGACAACAGTGGGGAAGAAGTGGAAGCAGGGAGGCCAGATAGGAGGCCATTGCACTAGCTAAGGCTAATGATGGTAGTGGTCTCAACTTGACTGGGTTCAGGACCTATTTTGGAAGGAGAACTGGCAGTACTCACTGATAAACTGGATATGGAGGTGGGGGAAGAGGGAAATCAGGATGGCGTCTGCTTCTATTTCTGTTATGATAGTCCTTTGTTCTTTTATTGAGGGAACTGGCTGAAAACCCAGTGGATTTAGTGTGGTTGCTCTTGACTAAGATGAGTACAGAGCTCAGGCAGGGCTGGGTGAGGGGTCACAGCCTGAGGACTGTGAGAGACTTGTAGAAGAATGCGATAGCCCTGGGAGCAAGGAGGGGAAGCAGTGTGGGTCCCTGAGGAGAATGGGTTGGGGAGAACCGTGAGAGAAGACCAGTCATGCTCCCTGGGTTATTATTTCTTTAATCATTATACACTAAAATTGACTTTGCATCTGTGTATATGTACAGGTCTAGGAATGTTAGGCCCTGTATAATACATACAAACTACCACCAGAGTCAGGATACGGAACAATTCCATTGGCAAATACACCTCCCTTGTGATATCCTGTGATCTGTTCTCCATTACTATTGTTTTGTCTTTTTGAGACATTCATATAAATTTAATCATACTGTATATAATCTTTCGAGACTAGATTCTTTCACTCAGAATACCTCTCAAATGCCTCTGAGATTCATCCAAGTTGTTGCTTTTTATCGATGACTAAATATGCCAGTATATGAAAATATCACAGTTTGTTTATCCATTCATCCATTGAAGGACATTTGGATTACTTCCAGGTTTGGACAATTATGAAGTGAGCTGCTAAAAACATTCATGTATAGGCTTTTGTAAGAACATAAGTTTTCATCTCTCTAGGGTAAATACCCAGGAATAGGATTGTTGGGTTTTATACTAAGTGTATGTTTAACTTTATAAGAAACTGTCAAACTTCCAGAATGGCCATTCCATTTTACATTCCCACCTGCAACAGATGCAAGTTCCATTTGTTCTGCATCTCACCAGCATTTTGTGTTTTCAGCCTTTTTCTTTTATTTCAGCCATTCTAATAGGTGTGGTAGGGTGCCCAATTGTGGTTTTAGATTTCCTTTTAGGTATCTCATGTAAGTGGATCAGACAATATTTTTCCTTCTGTAACCTGGCTTATGTCACTTAGCATAATGTCCTACCTTTATGTTCTTGACATGACAGAATTGTCTTCTTATTTAAGCCTGAATAATATCCCATTGTGGATTTACACCACATTTTCTTTATCCGTCCATCTAGTGATGAACATTCAGGTTGTTTCCAAACCTTGGCTATCATGAACAAAGCTGCAGTGAACATAGGAATGTAGATGTCTCTTCGAGATCCTGATTTCAATTCTTTTGGATATATATATACCCAAAAGTGGGATTCCTAGGCAATTTATTAGCTCTATTTTTAATTTTTTGAAAGGCCTCCATATTGTTTTCCATAGCAGCTACACTGTTTTGCGATACTACTAACAGTATAAAAGGGTTCCAATTCCTCCACATCCTAACCAACATTTGTTATCTCCTTTTTGGTAATAACCATCTTAACATGTATAAGATGATATCCCATTATAGATTTGATTTGTATTTTCCTGACAATTAGTGATATTGAATAATTTCACATACCCATTTGCTATTTGTTTGTCTTCTTTTGAGAAATGCCCATTCAAGTCTATTGCCCTTTTTAATTGAGTTATTTGGTGGTTTGTTTGTTTATTTGCTTATTTCTTTTGCTGTTGGGTTGTAGGAGTACCTTATATATTTTTTATATTAATCCCTATCAAATAAATATATGGTGTCTAAATATTTTCTCCTATTCCATATGTTGCCTTTTCACTCTGTTTCCTTTGTAGTGCAGAATTTTTTTTTTAGTTTGATGTAGTCCCACTTGTCTATTCAACTTTTGTTACTTTTTGTGCTTTTGGGGGTCATATTCAAGAAATCATTACCAAGACCAATGTCATGAAGTTTTTATCCTAGGTGTTCTTTTAGGAATGTTATAGTTTCAGGTCTTAAAGTCTTTATTCAATTGTGCATTAATTTTTGTGTCTGATATAAGACAAGGGTTCAATTTCCTTCTTTTACATATAGCTATCCAGTTTTCCTAATACATTAAAATATCCATGCATCATGACCAAGTAGGATTTGTTCCTGGAATGCAAGGATGCTTCAATATATGCAAATTAATTAATGTGATACACTACATTTACAGAATGAAGGATTAAAAACATAATTATCTCAATACACACAGAAAAAAACTTTTGAAAAATTCATGATAAAAACCATCAACAATGTAGGTTTAGAAGAATTCACCTCAATAAAATAAATGCCATATACGAAATTACACAGCTAATATAGTCAAAGGTGAAAACTGAAAATGTTTTTCTAGGATTAAGAACAAGGCAAGGAAACCCACTTTTCCCATTTCTTCTATTTACTGTAGGACTATATATCCTACCCAAAGCAATGAGGCAAGAAAAAGAAGTAAAAATCATCCAAATAGGAAAGGAAGAAGTAAAATTATCTCTGTTTGCAGATGGTGTGATCTTATATGTAGAAGATGTAAGATAAAGACTTCACAAAAAGACTATTAAAACTAGTAAACAAATCTAGTAAAGTTGCATAATACAAAAACAACATCCATTTCTAGGCACTGGCAATAAACTTTTCAAAAAGTAAATTAGCAATCCCATTTATAATAATACCAAAAAGAATAAAACACTTAGTAATAAGCTTAACCAAGGATGTGAAATTTTGCACACTAAAAACTACCAAACAAGGAAGAAATTAAATGCAAATAAAAATAAATTAAATGCAAATAAAAGGAAAGACATCTACATTCATGCATTGGAAGACTTAAAATTGTTAAGACAGCCATACTACACAAAGCTATCTATACACACAATGCAATTCTTATCAAAATCTCAATGACATTTTTTACAGAAAAGAAAAAAATGTTCCTAAATTCATAAAGAACCCCAATCAATCTTGACAAAAGAAGAACAAAGCTAGAGACATCATACTTCCTGATTTCAGAATACATTGCAAAACTAGAATAATTAAAACAATATGGCACTGGCATGAAAACATATTTTTATATATTTATACATATGGACTAGCAGAACAAAATAAAGAATACGAAAATAAATCCATGAATAAACCATCAACTGATCTGCAGTATCAGTACCAAGAATACACAACAGGGAAAGAATAATCTTTAGATTTTTTTAAAAATCTGCTTGTCTATTCCTACAAAAATTCTTGCAGGGATTTTAATGGGAATTTTATTACATCTACAGGTCCATTTAATTGATCTTTCTACAAGTTTTTTATTGAGTTTTTTAGTCCAAGAAAAGGGTATATTTATTTACTTAGGTCTTTGTTGATTTCTTTCATCATCATTTTGTAGTTTTTGACAAATAGACCCTGTGCAAGTTTTATTATATTTATAGCTCAATATATCACTTTTCAGAGATTTTTATGGTGCTTCTTTAAAATTTTCATTGATATTTGTCAATGACCAATATCTGAAATACAATTTATTTTTTGTGTTTATCTTGTGTCTCAAAACCCTCTTATTGATACTAATTGGTTTTGGGGGGTATTTTTGGTAAATTCCTTGAATTTTCTTCATAGACAAATATATTGCCAATGAATAGATGTTGTTTTATTTCTTCCTGTCCAATCTGTATGACTCATTTCTTTCTCTTGCCTTATTATTCTTGGTCATACTTCCAATACTATATTGAGTAGAAATAGTGAAGGTGAAGACTATTACTTTGTAATTCATCTGAGAAGAAAACACATGATCTTTTGGCATTAATTATGTGGTTAGTTATGAGGTTTTTGTTGTGGTGGTGGTGGTTGTCATCATTAACATTTATTATTTTGAGATAGTCTTCTTTAATCATAAGACAGTTTTTATCATGAATAGATGTTGAATTGTCACATGATCTTTTTACAACAAATGAAATGAACATGTGACTTGAGTCCTTTAGCGTTAATATGGTGGATTGTTCTTGGTCATGGTATAATTCTTTGTATAATATAATAATATATATTGCTAGATTTGACTTGTTAAAATTTTGTTGAAGAGATTTTTGTGTCTCTTAATCCATGCTATTGATCTGAAATCATTTTGTATTATCATTTTATTTATATTTTATTTGTGTTGCCTTTGTATTTTATGTATTATCTTTTCTGGAATGCATCTTTGTAAGATGCATATTCAGATAAAGTAGTGTTCAGAGGGAAATTTATAGCATTAAATGATTTCAGAAAGCATTTAATAATGTTAGAAAAGAATAAAGACAACAAATCAATAATCTAAACTTCTACCTTAAAAACTCAAAAATGAAAAGCAAAATAAAGTAAGCAGAAAACAAGTATAACATTAATTAAATAAAACAGGATCTAATTGATATCAAGTTCATGCTGGTCTCATGAGTTGGTAAGTGTTCCAACATATTCCATTTTCTGGAAGAGATTTTGTAGAGTTGGTCTAATTTCTTCTTTAAATGTTTTGAAGAATTAACCAGTGAAATAATATGAACCCAGGAAACTTCTTTTCCAGAAGAATTTTAGCTACAAATTCAGTTTGTTATATTACAGTTTAGATTATCTATTGCATCTTGGTGAGTTTTGGTAGTTTGGACTTTTTAAGTGATCTGTACAGTTTTTTGTTTGTTTGTTCCATTTGGTTTTGGTTTTGGTTTTGGTTTTGGTGAGGTTGGGGTTTTTTTGTTTCTTTGGGTATCAAGGATTAAACCCAGGAGTGCTTAAACACTGAGATGCATCCCCAACACTTTTTATATTTTATTTTAAGACAGGGTCTCACTAAGTTACTTAGGGTCTTGCTAAGTTGCTGAGGCTGGCTTTGAACTTGGAGTCCTCCTACCTCAGTCTCTTAAGCCACTGGGATTCTGAGCATGTGCCATCATGCCCACTTGAACAGTTGTTTTGATATGTCAGATTTACATGCAGAGAATTGGTTTTTAGTATTCCCTGATGCTTTTTAAACTGCCTATAGGATCTATAGCAATATCTTATCTTTCATTTTTTGGTATCAGTAAGTGAATTTCTCTCTCTCTCTCTCTCTCTCTTTCCCTTTCTCCAACATCTTGCTAAAGACTTACAAATTTTGATGATTTTTGTAAAGAGCCAACTTTTGGCTCCCTTTTTTTCCCCTCTATTATTTTTCTGTTTTTCATTTCATTGATTTCTGCTCCTCATTGCTTCATTTGTTCCCATTGCTGCCATTTAAGGGATTGCATGGGAACAGGTATAAGGGAACATAAATGATGTGTTTTTGCATTCTTTCTGAGTTAGGAGTCTCCTTTCCAACTCTTTGAACAAGCTTCACCTTATTTCTCTGGTCCCTGATACCCACTGCTGGCTTTCAGGCTGCACTGAGTTCAGGATGGGAGAGCTCAAGGAGAAAAAGTGGTAAATTCAGCTCTAGTGTATTGATACTCCAAATTATGGTCTCTTTCCTCATTCTGCTCACTATTTATTTTTGAAGTCCTCATTCAGTCTGTCCAGGTTTTATAGCTGTAGTCAATCAGAGCAACCAGGTGAAGTATGTTTCTTCCTATGGGGTCATCTCCTCTTCCATCACCACCACAGCTCCATCTCCCTGAGCTTACCTTCCATCACCATTGCCTTTATCAACAGCCCATCTCCCAAGTCCCATAAGGATCATCTGCATCAAGACAAATTTGAAAATTGGCACATCCAGGAATAGAAAGATCCAGCTTTTTTTTTTTTTTTTTTTTTTAATTCAGAGATCAATTCCTGCTACATGAGAATTGGTAGTTTGTTCCAAAGAATAGAATACTTAGGATACTCAAAGACTTTGATCTTGGGGCATCGTGTTCAAATGTGGCCCAGGTTGTCCTGAAGGTCTTTGGAGGGTTTCATGACAAGCCAAGACTGATGATTTGTGAGATAACTGAATTTTTCCTAAAGGAAAACTGAGGTTCCAAGATCTTGCATTAAGTACGTGACTTTTTCTAATGCTAGGTTAATTCATTTCACATTTCCAGTATTCTCAGAATTTAAAGTCACCTTCAGCTGGGCCTCCACATCTCCATCATCATTAAGTTTGGTACCAATTCTCCCAGTACAGCTCAAAAGCAAAACCACAGTTGGAACCGCTTGTAGGCTCCATGGAGAGGTGAGTGGGGAAGAAGCCTAACACTATATGAAGAACTCATCCTTTTCCCATACACCTGCCTGAGTCAAAGGAGCTTTCTATGACTATACAAGGGCCTGTCTTTTTAATATATTTTAAAATTAAAGTGAACATGGAAATGGGGAGGGTGGGTGGCTCAAATTGAATGGTCATTGTGCATCAGGCTGGTTATCTCACCGTTTGTTATTTAATAAAGGAGGATCAGATAAATACAGGCTTAACCTCTGCCTCCACTGATAATGTAAATCATCCCTTGTATCATTTGTCTTTCCTTCAGGCTGGATACAAAAGGCATAGAAATGAACAATTCATGCCTAAACACCGGAGAGTTTGAAAGCCTTGTACGTCAGATGTTTATTCTAGGTCATCATTAAGGGGTTGAGTGAATTTGCTTATAAATACCAGCTATTTGTCAGTGGGGAGTGGGAGAGACATGGAGTGGCTTTTGCCATACGGAAACAGATCTTTTAAAGACACATTGCAAATTTTCTGCCATGCACAGTAAGTTATATAGATAATTCTTTTTATAGGATATGAAATGTTGTCTCCTGAGCAGTGCAAAGCATAATATGCTCTAGAAACAATGCTTTCACTTTGTGCAAATGCCATTTTTCATTACCTGCTGAGTGGAAGCTTGCTAGAGATTGAAATGAAAACAGAGTTACCCCTCCCAAAGATGGTCAGGCACTTCCTGACACACTGGAGCCCCAGGAGGTCTCCCCCAGCAGCTTCCCCCACAGTGAAGTCTGCAGTACCAAGCCCTCGAAGGATGTTCAATCTGTTCAGCCCATCCATTTCCACCACCCTCATTCTCAGCTGAGGGTTTTGTGGTTGCTGTTGTTGTTTCTCCCACCCAGTCCAACCGAAGGCCACTAAAGAAAAAGTGCCAAGACAAACAGAACGAGAGCCTTGGGGACCTGGTAATGGGTACAGAGTGTGAGTATGGTGATCATTCTTTTGATTTGTGCTCAGATATGTTTTCTATTTGCTTTCAGAGAGAATGCACATTTTCCCTCTGGATTGCAAATAATCTGAACCAGGGCAAAACCTTTACAAAGTGGCCTTTCAAGCATCATGTCTGTCTCAGAACCCAATGACTGATCAGACATTTAAATATGGAAACAGGGAATTCGGGTAAATTGCATTGACGTGGTTTTAAAAAAATACACTCTTGAGTTGTTTAATCTTTGCTTTCTCTCTCTCTCTCTCTCTCTCTCTCTCTCTCTCTCTCTCTCCCCCCTCCCTCCATTTATCTCTTTTTAAAAAGAACTCTGCATTTTCCCTTTTAATTTCTTCCCATTTCAAAGTCAGTTTTGTTTGTTTGTTTATTTTGTTTTGTGTTATGTGCCAGGAATTGAATCCAGCGCCTTCCATATGCTAAGCATGTGCTCTATCACTGAGTTACACCCCAGCTCAATGATTTGGTTTTATCCACAAAGGTAAAAATCAAAGAAATTATTTTTGCATCATTCCTAACAAATAGAACAACAACAACAACAACAAAAAAAAACAGATGAAGTGGAATTCTCAATGTTCCCAGTGACTGGGAATCTCTGCCCTTTTTCTGAGACCATAGTTCCTGATATAATCGACATCTTCTTACCCACCATCAGTATCTGCTGACCAGCCTCTTTGAAGTTGATCGCAACAAAGAAAAAAGTACATATGGAAAGAGTGCTTCAGCTGCCTGTTCTGCCATCCCCAGGAGATGGGATGGAGGAGCTCAGTTGGGAAATAAAGCTGAACATTCTCACACTGCGCTGGGCGAGGCTTTCCTCTGGTGGAGCCTCCACAGCAGTCAGGCAAAGGCATCCTATCGTGGGCTCCGAGTCCCAGGTTAATGTCAAGTGCTGGTTTTTCTTTTAGTTACTCAAGGATCAAAGGAAAATTATTCAATAAAAAGGAACTTAAAGTGACTTCTGTGCCCACACAAACCTTAATCAAAAACACTTGTTCAAATGCAACTTTCCTGACCTGCCTTTTCATACTGTCTTTCTAGTTCTTATACGCATTTATGATTAAAATAAGGATTTTCTTCCTCACAATTCAACGTTGCCTTTCCTTTCAGCTGACCAGAATTTCACAAGGATGACATGACAGTGTGTTGCTAAGGAACTGAAGACTATGTCACAATTCAGCATCCTGATGAAGAAGAGTAAGCACTTTTCAACAGATTGGATATTGAGCATAAATAAGCTCTGTGTGTGTGTGTGTGTGTGTGTGTGTGTGTGTGTGTGTGTGTGTTAAAACTGATGAGAGGGAAAGAAAGCACGAGAGCATTCCGCCGAGATGTGGATGATTAGCCACCTCTTCCATAAGAGCTACTCTAAAATCCTCCAGTTGCCCCTAACCTTGTAAGGATACCACTCATGCACTTGAACTTTTCACTGCAGCCTGTTTTGCTCCCCTCTTTCAGATCTCGTGCCTTCACACGGTCGTGTCAAAGATTTATCACGTTATGACCTTAGTCACATCCTCCTTTAAAAGGAGTCAAGCATAAACTTCACAAAGTCTCTAATATTCTAGTTGTGCAGCAAGGAGACTGGAACATGAAATTCCTCCTACTTGGAGCACACCCACATCAATGCTTCTCTCAAATCTATTTATCTTAGTCACGACCCAGAGCATGAATAGAATGTGGTGAATGTTCCCTGTGTTCTGTGTGCCTGAGCACTGGGAAAAGTTAGAATTTATACAGTTGTAATTTCTAGGGAGAAGTGCAATAACTTCTCAGGGTTTTTGTTGTTGATGTTGTTGTTTTAATAAAATTCTCTAAGAAGCAGAACATTTCAAATGTGTCTTTTCTTTTTCTTTGGCACCATCACAAAAGATCTCTGCATCTCAATTTGGTTCTCCTATTATTCGTGTTGCTGATTTTGTGATTGTTAGATTAAGAAAAATGGGGGGAAAATCTAACAGTGGATGATCCCACGAATGAAGGGTACACACACAATAAGAGATAAGTACACGCCATGAATAAAAGAGGAAATGGATATATGGAGAAGAGGAAACAGGGGTTCTTTGAAAACTGAAGATAAGAGTTTAGTTACTCATATAGCAAAGTACAGGAAGATGTGATCTGAATTTGATCAAAGGGAAGTAAACTTCAGTGGTCAAATCCTTAGGTGCTGGGTCAACATTCTGCTTGCACTCTGTCTGCCTCTACTGCGGTGCAGGGCAATTCAGAGTCATGCATGTTTACTCTGCCTAATTGAGGAAGCTGGACACTAATGAGTTTTCTGAACACTGTAAAGAAGAATGTTGCATATGAAAGGGAAACCAAAGGGTACATGGACATGAAAAAAAAAATGTCCTGGAAACGTGGGAAAGTTCATTCTAATGGCTGGGAGAAGTCCAAACAAAATAGGTTTTAGAAAGAGGTGATGTGGTTAAAAGACACAAGCCCACCCAAGCTAGAACTGAGCTATCAATGTGGAGTTTGACCCTGACCTCCCACTAATGATACATGCATGTGTTGATAAGCAAACAAACACACAACATGTCCCTTAATTCTGCCATTATGTGTGTTACATGGAATTTCTGTCTGTGTTCACCCTAAAAGTATAAAGACTACACACAATCAGAATAAAAAGTAAGAGGTACTTAAAAAAAAAAAAAAAGAGTCTGCACCCTTGGGGCATTGGGACATGGCAACAAAAACATCAAAGAGACACGTGGGATTGCATAAGCAAAGGGTTCTGAGTGCCTTTGGCCAAACAGGCTACAGAAGAGATGAGTAATCAGAAGGCCTTTCTGAAAGGGAGATGCTTGTCCAGATCAACAAAGCATATGGGGATTCAGGAGAAAGATGCCCTTGGGCTAGAGAACAGTATAGGGAAAGGCAAGGAGGGTGGAAGAGCCCTGAGAAGACTGGGAATATTCTAGTCTTCCGCTGGTATACAGCAAACGACCTCAAACTCAGTGGTTAAAACAAAATTGTATTTTTCTCCCAATTTTTGTGTCTCAGTAATTCTGAAAGGGCTCCACAGGCTGGTTTATCTTGGATCTACAGGCTTCCACTGGGGTTGGAGGGGACATTTCTATTTCTACCATGGCTTCTTTACTCGGTGGTTGGTCTTCTCTCTCTCTCTCTCTCTCCACCTAGGGTTCCAAGAGAGTGCTCCCAGGGGCACAAACGGAGGTTGCAAGGCTTCCTATGACCTTCCTCTCGAAGGTCCAAATATCACTTGTCCTGCTTTCCAATGTTACAGCAGGACACAAGGGCCAACCACATTCAAGGGAGTAGGAGTTGGACTCTATCTGTCAATGGAAAAAATCGCTAAGAATGTGTAACCAACTTTAATCTACCACAGGGAGCAATGAACAAAGCAGAATGGTTTAAGTAAATGGTCAGTGCTGGAGAGCAAGGGCATCATCAGAGCAAGAGACAGAGAGGAGCACAGAGGCTTTGAAGGCGAGGTTGAGAGACTGAGCACATAGGAACAATACCTTTTCTCTGGGCATAGTCTCTTGTGGAACTGCTTTCAGCTAGATGAAAGAGAGCAGTGTGATCTTCCAGAGTCCCCAGACATTGGACTAGGCAGAACTGGACACTGCCATTGCCATCAGAATCTTTCTGACAGCAGATTTCCAGTCAAGGCTCCTGTGGCTGTGAAGGACAGAAACTTCATTCAAGCCAGTTGCAAAGAAACCAGGACCTAATTAGAAATGCAATGGGCAAGCATAAGAGTATCCCAGGAATGACAGGAGCTGGATCTCAGGAAGTCTGATGAATCTGCTACCACAGACCCCAGAACCAGGGATCCCATCAGGAGCCTGAGGTTTCCCACTCATTGCTGGCTTTGATCTCTTGTTTGTCTTCACAGACAAGCCTTTTCCACTGATTCACCAGGGCATAGACTCCTGAAAATGGCTGCCCCAGGCTTCCAGGACCTTTGCTTCCTATGACTGAGACACAGTCATTCCAAGCACCTGAAATTATCTGCTTTCAGACTGTGTCTCTTGACTTGTATTCTGAAGAGGATACATTGAGTTGGATTAGACCAGTCTATAGACTGGTTCCCTTGAGTTCCATGTCCACTTAGGTACAATGAATGATGGCTGCAGAGCAGGCTTAGATATTTAAGAAATGTATCATCACCCAGCTCCTACTGCCACCAGTTAGAGAGTCTAAGTGAGGAACAATTCAGAAGGAAACTACAGGATAGCTCAGTGGCAAGAAAGGGAGATCACATTAAAAATATGCCATCCCAGCACTGGGACTGGGATAAGGACAGAACAGCCTTGTCCCCAAGTCTTTCTTCATTCACATTCCAAACCCCTTCCCTGATAGAGTCAGACCCATTTCCTATTGAACTTGTCCTGGCAGCCTTGATGTATGAAGCAGTAAAGTAATGGACAGTAATGGATAGTATCGAAGCATCCTTTCTTATCTGGCTCTCACAGAGGATTTTAATGCTTATAATAGTATTGGGGGGTATTGGCCTTCTCTTCCTACATTATTCTCCAGCATACATGTCCATACCCACGTCATAGGGAAAGATGGATGGCATAAGTGTACGTGCCTCAGTAATTTCAGTGAAAATTATTAATTTAAAAAATGAGTAAGAAAACAAATCCCAGTTGGAGAACAGTATTAATGGCACTTCATACTCTCATAGAAAAATGCAAATCAGGATTTTTCTTTTCCCTAATTAGCAGACATAAATCAGGATAAATTTTAAATTGATGAGAGCTCTTTCAACACCCGAAAAAGATATTGACCTCCTTATGGTAAAGGTAAGTATGAAGTACATTAAAATCACCATGTTCTCAGTAATCAAGTTTACCTCTACAATAACTTTGGACTATGACTCTCCTTCAGAAATGCTGTCTGCTCAAAATTCTCCAAACAGCAGCACTGAATGGAATTCTGCTTGGGTAGGAGAAATGTAGCTGGGCAGTCAAAATCAATTTGTTCCTGTGATTGACATCAGGGCCTGTGTGTCAGCCAAGCTCTCATACCATCTGTGCTCTGATTATGATCAATAGGTATTTGTGATATGCCCAGGAAATGTGCTGTTTGATTACTTTTACATGGAGAGGAGACAAAAATGTCTCAACCACATGGGAGAGGAGACAAAAATGTTTCAACCTAGAGTCTCCTGATGTGGATGTAGAAGCTGGTTGATGAATTATTAGAATATAGAGTTTGCACTGATAAACTTTTGAACTTTCATTGAACTTGTAGATTAAGAATAGGCAGTTTTTCCAAGAGGAAAATTCACCAGACAACCAACAATTTTTCTTTCACATATTTAAGAACGATGTTCGATCTGGTAAGGAAATAATAGTAATTTATGTCTTTGATAATTGAGAAGGATTATAGTTCTATACACAGAAAAAGCAACCATCACCCAGGCCCTCTGAGTCACAAAGCCATTAAAGAAGATGCTTCTAGCTTAAAAGCCGATGAAACCTCCAGATTTTGAGGGTGGTATTTTCCAAGAGGGAGTTAAGAGAAAGGAAAGAAATCCCCACGTACTTATAAAATTAGAGCCCCATCTCTGCCTTCCTTCCAGACAACCATGATGGTGCTTTTCAGATACAGCTTCATATCCCATTCTAAAATCAAGTATGCATACAGAATTGCTTCTCTTGGTGCACCTAGCTCCCCTTCTGATCCCACCACACTGGCACACACATCACCTGCCCTGACCCTCAGTGGGAGTCAACCCTCCAGTAGCAGAAATGAAGCTGCCTCCTTCAATCTTCAGAGACCCATCGTTCTACAAACATCATTTGTCCTGTAATCTGTGGGAACAGCCTGGAGCAGATTAAAGGTTAAGAGGGAAGATTGCTGACCAGCTGGAAACATGTATTTGGTACTATCAACTCACTACAAGAAATTATTTTACTGATAAAACAGTGTCAGCTGAGATCAGATTCCTGAGAGACGGAATTCACTAATTTTGTTGCTATGACACTGAACAGCTTGTATTAAGAATACACACAGGTCTGTGGCTCTTTGGTTTGGTTGGTACAATGCACCAGAGACTTCAACTAAATGCTAGCCACTCTACAGCTCAGTTGCTCTTATTAATGATAAATCCCATCACCTTCTTTCCGAGGTCTCGTCACTATAATGCTTTTTGCTTCCCTGGAATTCAATTTGAGTCAGCCCTACAAAATTTTTAAGCATGCACCTTGCTAGAATGCTTAAAAATGAGGACACAATCCTATCACAATTTGTTAATAGCTGATGTTTATTGCATCACAGGTGTTATAGTGTAAGGCTAAAAAACAGCCAATAAGAACAAGAAACACAGTTGCAAAGAGACTAGAGATGGAGCCAGCCTCATTTGGGGGATCCAAAGTAGGCCATCTTAATTGCAAGGAATGGAGATTTATGCAAGTTTTCAAAAGTAATGGGGGTTAGAAGATGTTATTATAAGAATCTATAATCTGGTAGTGAAAAGGAACTTAGGTCTAGGATCCCATCATCAGGAACTTAGGTCTAGGATCCCATCATTATTCGCTCCATATTTTTCTCTCATGGCATCTCTGCCACATGGGCATATTGCCCTGTCCGTCTGTCTCTACTGACTTGGCTTACTCAAAGCCAAGTCTGTTTCCTCATACCTGTGGTTTGCACATGACCCCTCATGACCTTGACTCTGTCTCTTGGTATTTTAGCTTTAATAATCATTGCTAACTGCCCTATTTGAATCTGTAAAATTTAGAGAGATCATTTAATTGCCCCTGCTTCAATTTTGTGGACCACACTTGCCTTATTGGCCAGACACCAAATGGATTATTCAAGTGTTGATTACCCAGCCATGGACCAATCCTCTATAGTCAAAAGGATCAGGTCAAGAAGTATAAATAAAGCCACCCCTTCAGCAGGGGCAGTTCAATTTATAAAGGACCTGGTAGGTGTTCTGAAGGTTGACCTGCCTGGTCCATGAGATAACTAGACAAAGTTCCATGGAGGTGGTAACATTTGAGACGATCATATAAGGAACCCAAGGATGGATATGCAAAAGATGAAGGAAAGGTGAAAATTAAAAGCACAGGCATAAACCAGAAATAGGAAAGTAGGGAGTGTGTTTGTCTTTTCATTTGGCTGGAATAGTACTTCTCAAACTGTGTGTATGTGAATCACCTGGAGATCACCTGGAGAATTGGAAGAACTGCAGGTTCCTATTCACAGGTCCTGAGTGAGCCTGAAATTCTGCAACAACAAATTCCCAAATGATGCCCACATGCTGGGAGACACTTTGAGCAGTAGGGATAGAACAAAAAGTATGTCAAAGCCTTGAATGCCAAGCTAAGAAAGTGGCATTTACTCTACCTCAGTAAGAAAGAAGCAGCTCTGGGAAATGACCTAATCAAAGTGGTATTAAAGGACAATTGATGTGGCAATGCTTTGCAGGATAAATCAGAAAAGAATTGGAAGAACAGCCACTTAACTATCGTAAAGGCCAGGAAGGAGGTAAGAAAGACTACCCTGGATGATCACACTGTGAGAGGAAAAGGAACACAGAAGATGAGATATACGGCCAACTGAACATGCCTCCCCCCATCCTTACCCAGGCCAGCCCCAGCTGACAAGAGGAGCCGCTTCCTCAGGCTTCATCTACTGACATCTTTCTATGTCCCTTCGAGGGTGTCTGCTTTTCATTTCAAATTACATCTTAAGATATATCCTCTCTTTTACCTCTAACCCTTAATTTCATTCTCTCTGCCTAACTGCATTTGCTATTGTGTGCAACTTGCTGCATGATTTAACTATATTATAACCATGTAACTGTGTTATTTAGCTATTATTTCATTGTGTACCAGTAACCAAATTCAGTAACTATATTTGTTCTGCTGAGGAGTTTTGTAGCAAGCATATCTGAAGGGCACTAGGCAATGAAGTAAAGTCTATTACCGCCTTTATCACCATCAGGAAAATGATCTGTTTGTTTGCAGTTCACTGAAGTACATAGCAAAGAAATTGAAAGAGAGCTTAGGGAGCATCTGAGTGAAGTCCAGATATGGAGATGGATGGAATCTCTAAATACAATGCTGTGTTCAAGATCCCCAAATAAAACGGCTAAGCCGATATGCAGCAGAGAAGTTTCCAGATTGTGTGTGGACAGGGAAAAAGAGGTAGGGGAGACAGACCCTATATTGGAATTCAGAACCTCTATTATTATTCAGCTTGCCCAGTCTCTACTACACATTTAAAACCAAACTAAAGATAACCTTGTTGTTAAATAAAATCCCCTCTGAAATTTTCTTAAGGCTAAAGGCTTGATAATATCCTAAGATTATGGATATAAATGAAGAAATCTGTGCTTCCCTACTGGATTGTTCATGCCATTTTGAGGTCAAACCCCTGATTGCTAAACTGGTTTTCTGGTTTTCCAAGGGTCCTGTGTATTAAATCATTTATCCACCAAGCAGGACTTTTAATCCCATCCTTTTCCTTCTGCTTGGATGGGATTTTGGACACACAAGTATGCTTAAAGCTCAAAAACTAAACCGTTGTTGTTGATCAAAACAAACAAAAATCAAATCAAAACAGCAATCATACTTGTTCCTGGATAAATAAAGGAAAGAAAGAGAGAGAGAGAGAGAGAGAGAGAAATAGGAGCTGTCCAACCCTGGGGACTAGAGCTAGTTTGATTGCACCAGAACATAATCAGAGTCAGGAACACAATGGCGAAAACAGTCCCAAAGGAAATCAAGATTAAGATGCACACTTTGGCCTCTTCCTACGAGCGCCAACCTCCCAAGCCCACGGGTCATTTTGCTTGACAATGTCACATCGATTCACATTTTACAATGCACTCTTAACTTCAGAATCTTAATGTGCTGGTTGGAATTAGCTGCATCTTTGGAGAAGAGTCTGATCTTTACTGTGTTCCCCTCTCTGGTTTGTTGGAGGCACTGGCAAAATGTCTTGTTCCTCTACTGAATGGAAACCCAGGAATAAATTTTATACACATACACACACATAAATATACATGTATTTTATATACATACATACATGCATATATGCTTGTGTGTGTGTTTGTCTATATATATATACATGCATACAAATATATATGTGTATGTATGCATGTGTACATGTGCTTGTAAAACCGCACATGTGGCCTGTTCTTGCAGGACACTGGAAAACTGTTGAAGAAAATGTGGATTCCTGAAAAGCAACCCAAGATCAATAAGAAATAAGATTTCCCATGTGCAGTGAAGGAAATCATAATGGGTCAGATGCTCTGTCCCATTCTTAGAAGAAAAGCAGAGTTCAGGCCACCAGGAAGCTACAGGAAAGAAGGGAAAGACTTAAGAAGAGCGTATGAACCTGTGGGAGTTATAGGGCAGAGAAGGAAACTCAGACATTGGCAGGCCCTCAGCTCCACTCTATGGTGGGACTTAGGAATCTGGACACGTTTTCAAAATGTGACAGGGGACAGAGTAGGGTGAAGGGAGAAATGGCCTGCCGTGCTAATAATCTGTTATTACAGGGATTTTCTCCAAGGGCAATCAGGAAGGAGATACCTCAGGGCCACAAATTCTCCATCCTGATTCTTCTGTGCCACCTTTGCCAGACCCATCACACCAGAAGTAAGAACCTTGTTTTTAAGAAACATTCTTCTCAGAGAGGTTAAGTGACTGGTCTGTGATCACACAGCTATTAAGAGTCTTCAACAGAAAGGAGTCCAGCCTGTTCTGATGCAGATCGGCATATGATCTTTCCTCCCCATCTCAGGAGCAGGGTTTTCAGCAGTGATGTGACTGCCCCGGTGGGCCCTGTCCTTTGGACTACGGGCAGGATGCTGAGTTCAAATCTCCTGTAGGAGGCTGATCTCACTTGGTACCTTCTGGCCAAGGTTGCATCTTGCCCTTCCCTGCAATGCCACCCACTAGACCAGTCATCAAGGAACCTACTCCTGAATGCCAACACCACCAGCAAACATCTACTTCCCCTGAAAGGGGTGGGAGGGCTGAGATTGACAGGCCAAGTGCAGATGCCCATTAGAGTATTTTTAATGTTATGAGAATGATAGTGAAAACTCTTTGAGGACAGAGTTGTATTTTAACAGCCTCATATGTATTGAGAAAAATTCTCTGAGTAAAGTTACTATAAAAGAACAAAAATGGGGCTGGGGTTGTAGCTCAGTGGTAGGGTACTTGCCTACTATGTGTGAGGCACTAGATTTGATCCTCAGCACCACATAAAAATAAATTAATTGAATAAAGGTATTGTGTCCATCTATAACTAAAAAAAGTATAATATGTATGTTTTATATATGTCAATATGTATAATATGTCAAAATACATTCTACTGTCATGTATATTTTGTCTAAAAAGGACAAAAATTAAAAAGAAAAAAATAATAAAATTGATGACAAAGAAACAGGTTCCAAGGGGGGTAGAGATTCAGGTGGCATTAAGGAGAGCTGTTGGGGAGCAACTCAGACCCAACAGAAGTTTGTAAGTTGAGGTAAGAAGATTTAGAGATATGCAGGGCACCAACCAAAAGTTTACTCCACACTGGAGTCCAGGCGGGGAAGCTTCTGGGAGAGCCAGAGGGTCAGGACAGCATAAAAATGGCCACTCAGAAATGGGTGACAGAGGCAGCTCCTCTACCCAGAAGCCAGCAGGAAACAGAGCCTGGCTATCAGACCGGGGAGGTCCGTACTCCTCCACAGCCAAAGGTCAGATGCAGAGACATGGTGGGGAGATGCAGAGGAAGCTGTGGACTCACTCACTCAACTTCTATTCCAAACACCTCCTGGAACCTTCTGTGCTGCCCACACTAGAAATGAGCAATGAGGCTGAAAGCTTCCCTTGTTCCTTGGCAGCTAGGGTTCCTCCACCCAGATGTCTACTCTGGAGCCCAGGTAAGTGGGTAAGAGGCAGGGCATGAGCTCTTGACTCTGCTGGCCCAGATTATGGAGAGACAGTGGCCCTGCAAAGAACTTGGGGACATGGTGTTCTCAGGCACATCAGAGATAGGGTCATTCTGAGAACAGGACACATTTCCAAATCTCCAACTCGAGCTTCACGTCCAGCCTTTCCAAAACTCTGTAGGCCAGTTAATAACTGACTCACAATTCCCTCCTGTTTCAACAAGCTACAGTGACTCCTGTGGTCTCAGTCAGCACAGGTAGTGGCAGGCCTGGCCACTGGACACCCAAATGGATCATGTTTTGAATCTCCACCTATGGGACAAAATTATTTTCAGTGATAATCAGTAATTATTCTTCTTCTCATGATTCATTCATTAGCTTTAAAAACAATAATTTTAAAAGGAAAAATTTTAATTTTTAAGATATTATTCAAGTTTGGGCAACCATTTCATGTATTAATTAAATTTGCATTTACTAAGTTTTAAACACAAATTTAAATTCCAAGGGGTCACATGGAATGACAGAATTGAATTAGGTGAGATTTTGCCTCCTGGCTTTTGCAATCACAGCGCCATCTTCCTTTATCAATTGTTGAAATGCCAACATACCTAGTGCCACAGGGGCTGCAGACCCACGCCAGGCCTGATGCCAGTTTGAAACATCTAGAGCTGCTCTTCCTCTCTGGGAGTTCTAACTAACTTTCACATAGAAAATATTTATTAAAGGATATGTGCAGGTCTGAGTGTATGTGTGCATATGCATATGCACATATGTATATCTGAATATACATATATATTAATATGTATATAAACATATATATGTATATAATTAAATTCAACAGTTACCACAGCAATTGTTTAGAAAGTGAACCAAAAAAGATGTGGGGGGAGGATTATTTTATCACTGACATTGTTTAGAATTGCTGGCCTGGGGATAATAAAAAGCAGACTGACTTACAGTCGATTTTATTATTGGTTCTAAATCCTCTGCAGATGATGCAGCCCTGGACAGCATGCACCAGGGAGGACACTCCTACCGCCCAGCCTATGGTGCTGTGGAGCCCCCAGCTGGGCCTGAGCCCACTCCAAACTTAAGAGGAAACAGTGAGGTGACCCGAGACACCAGGTACCACCACATTCTGGGTGGCTCAGCCTAATCCCCTCGTGATTCTGCAGACTCCCCAACACGCTGAAGCAAAAAGACCCCCTCACATTTGCCTTTGGTGATGAGGAACTGAGAGCCCCAAACAGCTGAAGCCACAGTGCCAAGTTGTCAGGGGTGGAGTGACTCACCCACCCCATGTGATGGAAATGTGCATTTCAGCACAATTGAAAGTCATTTCACATCATGAGGGTGTCCACAAATAGTTGAAGCTAAAAAGTTAACTCTGCCAGTGCCAAAATTTTACCTTCACTTAGACCCCTGGAGCCTCCAGGCCCAAGGAACTGCTGGAGAGAAGGCCTCCAGCAGAGGCAGGCTGCCCTGGCAAGGCCATGACACAAGGCACAGCCTGCAGTGACAGAGCCTTCTCTCTTGTCCCCTCTGAGCCCTGGTTGCTTTGAAATATCAGTTTTTTGGAGGGCAAAAGCCAAATTTATATCTGGTGTTCCTCCAAGTACCCAGTGGGACAAATCGGAGAAATTTCCTGGCTCTGGGGTGAGTCAAGCTTATCCTTTCTCCTCTAGATGAGGAGCTTTTAACAAGAAGGAATAGACTCACAGAGGGGGCTAAAAACAAAGCAATTTTTTTCTTTAACACTGGTTTCCAAGATCCCATGGGAAACTAGGAGAATGTCTCCCTCAATAAATAGGAAAACGGTACTCACCATCACCTGGGAGAGAGCACTGCACACTGGGAGATAAGATGCAATGGGGTCAGCATCTGACTGACACCCATGGAGCCTCAGAAGACCATGACCTTCCCCTCTGGAGAACAGCAGGCCAGACGTCCATCAGCAGCTCCCTAGGATTTTCCCAGCAGTAAAGGTTGTGTGCCAGTCTTCTTGCCTGCCACCAGCACCCCATCCTACAGAACCAGTGCCTGTCATCCTGCCCTTACATGGAGTGATCAGGCAGGAGGGGTCCAGCAGTCTAACCTCATGGCTCATGCCTAGGTGTCTGGGAGCAGGAGGACATGTGTGGCTAATACAGCATTGGCACCTAAAGAGATCGCTGTATTACTGTCAAGTGACGTCAGGCAGCCTTATATCTAAGGACTATGGGCCTTAATCACTCCAGGGAACAGCCTGGTAGCCAAACAAAGAAAGGCTTGTTACAAAGGCCCCATTGTTGAAAGGGCCTTTGTCCCAGGGAGGGGATGGTTCTTGGCACCCCTTGCCAGTCACCAGCCCAGCATGGGGAGGTCATACAAGTCTAACCAACCCTCGGGTATTTCAGAAGACCTATCATCAAGTCCCAGCTGGCTCTGGTTTGCTGGCTATGGGATCAGGGTAAATCACATATCTGTTCAAAGTCCCCATTTCCTTCTCTATAAAATGGAGATAATGGATGTGAGTTTCACCCCTCTTTTCCCCAGTGCCCAGGCAGAGCACCTCAGGGCTGCTGGAAGTGTAGGGCACCCTTGACCTGTACCCCTGCACTGCTGAGCAGTATTTACGCCCCACTCCGGCAGGCAAAATCAATACGCCCCACCCTTGATCATCCCACATATAGTAAACACCATGTAATAAGAAAAGGAATGTGTTTGTGCTGGATATTTCTCCTCTTTCCTTCCCAAGACCCAAACACCCTGTCAGAAGTGAGAGGCAGAAACTCACCTCCCACCTGGAAGGCCAATACGGACAGCTGCTCCTTCCCTTCTCTGCCTAAAGATGGAGAAGCAGGCTGGACCCATGCTCAGCCAAGCCAACACTCCCATCCTGAACTTGGAATCGGGCATGAGACAGAGGCTCCAGGTGATACTTGTGGAGTAGAGAGTCCCCAGTAGTGAGGAGGGCCTTGGGCACAGTTCTCACAACCTGTTCTGGGGCATGTGGTGGGAGTGGGATATTGCTTCCCAACCCCTTGCTGCCTTTTCTGAGCTTGTTTCTCCAACCTCCTGCCAATTCTATAAGCTAGAGAATCACCTTCAGTACATTCCTTCTCTGCTTAAGTGATCCAGCCTTGGAGTCTATTATTTGCAACCAAGAGTTCTTCCTGATACTGTGAAAGATACAGTCAGGGAGGAAGTCACCCAAGAGCCACAAAATTTTTTTTACACATGCTTATATAAATATATGTATTGCAGCTTTACTTAAAACTGTGAAAACTGGAAAGAGCTCATAGCTGATGGTAGTGAAATGGTTAAATAAACTCTGATTCCTTTGCTTGGAAAAATAAGTAATCATCAGAGTAATGGGTATGAAGACAATGGAATGACAAGAGAGGCCCTCGTGGAATAGACTGAGGAGTGGAAACAAGACAAGAAATTGTACGCACAAGATATTTTACCCCCCCACCCACCCAAACTCAGCCAAGAATAAGTTCCCTAAGGAGCTAGACTTTCTATCTTTCTTGTTCAGGGTCTCAGCTAGCCCTTGGCAACAGTAGGCACTCAACTAATATTTGTGGCATGAATGAATGAATAGTTGCACTATACACAGGGGAGATGTAGGGAAACACCTTTAAACACTATTCATGACTATTATGGGTTAGTCAGAATTTTTAAAGTCCTTGTTTTCTTTTCTTAATTTCCATCTTTTTCCGTCATGCATTTTTATTCATTTTCCTGGGAAGAAAAAAAATAAGTTTTTCTTAGTCGAAACCACTAGTAGGTGACCCAACTTCCCCTAATGTTTACATACCCTCTCCAGAGACCTAAGATGCAACCAAGCAGGGTGATAAGGGCAAAGGAACATTTGCTCTCCTTGCCAAGTGGAAATGCTCAGCCAGAGCAATCCATTAAGAAGCCTGGCTCTGCTGCGGAGTAAACACCACCTTCCTGTGGGCAGCGAGTGCTGAGTGACCTTCATAGCCCGCAGCCAGAGCCTGCAGCAAGAGAGTCTGTCTGGGGTGATGCAGCATCGGCAGGTGCCCAGGTCAAGTCAAAGGCCACCTGGCCCTCCCGTCATCTCTGCTTGTCATCACTGGCTTTGTCAGTAGTCCACGCACACCACAGCGTCTGAATAATGGCAGATTCCATCGCCAGAAGGAGTTCAAAGGAATCGACTGCCCCATCAGATTGACATTCAGCTGAGGCTGCCACCAGCTTAGCAAGTGGGATCCTGTCCCACCTCAGAATGACTAAGCAGGGACCTGGAGGAGTCAGTACTCTGCTGAAGTCAGGAGGTCGGCTTCATGCAGCCCTGAACTCTCACAGCAGGAGAGGAAAGAGGATTCTAACCAGCCAGGTGAGCCATAAGGAAGTGAAATCTGTTGGCTGTGGACACCTGCTAAGACCACCATCTCCAGACCACCTCTAGTTCGCACTCACTGTGATACATGCCCCACTTTCTCTCTCTCTCTCCATACACACACACACACACACACACACACACGCACACATGCACACGCACACATTTTCATAAAGATAAAATCAATAAATCATGCAAAGGGAAACATTAAACAGAGAAAAGTAGACACACACACAGCGCACACCTGAGAGGCTCCAAGTCACTAACTTCATGCCCTTTTCTAACTGGCAGCCATCGCTTCCCCTTCTTCTGTCAAAACATGCTCTGTCCTGGTTTGATTCAACCCACGGCTACCAGACCCACGATCTAGGGCATACCCTGTGGCATGTTTTCCTCTTTGCAAATGGGTGCCCACAGTGCAATGCCAGCTGGGTGGCAGCCCCCTCAAAACTCTGTTCCCAGCCCTGTGGAATCTCTTCTCCAAGCTCAGAAAGTGCCCCTCCTTCACATTCTGGGTCCTGGCTCTGTGTGATCCCTCCTCCAAGCCGCTGAGGTTACCGCACAGAGATCTGTGTTCGGCTCTGCTGGACCTTCCTCTAAGTAGGCAGAGTCTAACAACCCTGACCTTTTGCCTTTGCCTCCTCAGCCCAGAGTGGTAGCTGCTTCCACAGTAGCTGCCTCTGAAATACCTTAGGATTCCGTTTTCAGCCTTTTTGATCTGCTAATACTGGTTTAATTAATTCCCTTTATTAAATTCTCTCTGTTGAAATAACTGTCATGATCATCTTCTTACCTTAATCATGTTTACATGATCAAAAGACATTTTGGAGTAGCGTTAGCAGTTTTGGTTTCCTGGGTTAGTTTTACTGTATTTAATTTAAATCAAAACTCATTCTATTTTCCAATGATGCTTTAATTTTAAAATCATCATATTTGTGTGTCTTCCTCATTGGACTCTTACTGATATCAGAAAAACTAATAGGAAAAAAAATGTGTCAAGTTGAATCTGCTCATGAAGACAGGTTTCTGGGACTTTGATGGAGTGATCCACCTTCTCCTCACCCAGGGTGGGGAAGAACTTTTCATCTGTCATGTTCAAATGATACTTCTCAAGGAATTGTGTTCAAGACCTAATTGGAAGTTACCACCCACTAAGCTGTTCAAGTCATCGACCATTTCTCACTTAGATTCCAAGGAGTTTTACGTACAAACAGAAAAGGGACATGTGTCCTTTAAATAGCCAGGGGTTCCAGAAGAAAGAAAAGAAATTCTGAAGAAAGAGGGTCTCAGCAAGAAAAAAAAAGACCCAACTGGAGAAGAGAATGCCATAGAACAATACACAGAAGGAGTTAAGTAACCCAACTCTTCCTAAAGACCAAAGGGAGGCCACCACACTGGAAGTCAAGAGAGGGAGACTATTAAAATCACAGGTGGTTGCAATAACCACACGTACATTCAGTGCTGAATTTCCAATCCCTATCTCCTTACTTTGGGAGCAATTAGTCTCGGGTGAAAAATTGCACTTGCAGCTAATTGCACCTGCAATTACCTACTTCCGGGTGCAATTAGCCACTTGAACCTAATTCTGAGTGTGCAAGTGTTTAATTGCATATGTGAGGAGGTGATTCCAGACACAGTTAGTTGTGCCCTCAGTCTTTGCACCTGCAACTAATTGTGACTAATAAAACAAGTCTTCATACAAGTCAGGTTGAAGGCACATATGGTGACCCTGTTTGGGGAACCAAGAATTGGATTGGTTGGGCTGATAGACATACAAGTGTACTAATGGGAACAAAGGGACAAATAGTTAAAATTGTCATTCTTTGGATGTATAATAACATTATCCATATCCCCTTCATACCATCATGCTCCTCCTGGGCTATGGAATTTCAAGTCAGCTGATTAAAGACAGTACCCTGCCTTGGCTGGCATAAATATTTGCAAAGATAGCAGTAACACTTCTGCTGACATTGAGGATGAGCCATCAGGTGAAGTTCAGAACTACATTGTGTCCAAATTCCCATTTTTTGTTTTAACTCTGATGAGAGTGGTCGAAACACTCAAGCACCAGGTATTTATTGAATACCTATGTATTAGTATGTACTAGGTCATATAGCAAATCCAGAGAACAATAGACATAGCTCCTGCCTTCAATTTCCTATCAGTTCCACAAACAATTATTGAATACCTACCATCTGCTTGGTGTGTCAAAGTGCTCATGAGTTTACTGGGAAAATCCATTTATTCTGTCTTTCTACAAATATTTATATATCAAGCCCTCATAGATCCCAGATTTAAGTTGGGAAGATAGATGTTAAATAACTATTTACTCAATTAATGTCCTCACTACAGAGGCTATGAGAGTGTACGATTAAGGCCTGCCCTGGGCTCAATGTTTAGGTAAGGATTCTCCAAAGAATTTATGCCTGAGCTGAGATTTAAGATATAGCTAGAAAGAGGACTAGGGAGAGAAGGCCCCAGGCAGAGGGAAGGAAGATGCAAAGGCTCTGAGACAGAAGGAACATGCCAGCACTGAAAACAGGAAGAAGGCCAGAGTGGCTGGAGCAGAGGAAGAGGGAGAAGTGGTGAAGTTTATGTAATGAGCAGAAGAGGTCCTCCAAAGTACCCAAAACTTTCCCCAGGAGAGAACTGATGACCTGCTTCAGAATGAAGGGCATCATGTGGTCTATCGACAGTGGCCAAGTGGAAATCCTGATGTGAGATATTTTTTGCCTCTCTTGCTCTTATCTCACCAATACCCACCTGGATCCTGGAAGAGCTGGAGAGAGATGAAGTAGAGGGAAGATCAAATGGCAAACTAATCCCTCCCTCCCAAATGTACAATCCTGACCTAAGCTTCAGCTTCAGCTTAGGTCAGTAACTTTGATTTGGAGGTGAGATTGAAGTTTTCCAACAAACTGGACTAGAGCTTTAATACTTGAAACTAAATCTCATTATTAAAATTATTTTAATAGTTGGGAGCAATCCAGAAAGCTATAGATCATTGTGTGAGTCATCTCTTAAGGATGAGACATAGTAAACCACCTGAGCGTGTTTGAAGGCTGAGTAGGAGAAACATTCAGTAAGAGAGGAAGGATGCACATAACCCTCCAGAGTAGAGGTCAGGAAAGGCAGGAAGATTCCACAGAGATAAGAAGAACCCAGAAGATTTGGATGGAGACGAGGGACCAGGCACAGAAAGAGGAGAACATGGAGAACAGAGGGGATGGAAGTCATTCTGTACAGGTGGGAAGACTCAAGAAGCTGGCCTGGCTGGAGTACTGGAGTACTGATGTGAGGTGTGAGAAGTGGAGTGGGGTAGGACATGGGCTAAATCCCAGTGGAAGGGACCCTTGAAAGACCAGCAGTGGGAGTTAGGAATCTTGGGTATTGAACCAGGCCTCTCTTTCACCAGCAAAATGACTTGGTTTCAGCCTAAAATGAAGGGTTCATGTGAAGAGCTCCCTTCCAGGGCTGAAATCATGCATCTTGTTTCCTCTCTTTCCTCTCTGTGCATTGTCTGGTAGGGTGGTGGGAAGTCATCAGGGTGAGGACATTCCCTTCTCTTCCCAGCTCCTTACCCCCTACCTGGCCAAGATGGGACCTTGTGGGTTGCCAAGTTTTGGAGGGAGAGTAGTAGAATCTGCCCTTTTTCTACCATCTCTCCTCTGGCACAGATTGTTTGGACTCCATCATTCAGCAACTCCTTCCTCAACACCCAGGAGGACTGAGTTCACAGCATCCCCACTGCAGCTGGAGTCTTGACACGAGGCCCCTCTGACATTGCATACCCTCTTCACTCATTCTCCCCTCCCAATTCTTGAACCTAAAAGTGAAAGACCCTGAGACAGTGAGCACAGTCTGGCAAGAAGTCTGTGTCCCTCCTCGGAACTGGTCCACAAGGCCTGCATCTGACCTCAGCATAGGCAGGAGAGAGACACCAGCTTGGTGAAGCCTCTGGTTGTGGGCATCACTGGTGACTGCAGTCAGCCTTGCCCAGGTTCACATATTTACCTCCCACTTCAGTATTCCTGCCCTTCTCACTGCCCTTCTCTGCACTCTTCCCATAACTCCTTGGCTTCTGGCACCTTCTCTCAGTAGTGTATTCACAGTTGCAGCTGAGGTTGGGGAGGAAGGCCCTCCCCAGGGAAGACTCTGGGCTTTCTCCTCAGGCATGCAGCACCCAGCCACTTGCCCTGGTTGCTCCCACTTCCTGCAGTCTCTTCCTCCACATGTTCTCTCAGGTGGCTTCTCCTCAGCAGAACTGACCCTTTCCAAAGGAGGCTGCTGCCACCCACGCACAGCCACTTGCCATCACAGCACTCTTCCCTACTGCCTTTGAAATGCTGCTCAGCTTGTGAAACTCTTCTCCATTTCTTGTCTTTCTCTTTGTAGGATGTCCTGCACAGGAGAATGAGGGTTAGGTTTTGTGTGTTGGTGTTCCTGTAGTGCCTGTAAATGCTCTCACTTTCTCTATAAGTGATGGGTGGAGGAACAAACAAATGAATGAATGAATGAATGAGTGAGTGAGTGAGTGAATGTTAATATTCCTACCTCCAGGTCATCTAGTCCCTTTACAGATGAGGAAATTGACCCTTTTCTCAGAAAACAGGAAACAGAAAAGCAGCAGAGGCAACTCCACTATGCTGGAATGCTGAACTTGGATGTGATTTATTCAAATTAAAACTCTGGGGGAATTGTTTCAGAGGGATCCATAAAACAAATGTCATTTTCACCTGGAGAACTCACCCAACCTTCTAACCAATTTCAAATATAGTTCTTTAATGCAGATTTGACAAATTTGAAATCTCTTACACAAAGCCATTTATCACCTAATGTGTGCCTGCCCTACGCCACAGTTTAAGTTATAGCTTTTTAATGGGGTAAAACATTTCTATAAAATCATCAAAACACCTTAAACCAAAACTGCCTATAAGAAACTGATGAGTTTCAAGCATTGATTCAGTTCCTGAAAACGTCACCCTTGCCATTGGCACCGTGGGCACTTCTAATAAAAGCAGCTAAGGAGATATAATGAATATAAAATGAACCATTTTGTATGTCAATGTGGTTTCTCAAACTGGAAATAAATCAATGAGCCTTACAAAATGCATATTTTAGTGGTATATTCATAAACAATAATCTTGTTTTTCTTTCATGACTTGAGTGTCATTCTTTTCATAACACAGCTGAAGAATTTATTATATACATCCATAGCCCAGAGTTTCAAGGGGTAGGGCAACCTAGTCCAGGTGTGATTTTTCCAACATCCTGGTGTATGGAAGCTTCAAGTGTCATAGAGGTGAACCAACACATTCCTCATCCAGTAGCAAACATAGGGCATGAGAATCCTAACTCATGATCAACGTCATGGAAACATCCATGAATACTCCATCAGGAGAAGCCTCGATCAAGTGCTATGGCCTAAATGAAGGAGAACACCATGATGATCCAGTCTCCCAAGCACTGTAGCCAGCCTTCTGGGCCAGGTCGGTCAGACGCGGCCTTGTGTCACAGGACTGGAACAAGCTCCTCCGGTAATGGCCTAGTGTGTTCACTTAGCTCCTGCCAAGGGTTTCAGCTGTGCTGTCCCACCCGCTTCCTTAACTGGAAATGGGGTACTTGCTTTCCCTCCTGTTTGCTCAGACCCTGTGACCCCAAGCTGCCTCTCTATCTCAGTGACTTCCCTTCTAGAGGCCAAATATAACCATCCCTTTCCCAACTCACAAAAATTCCAGTCAGACTGCTATACACAGTGACAGACAGAGAGCATCTCACCAGCCCAGCCCACAGCCAAAAATAACAGCCACTTGGTTAGTATAGGCTGGGATTTTTTTTTTTTTTCCTATTATTGTGACTTTGTTGGGAGTTACCTTTTTTGGTTTGGCTTTGTTTTTGTCTTTGGAAAGTAAACTGAGTAAATGAAGACGTTGCTACATCAACTTCCCACATTAGGCTCAGGAGTTTAGTTTAGCCAGAGTGGGTCATGACCAGGATGGTATTCACCCCTCAAGACTCCCCTGAGGCCTACACAAAAGGAGAGGCAGGCAAGTATTTCTCCCCCCCACTCTGTCTAGCACTGCTTCCTGCATGGTCAGGGTCATGCTGGGTCCTAACCAGCAGGCTCCTCCCTTAGTCTAGCTGCAGGAAGTCTGGAGGAGGCCCTGCTGCAGGCCAGGTGGGGACCTTTCTGTGCCTATACCCATGAGGCTCCTGAGCTGTAGACAGACCTTGGGCCCCCAAACTGTCAGTTTAGTGTGAGTACCCAAATGACTTAAATCATTAATTTATTTCTTTAAAAGTAGACATTGTTGAACAACAACCAAGCCCACTTTTGATCTGCTTCATGTCACACTCGGCTCTTGTCAACCCTGTCTTTTTGCAGACCAACACACACATCTTATTAAGTCTTACCTAGCGGGTGACATTAAAATGAAGCATGCTAAAGAGATCGAGGCAGGGAAAGATGATTTTCTCCATGCCCTGTTTCCAAATGCAATGAATAATAAGCAATTTTGCAAAACTATAACCTTCAATTGTTGGAACATCTTTGTACTTTTGTTCTTCAAAGGCAGAATGTTTTCTGGCATTATGTTGCCACCTGAGAAATAAAAACATTCCCTCAATTTCTCCATGTGCGAACATATCACACAAATATATCTCATTTCTTGTCATGTTGTATGCTGTCCCAGAATCAATAAATAATTTATACATTTATCAGCTCCCCTGTAAATGTGCGCTCTCTCTCTTTCACACACACACACACACACACACACATGCACACACATACACACCTATAATCTCCTATGTGCTAGTGTCAGAGATGTCTTCTATATTAACAGAAAACAAGCAACCTCTTGGGTATTTCTCCACCATGAAATTAACTTTGCATCTTATCCAACAAATGAGTGAAAAGTGATAACAGGTCCCTGCTCTTTACAGGAAACTAAATGCTAATCTGCAAAAGGCATTATGCTAAGCATTTCACATAGCATATATTCTGAAATTGCTCTCCCCCCACTCCCAACCAGGAGGGTCTTTATTACTCCAGGACCGCTTAGACTGTGGAGGGAACACAGCTCCCTAAGTTTCAACTTGTTCTATTTCAGTTGCTTTTTCTTTGCTTCCTCCTGGATATTTATCAGGCTTGTCATTAAGAACGGCTTCTGAGCACCTAGCAGTGCCAAGCATGGCGCCAGGTGCGTGTGGTTGGCAGTTCTCACCTCCACTGCTGTCCACAGGCTCCAACTTGGATCTAAGCATGTCATCCTTCACACCCACAGGGCAGCAGCATCTTGGGGTGACACCAACGTGGGGACGAGCAGCAGGCACAAACCAAGGGCAGCAGCTGGTAGGGGCAACATCACACGACTGCACCTGGCACCTGCTTGTCTCTGTTCTGCCACCTCTCCCCACCCATCTCCCCATTTGGAAGGCTTTTGTGTTTCACTGATGTTGTGAAAGAACCACAGGAACGATAGAATCTTTGAGGAAGGGATCGAAAAGATAATCTTGTCTGACTTGCTCATTTTAAAGATAAGGAAATGGAGGCCCTGGGGGTTAAGTTCCTTGGCCAAGCTCACACAGGTGGCTGTCGGTAGAGCAAAGACCAGAGGATAGTATTTAATTCACTTTCCAGTGTTCTTGCCACTATGTCGGGGGCTTCCTGACATTTGTTAATATAATCCACGTGACCCACCACATGTACATACATGTAACTAACACAAACATTTCCCAAAACAGTACTTAACTTTACACTTTTATATTTTCGATTATAATATGTTCATGTTTAAATATTCTGGAGCTTGCTGAGCAGCATATACACTAAAATTAGAACAACACAAGGGAGATTAGCAGGGGCACTGCACAAAGATAACATGCAAATTTTTTCATATTTTTTGTGCATTTACCAAATGGTACTTTTCTTTCCAGGGATAATATTTATAGGTATCCAATCCTATGGTTTGCTTTCCTCCTAATTAGATACATCTACTGAATATGTAAGAAGGTGGGGGCTGGGTTAGATACACCACAGGATCCTTTCTAGTTCTAACCTGTCACATGCCTGATCTGACACTATCTTACTTTCTAATCTGCCCTCAATTCTGAAAGATAGAATGGTATAGGAGAAAGAACATCAGACATAAAGTCAAGACCTAGACTCTGGGCTGGTTCCACCAACTACTTAAATGTATGAATTTAGGTGAGTTTCCTCTGGGTTCTCTTATCTCAAGATCTGCAAGATCTAGCTGTTGCTAATTGTCAAAGTTCTGAGAAGTAAATGAAATAATGCAAATTAAAGTAATAAAAAGCTCTATACACAAGTCTTGTCCTGGAATAGCAATGATGTTAAATTCTCACATTTCAAAGAAATACAGTGTCTCAAGATGTTTCTGGATTCTCATCAAAACACCTGCATAATGTATTATGAATAAATTTGGTAGAAGAAAGAAGAACCATGCCCTGAAACCGACTCATTTTTAAATACTTTTTGCAGGTGTTCAAAGAAGAGGCATTGACCCTAAATCCTGAGGATTTTCAGCCTCAAAAAACTAGAAGACATTGTGCCTGGAGATGATGCCATGCCCTTGAAAGGGAACCCTGATGACTCTCAACTTGAAGACATTCAGGAAAGGTTACTTCTGGTGAGTGGAAAGGAAGAGCTGAGTGAACCTGTGAGAACAGTCCAGATGGTTTGGAGCTGGGGTGGTGGGGAGTCAGGCTGAGCTAATGAAAAGGAGTTGTGGAGGCCTCAGCGAGGCTCCGGCTGCCTGTGAAGAAGGCCTCCTCCAGGAAGGAGCCAGGCTTGGCTTCAGGGCATCTCTGCTTTGCACATGCTACTTTCAACTAATAACAATTTTTTAAAAAATGAGATAGAAATTATTTGTTAAGACATTCCGAGTGCTTGCAATGACCTTGCCAGGAATGAAAGTCAGAAGGGTGTTCACCTGCGGAGAACGCAGTGCAAAGCTCTGGAGCCTCCGATGTGAACCCTGCGTGGAGGTTTTGTGGCAGAGTGGGAGAGGCATCAAGAGCTCAGAGCTCGGTGGCTCCTGAGGGGGGTGGGGCTGCCGCGCTGCATTAGACAGCACACAGGTTGTCATGCAGATCCTAAAGAGGAGAAGGACCCTGGCATGGGCGGAGTGGGTGGAGGTGACATGGGAGGTAGCTGTTCTGATTCCTAAAATAGTGCATTATCACTATTCATGAACTGTTGCAGGAGTCATGTTTCTCACCAATAATGTCTGAGAAATCATTTGGAAAAAAAAAAAAAAGACTAAAGAAAAGGTTACAGGTTTCAGGTATGGGTTCCAGTTGACAAAGTCTATGAAGGTTATAGCTGTCATTGTCCATGCCTACAGATAACTTACTTAGTGTTTTTGAATGAAAAGACATTTGTACATTCCTTTTTTAAAAAATCGGCTATGCTCACAAAATTGATTTCACAACCTTCCGAGTACAGAATTCCAAAACAGTGCACCTAGGGGGTGACGGGTGGTTAAGAGCAGCACCTTCACAGACCTAAGCAGCCCCTCTCCTCCCACAGCCTCCCGCATCTTCCCTGATCTTCCCTGGCACCCGCTCCACTGTACCTCATTGCCAGGGCTTTCCCAGTGCCCTCTGGAACCTTCATTCCAAGGTAAGCAATCCCCTTGACCTAGGGGGCTGAGGTTCCCTTCTCTTCCTATTTCTGCTGGAGCAGAGCTCTCACCAGGGCACAGCCAGTCCCCCTGCCCCCACTTCTCCCCAGAGGAGGCACCTCATCCAGTCCTTCTCCCAGGGCCTGCAAAGGGACAGTCTGTATCCCCTTGCCCTTCTGAGGGACAATTTCCTACTACATTCATGTAGATCTCCTTCTCTCCCTCGTGCCATCGGCTTTCCCACCCCCAGCCTGGGCTTCCCCCTCACATGCTAATATCTTCTTTTCTATTCTAGATCCTGCCATCACCTCAGGCTCTTGCACATCCAGCACACTTCCTTCCACTCACCTTCAGTCCCTCCCTTCTCTGGCCTAACTTGAGAATCACCTGAATTGTGCCACGTGAAATATTTTCAAGCTTTTCCTTTGCCTCTGATCACAACTCACTTTCTTGCAATCCTTGTTCCTGTTACTCTCCAACCTGACTTTCAGGCTCCTTGAGCCCCTCCACCCACCATTCTTTCCACATCCCCTGCTCTCTAGGCTCCTTATGGTTTTGCTTCCTTCCACTTCCAAGCTAGACTCAAGGGCCCAGCCACTTCAACCACACTTTGGATGATACACTAAACTAATGGTCTAGGAATTTGTTTCATGATACACATCCAACAGTGAAGTGAAAAAAATAATGAAGCACATATTCCCAACATTTATTTATTTATTCATAAATTGCATTACTGGTCTGACATTTTCTATATTTTAAAAGATATCACTAGAATGGAACAGTGTAAAATGTCCAAGATTGAAACAGGCCCATAAAATAAGTATTTTCTTATCCTCTGTCCATTTCCACTGGATCATGTTAGACACCTCTGATGGTATGCACGCCCTAGTTTGGGAACCACAACCCTAAACCCTATCACTCTCTTCTCCCCATGTTACATCCATCCTGCAAACCCATCCCTGGACCCATCTAACCATGTTCTTTGCCAGGAGACGGAATGGCTCCAGAAGACCAGCTCTGTCCCAGGAAAACTCTCTGGATATACTCTATCAGTTCACAGAAATGTCACTGTTGGTCCTCAAGGGACAACAGGCAAGCAATCTGCAAGAAAACATCTTTCATCTTCATCACAACGCCTGGCATTTGCCAGTGACCCACAAATGTTCCATGCATCAAGTTCTGTGCACATGTGGCACTTACATCCTGCTGGCTGCAGGTTATCAGGACCGGAAGAACACAAAAAAGAAATACCAACATATCAGGAAGTCCCTGCAGTGCACATGCTTAGATCTGAGGCTGAGGGAAGGCCACTTAACCCTCCCAACACCTGGCCAGTCATTGTGACCCAAATAATAGACCTGACCCCCAGAAGCCACACTTATCACCATGGATTCCAACTCGGGTAGGCCAGGGGTAACTGACATAGCTTAATTAGGGTCATTTTCTCACCTCGTCTATTCTAGGGTTTGTTATGAAGGTGGGAAATAGGACTCCTCCAGATAATCTTCTCTTTACTGAATGCTTGTGGCAACCCTGACTCAAGGCACAGCAGCACCCATACTTCCTTCAGATTCCCCCTCATGAAGGATTCGTGTACCAGGAGGAAGAGATGAACAAAGAGTGGCATGCCTGAGGAAGACACAGTGTAGACCAGGATTTAAGACACCAGGTGAAGTCCTTAGGAGAGGCTCTGATTAGAGTACAGGAGGCTGCTTGTGACTGTGGGGGACACCTTTTTCCTCTCTCCCTCTCACATTCACACATACATAGACATACACACCTGGAGATGCAGCCCCAGGTAAGAGGGGTCAACAGAAAGATGGGAAACTGCTACACACTGTCTTAGAAGGTAGTGATGATTCCAGCAAAATTCCCTCTCTTCCTATCAGTTCTCTTTTTCCCTCTCCTCATCCAGTATTTCCTAACAAATGGTCCATCCACTGACCCTCTGCCTCATTCACTTATAGCCCATTATAAATGCAGATTCCTGGTCCTCATCCCACATGGATTGAATCCTCAAATCTGAAACTGCCCAGGAATCTGCATTTAAACATTGCCTGTTAAAGTTTGAAAACCATGAAAAAGAAGTATCTTCTCTGTTCTTTTCAGTCTTGCATCCTTAATCCATGGCCAACACTTCCCCTCTGCCCTCTGCCCTCCAGGAAGGACATGGACAGAAATAGGACCACCACGGTTTTCATCTTTCTGGGCTAAGAGCTATTCCCTTACAGTGTCTTGACTTTAATCTATGACAGCTCCTCATAGATTGCTCCCAGATGCCCTGCCTGCTTCACTGAATTTAACCTATGTGCACAAGAGGAAAACTGGGACAGTCTGGGAACTTAATATGAATACTGGGCAAACCTGAGAATGTAATACAGTGAATTCAAATAAAGTTGTCTAGAGGAAACCCAGTGAATCGGGGAGCTGATAGTTGGTCTAATGCTGATCGATTGTTTGGGGCCAAAGCCACCATCAATTAACAGGTCTCTATTGATAGACTTAGAAAGATGCTAAACAAGAGATATGAATAGTAAAGATGTTTTGCCATCTAGCCACCTCCCGGGTTTGGGGTATGAGTTGGAAGTGACTCTGACCATGCAGTATGCTAACCTCAGAGAAAATTCTCAGAACCATTCTTCCACTCACAGAATTTCTGTAGCACCAGTCCCTGCACAGCTTTGAAGGGTGAGCTATTTTAGTACGAGAACAAGTTGAGTTATTGTTATCACTGCTCTGAATCAAGAATAAAAAGAAAAGGTGAGGGGAAAAAGAGGGTGAGAGAGAGAAGGAATGGGGTGAGATGCAGAAATACAGAAAAGCAGGAAGGACCTCAGATACCAAAAGAAAAGGAGCCAGGTGTTCCCTACAATGAAGTAACCAAGGACCTCAGAAGCCAGAGTAACAGTCCCTCCCTTTGAATCACAGGATTCTGGAGGGACAAAGAGCGTGATTCATGTCAAAGGGTGACGTGTTATCCACCCGGTGTTGGTGTGGGCTCCCTATCTGTGGCCAAGTAGCTACTACCTCTTCCCAACAGCCCTGCCCAAAGATTCCACTCACCACAGGCCCAAAGGCTGCTTAAATAGAAAACCCTTTCCCACCAAGGAAGACACAATGGGAGCTTTGCCTAGGGCCTAGAGATTACCTAGTGAGCTTAAGGAGGGTGCTATTTTAGCAAGAAACTGAAAATGAGGAAAGACTATGCCCTGGGAACACACTGCCTAGCTGTTTTAACTAACAGCCCACTGGATGGTCAGAGCCCCACTTTAACACATTTGTGCATATTTATTTGGAGATCAGCAGGGCCCAAGCCACAGCTTCCTTCCTGCATCTGCTTTGTCAGCACAAAGATTTCCTCCCATAGACACCTTGAGCTCCTTCTGGGGCTTTCCTTCTCCTCTGAAAGTGAGATGACAAGTTTACCCCACTATTTAATGTGCTCACAGTCTTCAGTTCCTATTTCTGACTCCGCCCTCTTCAGTTAAGCCTGACTAGAGGTGAGCGTGTGGTCAGGACCTGACCACTAGAGGGAGGCAGAGAGCAACAAGGGCCAAACATTCCCCCAGAAAGAATGGCATCCCCTGACATCCATCTCTCTCCTTCAGCCCAGAAACTGCCAGGTTTCCTAGCACTTGCCAATCCACTGAAACAAACACCTCACCTTCCTTAGTATAGTTCCTTAGTAAACTTATTCCCTTCTTTATCAAGTTTAGATAGAAAACAAAACAATTAATTTAAAAAGCAGCACACAAGAACCTAAACATTATTTATGTCTCTAATTATCTCATTCTAGTGGGTATTTTAGTCCCTGTCTGGTCAGGACATTAATTATCTTCATAACTACAGCAAAAGTTAAATAATAAGCACCCAAGGCTACAGCCCTACTGTAATGTGCAAGTTTAAATGAACTTATAAATTTTATTAATGGATGCTTTATACAACTCCATATATTATAAATCAAACAAGAAACCTATTTCTATCTTTTAAGGGTATGGTGAAAAAGCTTTAACATTATTGAGGATAATTTTTATTAAGTTTAAAACTCTTCTCTTTTTTTTTTCAGTAATGAGACTGTTATGAGGATAATTTAATCTAGTTTGTCATGAGGCACCCCGGCTTGTTAAATAAGTTACTAAATGACTGAGCATTAATCAAAGTGACAAAGCTATGAAGAGCTGGGGATGGGAGACAATTCTGGTGATAGTATTAATTAGTATTTAATTAGAAACTTAGGGCCCATAAATAAAAAAAATCATGGTAGAGACATTTATGCAAATTGCTTGGAGCCTGCAGTGGAGTTAGCTTTGCTTTAAAGAAACATGATTTTTTTTCTAGCATACTGTACATCGCAGCACCACAGCCACGTCACGTGGCTTCAATGAGCTCTTCTTTTGTTTCCAATTTGTTCCAATTACAGGCCTGTAAACTCGAATCCTCCTTTGGACTGTCTTGATCGAAATGGTGGAGTTTCCACGATTTCTGCTGGGTGTTCTTTCTTCTTGATAAAGATGAAGAAACGTTTTTAAAGACATCGAGAAAGAGTTTCGGATTCTTCTCCTGCTCTTTTAATTAAGACGTGTGCCACCATTTTTGAAGAACAATTGTGGATTCCATTCGGAACACCAACAATGGCTCCTTTTCCAATCCCGGAGCTTAGGAGCTGGGTTTTGTATGTGATATTACCCTGAAGATGGAGTAGGCAAAACTGCCATTATTTTTATGAAAATCACAGCACTTTTACCTTTTCTCTCAATAACATATTTTGATAAATGGGCAATTTTTGATGGTCCAAAAGGATAATAACCATTTGCTTCTGAACGTCACCGCTCTCCTAAGGTACATGTCCCCCCTTTTCAACCTTTATTATTTGTTGCATTTATTCAAGAAAGGCTATCCACAATAAAACTGCTTTTTCTATTCAGCAGTCTATCTCTGTCATGGTTCATTTATGTGTGAGCATGACGGACTGAAACCCGTATTATCCACAACTGACAAGTGTCAGGGCGACAGTTCAATCAGCCCTTCCTGGAGATGATGCCCAGGGCCCCGTGTTTGAAGTAGGACAATAAAGCAGGGGACACAATCAGGGGCAAACGGATCTAGTCCCAGTACATAAAGGGGATTCTGCCTAATAACATAGAGTGGGTTTGTTTTTTGGTTTTTTGGGTTTTTTTTTTTCCTGTCTCCAAACACATTAGTCCTTAAACAGTGACTGAGCCCTTAAGAAAACCTGTGACTGACATGAAAATGCTGAAGTTTTAACGTGGTTGGTTTATCCATAACCTCATGGGGCTGCTTCTTTGTGCACTCTGGTTTTGTCAAAGTCAGAAAAATAATGTATTCAGCGTCTGATCATTTTTAAGGAGTTGTTTGAATGGGATTTTAAGTCAGACATCCTGATGTTGACACAGGGATCATTTTCTTGTCCTTTTGTTTTACATTTGTGGAACAGATCATTTGCATCAGCTAATAAAATTAAAGCTCCAAAATGCATACAAAAGCCAGCTCCCTTCAGCAACCCTCCTCAATTCCCTCTGCGAGCCAAGTAAGCAGAGTTGCCAGGTCTGTTTCTTTACGTGATGTTTCTCTGGAACACAGACTACAATGCAAATACGTCTACAAAATTAGTGCTCCTTTGGCTTGGGTAGCACTTAGACACAAATGCATATTAAAGCATTTCACAATAAATCCTGACAATCAACAGCAGAGCCAAAGTCGATAAAATGCTAATAACCCACAGTCTGCCTCTCAGAGGGACAGGGATACTGTTGCCATTGCTCTTTTCCAGCCTTCAAGTCTCCACAGACAACAACGGGCAAGGGAAGGTTGTTCACCTCCTTAGAAGGAGTCCGAACACTAAATGCCTCTACTAGGGAAGAAGCCAAAGACCCCCTACAGCATCATAAAACATCCAAGCCAGAAGATGCCCTCAAGGACATCAGATTCAACCTCTGTACCTTATGGTGAGACCCAGGCACATTCTATGACTTCCAAGGTCAAAGAATTTGTAAATGGCAGTGCTAGGATAAAATTAACAACCACAACCAAAACCTCTGCATTTTACTTCTCTTTATCTGGCTTTACTAGGCAAGGCCAAGTTAGTCATGAGTGCCTGATGAAAAGCAGAGTCCAGATCAGACTGTGAGTAGTGGTGCCAGGAGCCACCAAACATGATTTATGCCAATTCCCTTGTGGAAAATTCTGGGAGTTCTAAGCAGTGTGTTCTCTCTGTGCTGGTTATTCCCCCTCTATACTGCTCCGTCCCCATCCACCTATTGACCTTGTTTTAGTCAACTTTTTTGCTGTTATGACCAAAAGATGTGCCAAGAACAATTAGAGGAAGAAAAGCTTATTTGGGGCTCACAGTTTCAGAGGTCTCAGTCTGTAGTAGATGACTGACTCCATTACATGGGGCCTGAGGTGTGGTAGAACCTCATGGTAGAAGTGTGTAGGGGGAAATCATCTGGGAACATGGCACCAGGAAGCAGAGAGATAGCTCCACTCAACAAGGACAAAATATATACCCCAAAGGCACACCCCCAGGGACTCACCTACTCCAGCCACACACCCTACCTATCTATAGTTTCCCACCTTGTTAATCCCTATCAGCAGATTAATTCACTGATTAGGTTAAGGTGCTCTAAACCCAATGATTTCACCTCTCAACCCTCTTGCATTGTTTCAAACATGAGCTTTTTGGGGGATACCTAATATCAAAATCAAAATGCCTGCATCTGCTCTGGGCCTGCAGATCACTTCACCCAGGCTCCATCTGCTGCTGACTGCCAATTGAGTTCCAAATCAGGAGGAGGTACTGATGGTCATCAAAGTGTGGAAGAAGAGGGTCAGAGTGTGTCCTCCTGCTTTGTCCCTGCTTTGAAGAGGCTGCATCCTTCCAGAACTCCATTCTACCAAGGGGCCCCTCCTCCAGGGCTCCAACTGCCCCAGACCCCTCACCCAGTTTTCTCCACTTGGCCCTGAAGTCCCAGGGGCTAAGAGCTCCCCAGTGTTGCTAGGTGTAGTGCCTCTATACCTCTTGTTTGTTCACCTAACCCTGACCAGACTTCTGAAGGTAGCCTTTCTTTAAAGTCTCCATCAGTACCCTCTCTATTGAGCTCCACTTCCTGTTGGGACCCTGACTAAGCATTGAGTTACTTGGATTCCTAACCAGAATCCTTCCTACCTCTAGTCCAATTGTTCGTAACATATTTTGGAATCCCACAGAGAAAGTGATGAAAGTTATGGGCTCTCTCCTCAGGCAGGAAAAATCACTTACACACATATACACAAAATTTTGCGTATTTGTAGAGTACTCATGGACTTCTCAAGGTTATCTACAAAGTCCGTAGGGTATCCCCCAAAATTCCAGTATCTCTGCTAAATGAACCTTCCTCAAAGCCCATTTAGGAAGGTATTCCATTTGATCCTACTGTGTTCCTCCTTCAAAGCCTCCAGGGTAGCCATGGCACTACCATAAGCATAAGGCCAGACCCCTTAGCCCAGCACCTCAGGCTGCTTCTGACAGGTTCCTGCTGACAGAGATGAGGAGAGGAGATTTAACAAAGGAGTGATCGCCAGGTGTTGAAAGAGGTAAAGGGACAAAAAGATGGTAAAGCAATCCAAACAAAGATTGGCGCCAACAGAAAACCACTACCTAGGGCTGGAGGGACAAAGGGAAAAGGTGAGGGTATCCCAGGAGCCAGGGCTGCCTGAGGAACTAGAATCATAATAGCCCCTGGAGCCTGGAAAAAGACCTGGCCCCACCGGAGATGCTGCCCAAAACAGAAAGAAAAAACAAGACCTCTCAGGCCTCCTCCTCTCTCAGCTCTCCAATCCTCCACTGACTCCCTGCTCAGCAGCCAGGTGGCATGGAAGCCAGCAGGGACTGGGTGCCTTGAGGTCCAGGGCATGGGGAAGACTGGAGATGGACCTGAGATCAACCAGTCACGTGAGTCCCACAAAAACCTCCATGGCCTGGCCTCCCCTGCAGTGGAGTCCTGATGGCACCCGGTTGCCCCTGGAAGTTTCATTATCCTCACAACTATTGTGTACCCAACCATGTACCTGGTACTTATTTCAGGAGGAAGGAGAACTGAGGAATTCTGCCCAAAGTGCTGCAAATAAATATTCAAGATTGAAGCTGTTGAAGCTGGCAAATTATTCAGGCAGAAAAGTAGAGAGGGTGGTTAATTAGAGCAAAGGACCACAGAGGTTTTGCCAGGCTGGTCGAGCAGTGATAACTCAGGCAGGACAAGGTCAGGAATCGACTGGGATAGGCAGAGAGAAACTTTGATGGCTTAATCAGAAACATTGGAAAATATGATCACCAGATTTGGAAGAAACCAAGGAAACCACACCCTGGGCCCCTGCTTTAATTGCAGAGGGGCCAGATGTACTGAGAGCAGTGGTCATACACTGAAATCCCCTGGGGAGCTTTATGAAAAACAAAAATGTGGGATCCCACCCACTGATGTGCTGAAGCCAGTTCTTAGCAGCTCAGAAAAGACAGTAGTAAAATTTCTAGGAATTTTTAGTCAGCTGTTAAACATAGCCATCATTAAAAATTAGGTTATATAAGCTTACAATTAGCTGTTTTATTAAAAATAAAGGGAACAAATACTCAAGACATACCACTTCATAGTAATCTTACTCTCCTAAGCTTTTGAGTTTGTTTATTGCATCTGATGGTGGAGACACTAAACAATGATGTGTTGTTACACATCTCTTCCCCTCTCCAAGTTCAGTGATACCACATTCATCGTTTATGGAATCATTACACCACAGAAATTAGCAGATGCTATACAGGGCTTGGTTTGTTGTGTTGTTAGATTGTCTAAATCAAGGGTTGGTAAACTACCACAGAGACCAAATCTAGCCAGCTGTCGTTTTTTGTATTAGCCACAAGTTTTTCCATTTTTAAAGAATTATAACAGAGTCGGGGGGAAGAGAGGGAAGGGAATGGAAGGGAAGAAATTAGGAGAACATTTTCAGTCCACACAGCATAAAATATTTATCTGGCCCTTTATTAAGACTTGCCAACCTCTGATCTAGACTTACGGCAGTGGTGGAGAAAATGTTAACAACACAAATGAAAATTTTTATCATGTCTATAACTGTTAATAGCATAGGAAATTAAGGAAATACTCTTCTAGTATTGACAACTATTATCCAATAGGCAAAAAAAAAAAAAAAGTCTCTCACACCATTGATGAACAAAGGAGGTTCCAACATACATCTCTATTGTCATACTTTCATCTTATTTGTTAATAGAGATGAAAATATCAACGGCATCCATGTTGGAGCTACACTCGTGAGTCAGTGACTGAACTAGGCAGTAATCAAGCACTCATTGGACTTTGTCAAGTCATGGTTAAATTGCAGCCATGGATTAACTACCCACATAAAAGTTCAGCAAAAATCCAGAAAAACATCATGTGAGAATCAACTTGCTAAGACCATTTGATGACAGAGTATTGTACCGTATAGTTTATTACCACTTATAAGTTGGGTGCCGGGCATCCTTTGTATCAGTATATTTATAATAAATTTATGTGCATAAATACATGAGTATTTTTTCTTCCCTAGAGAGCTAGTTATTAAACCTGTACCAACACACTACTGACCCCACTGCCAGAGTCTTAATTTGTTGGTCTGGAATGTGAACTTGCGGAGTTTTTTAACTTCCCCCATGTCATTCTAGTGTGTAGCCAACATTGAGAACTCTTGGCTTAGGGGAAAGGACAAAGTGCAGGGAACAGATTCCCCTTAAGATTTTGTTCTCTTTAATCAGAAAATCCATTTTAGCCTGAGCCAAGTGACCTGGGAAGTGGGCATGAGGGGCATGTGTATTGGGGTCTGGAGAATAGGGGAGGGGTTCCTCCAGGAAATGGACACACCTCACTGAGCTGACCCTCCTTCAACTTCTCTGAACAAAACTGTCCTGGAACAACACAATATCCTAGACCTGCCACTGTGATCTCCCAGAGTTACTCTCACTGTAACTCCACCAAGGGCCCCTTCACTGCTCCTGTCTCCTACCTAAAGCTTACCCACCCTCATATTCCAGATTAGCAGCTTCTCTTCAACCAGACCTTCCCCAGCTGTGGTATTTCCCACCCCAGGATCCATTTACCCTTCCAAAGAGAACCCTGCTTTACTAGGACAGCACTAGGCCCTGCCAAATGCAGTTTCCAGGCTTTGCTGGCAAAGCCCATGTTCCAGGTTTGGCCCATTTGACACAGCTTTTTCTACGGAGACCTAAGCTGAGGTCTGCTGAGGGCTGTGGCAGTGCTTGTGCCTTCCTGAGGATGTCTTAGGCATCGTTGGGACAGTTCCTCCCCAGTTCTCTGCAGTCAGAGCCAAGAGGCAATAGGATGGAAGAACAGAAAAACAGAGGTGTGGGCGTTGATGTCATGACAGAGCCGCACCACCAGCCCCTGACTTCTTGCCTTTGCAAGCCTTAATCTGTGTGGAAAACAATGCCCTAACCGTTCAAGCCTCTCCATATCAGATACTCTGTGGTTGCAACCAGATGTACTTTTAATAGAAATGCCGGTCCAATGACCTCACAATGACTGCCCCTCCTATAACTATGCTCCTCCAGATTTGTTCTGCTCTCCTGTGACACTTTCCACCATGCGAATGGGTCATGTCCCAGATATTTAATTATAAATCACTTATTTAAAATTTGGATGCATTTTGCTGTTGGATTGGACTATTCCAGAAAATTCAAACAAAGATTTAAAATAGTATGTCAACTCCTGGAATAATTAAGGTGATTAGAAACAAGATTTAGAAAGACTTAGACTCATGTAGCTTCTTCAAAAAGCAATTAGCTCTCTAACAATCATTTGTACACAGAAAAGATATAGTAGGGAATGAGTCCCAGGGAGTTGGCTTTTGCCCACGACTTATTTTTGAGGCGGGAGGAATGTGCATTAAGTACAGCGTGAACTTCGTGGGTGCATGTGCTCGGATCAGAATGTAAAGGGCATAGAGCACGCAGAGGCCACATCTGAGAAGTGAATGAGAAAGGAATCGGTGACAGCTGTGCGCTGGGCTCCACAGACCGCATTAGCAATAACGATTACATACACGGTTGCATTCTATTTTTGTATCACATTAACGGATATATTATTGGTAATTGTTCTTAATAGAATCACAGAAATGAGAGATGGAAATGCTACACAGTATGATGGAATGACATTTCTTTACCATTGATCATTATAATAAGCCTGCTCAGTCATTACTTACAAACCGTACTACAAGTTTGCCAATGAGGCAGACCGAAATGAGGAGATAAACAAAATTGGTTTCCCTGCTAAATGTGAAGCCTAAGTTTTAAGATATTTTGCTGAAGTTTTAAACTGATTGTCAATTAGTCAATGAGCTATGGCAGGCAGTGTATTTCTGGGTAATTAGTGTGTGTCTTAGGGGGGTTATTTGGCATGAGGCTGAGGGCAAAGTAATTTGTATCTCCCAGGAAGTGCAATAATTGCCTCAAGCTGAACTGCTTGGAAAGTGTATTAATTCTATTAGGAAACATTTATGTTATTTTATATGGCATCCTGTATATTCATGAAATGTACTCATAAGCCATGAATTATTCATCTTGGAGGTTTTACCATAAAAGTATGGCATCAATGATAACCAAGGAAAGTAGGGAAGAGTTGCTCATCCCGTTAAAAACCTCATGAACTGTCAGAAAAGGTGCACTTTGGGTGATGAAATCCATCTCAAGAACACTGGATCCTAGCAGGATAAAGAGGTGGTTTTGAGAAAGGTAAGATCAAAGGTAAGTTCACTTGCTCGAAACTAGCTTTTCAGAAAGCCAGCAGGCCTTCTATTCTGGGTTTTGTAGAAGTCTATGAAATAATATGATTGATCTTGGTGTTTTGGGGCACTTGCTTTCCCAAGGCTGTTCAGGAGGTTCAGGGCATGACAAAGTCAATCATTCTCTAACTCATTCATCAAATATTTACAAATGAACGTTCAGACAGACTAGTTATCCATTGTCACAAAACAACTTAGTCCAAATTAGCAGTTTACAACACACATTCATTATCTCACAGCTTCTGCAGGTTGGAAATCATGAATGGGTTAGCTGGGTCCTCACGTTCTCTCACAAGGCCATAATCAATGGATCAGCCCAGACTGTGGTATCCTCTGAAGGCTCTTATGGAGACGGATCAGCTTGGAAGCTCAGCTCTAAGCCCTCAGATTGTTGAACACTGTTGTACTGTGAGTCCAAGTTCCTCAATGGATGTTGACCAGAGGCCACGCCCCGTTCCTGTCACATAGATCTTTCCAAAATAGAAACAGTTTTCATCAAAGTGTGCAAGCCAAGAATGCAGAAGACAGCCTGTTAACAAGGCAAAGGTCACAGTCATTTGAAACTTCATTACAGAAGTAACATTCTATTACGTCTGCCATAGTCTATCAATTCAAAGCAAATCTCTGTGCTCAGATTACACTGAAGGAGAGGGGATTACACACACATGAAAACCCAGAGTGGGATCTTTAGGTCTGCCATGAAACCTGCCTACCACACCCACCCTCTGCCATCATGACTTCCTAGTCTACCAGTAGTTCTGGAATCTGACAGGGAGTAACAGGAGAAACTTAATTCAGGTGGGGTGAGCAAATAACATTTCATGTGAAGCCTCAATAATGAAAAAAGTTTAGTACAGAGTTAGGGATGAGCATGACATGCCAGAGGAATGAAACTGAAACAACACCTGAGTGGCAGGGACAATGACAACCAGGCAGGTGTGATGAGGTGAGGCTGCAAAAGTGGGCAATGGCTAGATGGTGGAGGTCAGGATAAGAAGGTGAATTTTATTCTGAGTGCAACAGGGACCACTGGAGGGTTTCGGCACAGAGTGGCATAATCTAATTCACCCTAGCTGCTGCACAGAGAATGAACTAGAAGCAGAGAGAGCAGATAGGAGCCTCCACTGGCAAGAGGTGGCGATAACCCAGCTAAGAAGATGTCCAGTGAGATGTGGGGAAAGGGATGTGCCTGAGATGTGCTTTAGAGTTTAAAATCAGCTTCCTCAGTGAGCATATGTGCACACCAAGTTGCTAGTATCGTCCCCTGTTTTCCTTTTATCCATTTTTAAGAGAAATAAAGAGAAAACTGAAGAAAGAATCCTGTAGTTGCAGTGGGAAGAAGGGGTGGGTGGAGTAAGAGAGTAGAGGATGAGGAAAGGCAGCAGCAGGCAGTCTGAGGGGAGGTGCACCATCCTTGTGCTCCGACTCCATCACCAGGGACATGTCGTTTCATTTCCATCCTTCTATTTCCTTTTCTATAAAAATACCTGCCTTTCAGGATTCTGGAAAGAATTAAATTAAATAACCTCATGGAGGTCCTGGTAATTTTGTGCATGGCTCGTTACTTCACTTTGCTCAGATCTCTACTCCATTTCCATGACCTCCCTGACCACCCCAACTGAAAGAGCCTGCTCAGCCCCTCCCTGAACGTAGTCTGCCTCCTAGAGCTGACCACCATCTGCATTGCTTTCTGCACCCTGCGTTCTCACGACCTAGAAGAGTTCCTGGCACACAGTTGTTCCTCAGTACTTGTGGCGTGTTGGAGGGTGCAGTTGCTGAACAAGGGCATCCTTCTCAGGCTGTCACCAGTGTTTCCTGTGCATCACAGACAGCATGAAATAACTTGTGTGGGACACAAAGGAAGTCACAGCCACTCGTGTGTCTGAGTATAACTTGTTTAGGACCTCGCCATGTACAAACGTCTTTCCTTGACCCCATGTGTTAATCCTCCTAGCCAGGTCTTGAGATAGGTTATGTTCCCGTGTATAGATAATGTAATTGAAGGTGAAGGAAATTAATAAACTTCTCCAAAATCCAGAAACAGTGGACAATGGAAAGCAAACCCAGACCTTGTTTAGTATGAATTCACTTCCTAGCAGGGAAAAAGTGGAAATGTTCCTCCTGACTCCCCAGCAGAAGTACTGGCCAGCATCTGCTGGAGTCTTGCACCTGGCCCCCCACAGTCACCCTCACCCCGCACATCTCCATCTCCTGCGCTCAGAAGCAGCTGCTCTACAGTTGCTGTGTGTGATACACACAAATGCACCCAATGGAATTGCTGGCAGTCAGACAGCCATGTTTGCTGGCCAGCCAACTTCACATTCCTGACTTCCTTCTGTCTTGTAGAGGAACTCACTTGTGCCTCATTGCATTTGTCGGTTGAGTTTGATTAACCAACATAGACTCCTGGCCTTCCCTTTAGCTCACATTCACTCATCAAATGAGTACCGAGTGTCTGCTTGGTGTCAAGCACTCTGCGCTGGGACTCAAGTAGTCAACCAGATGGACAAGGTCTCTGCCCTGAGTTTTCATCTAGGAGGGAAAGGAACTTAAGAACAAATCATGACTCAGTAACATTGTGGTGGGCACCATAAAGGACAAGTACAGGATGACACAGGGTATCAAAGGAGGGGTCATCTGGCCAGCTTGGGGTGAGGGAAGGCTTCCCTGAAGAAGGGTCATTACCAAGACATGAAAGATAACTAGAATTACTCAGACAAGAAAGTAAAAGAACATCCCAGGCACAGAGAACTATCTACAGACCCCGAAACCTGAATGGGCTTCTAGAAACTGCAAAAGTGAAAACAAAAACAGAGGAAGCACAAAGGGGCCTGGTTTTAGATGATGCAGGACAAGGAGCAGCAGCTAGGAGGAGCTCAGCCCACCTCAGCTACTCCTCCCTCTTCCTCCAGACAAGCCATCACCTCAGTCTCACTTGATAGCTTTAGTAGAAACATCGTGGTATCAACTGATACCTAGAAAAGTGCACAATTACCTCTCAGGTGGTATCTTGACCATACTTGTCAAGAGAAAGTGTGACACTTATCTTTGTGATACAGAATGGGTCTGTGAAATGAGCCATTTGTGTCTGCTCAGCATTCACAGACTTGCGAATGTGGCTGAGTGGATGCAATCTGTTTGTGGCTCCTTCCCAGGCAAATGCACCTACTGCTCATGGCAGTGGACTCTGATGTAATGTGTTTCTGGAAGTTTTCCCCTGTGGTTGCTCTTCTTTCTCAGTTCCTCTAGGTTAGTGGTTCTCAGTGAAGCATAGTGGAGGCTTAAGGGATGTTTCCAGTTGCTTCCATGATTGGAAAGCATGGTTGCATTTATTGGGCAGAGACAGAGCTCTGGACCTTCTGCAAGTATGGGACAGAGAAATGTCCAGTGTCCCACATGACTTTGAAATCCCACCAGAGATGGATATTGATGAAAACCCTACTCATAGTTTCCTGAGACTGGAGCCTGACTCTGTTTTACACATAAACACATTCTTTGCACAGTTTCATTATATACTCAGTGCTCTAATGGTGAAACTACAGTGTAAATTGGTGAAAGGTCTACTTTGCTTTCTTCAAAACTTTCTGCAGGATTTGTTGTCATTTCCAAAAGTCACGTCATTGAATTTGAGTCACCAATAAGACAGCTCTGTATAAATTTGTCTTTGAAACTGTCACATTCACAATGATTATGTATGTATGTTGTGTTTCAAAATGTCAATTCTTTAGATAGTATCAATATTCAGTTAAAATTATTTCACTCCTCTTAAGTCTAATGTATTCATTACAAGAAGAGCAAAGCATCACATGCTTCCTCATGCCCTAGTTCCTTGCTACTAGAAAGTGGTCCATAAACCAGAAACTCTCCAGCATCACTGTGGAGCTTGCTACTGGGAAGGATCTCCTCTCCAGACCCCCAAATCTGAGTCTGCATTTCAACACTATCTCCAGATGATTCATGTGCACATAAAAATTTGAGAAGTTCTCTTCTAGATCCTTTAGGCCTCAGCAGTGGGAAAAGTATTCATTTATTATAAATTACTTTCTTTCATTTCTCCTCTTTATTACCATTAGGATACTACATAAATTTTTTAAATTATATGTAAAGATGCATTATATTATCAATGAATTTCACCTCAAGAAACTAATGGGAATTATAGAATATATTTTAATGAAAGAGGTTGTCGGGCTTGATAGGTTGAGAACATTGCCCCAGGATTCCCAGAATTCAATAGTTGGCCATGAGGAACTGTGGAGTATCTAAATGAGAATAGAACATCAGGGTCAAATTTCTCTGGACTTTGCCATTTATAAACTCTAATGACTCCTAAATCTGTATCTCCAGCTACTAAATAACAATGTGTCTTGCCCTCAGAGCACCCTGGATGTATCCCTGCCTTCTAATAAATATCGACTGCATCGCAGAATAAGTGTCCAACTGCTCCTACAAGGTCAAAGCCCACTCACTGACTTATTCTAAAAACAACTGCTGATCCCTTTCTATGGGCGATGCAGCTCACAGGACTGTGGGGAACAGGAAGACAAAGCCCTCCATGGAGCTTCCAGAAGAGAGCTAAGAGGCGCACCAGCAAGAGACAGAGTTGGAGAGTGGTGAGCACCCTGAGGGAGGCACAGGCAAGAAGGGACACCATGGGAGCATGAGAGAGGCAGAGAGGACTTAAAGAAGGTTCTTCAAAGGGAAGGTCAATGAAGGTCAACCCAGCCTCCTATAAACACCAGGAAACCCTCTCTGGCTCCCCAACACAGCTATTTAAGCCTTCTCTACTCTCTTCAAACCTGGGTTGCTAAGTCATCAGTTGACTTTGGTTCCTTCTTATCAAAGTCAAATGAGTGACCAGATGGAAACTCTTTGCAACTCCCACATCCCTCTCTCTGCACCTCACCAGCTCTTCCCCCTGCTCTCCTGCTGTGACCATGGCAGCGTTGTCCCACTTCTTGGCCAGGCTCCTGTGCATCCCATCCCTGCATTCCACCACCTCCTCAGATGCCTCTCAACTACATAGATCATTCCTCCCCCACTGGAAGGTCAACATCACACACGCTTCAATAGGTCCCAATGTCATTTTTTTAACCATCAAGCTCACTGTCCACTCATGCTACCTGTTTCTACCCTCCTTTTCAATTGAACTTCTTTAAAACCAAAACGCATGCGCTCTACTCCCACCTCCTATGCTCCTGTTCATCATTCAATCCAGCTAGCTTCTGATTGCATCACTCATAGGAGGTGCTTGCCCACACCAACAACCAACTTGCTACCAAAGCCATCTAACTCCTCTCTGCCTTCACCGTACTTGAACTTTTGGTGGCATTTGCCACTGTGCATCAGTCCCTCAAAATAGCCTCTTCTCTGGGTTTACATGACCCCACCTCCTGCCTGTCTTCCCCCACCTCTCTGACTTCCCTCTCCTCCTCAGCCTGTCAATGGGCACCACCCTGGAAATGTGGGTGTTCTGTTGAGTTCTCTCCTAGGTTCTCCTGTCTCTCATACATGTTCTCTGGGCTTGGTCATTTACATTCTGTAATGACTCCCAAATTTATAGCTCCAATCCAGTTTTCTCTTGGACAGACTTTAAGGAAATTCCACTTAGATGTTCCAAAGTGACCTCAAACTCAAAATATCCTAAACTAAATTAATCCATTATCTTTCAGACCAAGGAATGCTTTTCATTCCTTGACCTCTGTATCAGTGAATGGCACCCATGTTTCCCATCTACTCAGGCTAGAAAATGGGGCCTCATCTTTGATTCTTCCCATGCTACCACACCCAACCAGGCACCCATAAACACATGCCTTATCCTGCCTGCAGCCAGAGTCACCTCACCTGCCAGTATGGCCACCTCACCACTATGGTCCCCTCATTGTTTCATCATAGTCCAACACAGCGAACTTCCTCTTCTGCTTCACTTCCTTCTCATTTATCCTCCAACTTAGACCAGCTTGATCTTTCTGAATTATAAATCTGATCAATTTATTCTGGGCCTCAAACTTCTAGAAGCTCTGATGAATATATATTTCCCAAAAGACAAACCAAACATCCTAGTGAATAAGGTTCTGAGAGAAGAACATGGGGCACCCAGATGGCCAAATATTGCTCAGAATGTCTGTAATGCAGTGCTTTTCAAGGAGGGGAGAGAGGAGCTGAGGAGAAACATGGAGCCAGGTAGGAAGAGCCTTGACTCCCAAATAAGAGGTCTAAACTCATCCAAGAGCAATGGAAAACACATTCTGGCAAGGTTTTAAGAGATTATGCATAGATAGCACTTTTGAAGCCTCACATCACCTCACCTCTGCCCCACTCTGACTTCAGCCTCAGCTGCAGCAGGCAGTTCAGACTCCCCTTGACCAAGTCAAGCTGCAAGCATGACCCACCTCAAGCTGACACCAAGTCCATTTCCTCTTTCTGCCTCAGTGACATCTCCAGTACAAAAACTGTTGCCAGATGTGTAAAAATGTGATGGAGAATTACACACCCACACACACACACACACACACACTTACTTCCCAACAACTTCAAGGTAAGAGAAAAAGAAAAAAGGCAAGGCTGAGTGCTATTGCCTGGTTATCTGAGAAGATAAGGGAGTCACTGGCAGAATCATGAGAAGCCTCATCAGGGGACAAAGACAGTTGGGGACTATCAAGTCAATGAGCAGAAGAAAGAGAAGACAGGTGACACAGGAGAGGTGCAAGTAACTCAGGGTACTCAACCTGCCGGAGACACAATGTGGGAAGGACACAAGAGAGCTCTTGGAGTGTGTGAATACCTGGCAGGGAATGGAGTCCAGAAAAGGAAGAAGAGAGAAGACTACGAGCAATGGATGGTGGATCTCGAGCAGGTGGATTATGGCTCAGTCTATGCAAGACCTTTCTAATTCGTGCATTGACTGGGAGGGAGGGAGCCTCCCATCTGGATCCTAGGGCTCCTCAAACAGGACATTCAGGAGGGGTGGGTCCAACTCTGAATTCTGGAGGAGATTGAGCTAAGTGAGGCAGCATCCAGCCCTGAGGGTCTAAGCTCTGTGCTCCAGCTTCCATTTTCCTCCCCCTCATTTCTGATGCTACCGTCTTCACATTCATGGTGCAGCCTCAGCCCAGCTTTGCCCTCAGAAGCAACTGAGCAAGATGAAGGAAGAGGAGATTCTTGCCCCAAGGCCCTCCACTCACTGCTCTCTCTAGGGACCTCTGCTCTCCCACTGGACCTTCTCTCAGAGTCCCAGCACTGGCCTCCCTCCCCTTCTAGGTCTGCCCACACAGTATGCCACCTCCCCAGGCTTTCTACCCCTTCAAAACCTGTCTGACCACACGCCCTACTCTCAGGTCCAACAGTCTGATTAGTTGAGTTGTGCTCTTGATTTAATTTGTACAGCTTTAAACAGACCAAAGAGCCAGGGTCACTGGTCTGTGGGCTTTTTGCATCCCCTCAATGTACCATGCACACCTTGTCCCCTGATCTCCCTCACCCTGAAATCTTCATGAATCTTTTCCAACAGTTCTTGGAAAGAACAAAGACTACTTCTCCTTTCAGGGTCAGATGATGTTGCTCAGCAATGTGACCCTTCTTGTCCTTGTATCCTTTAATGGACAAATAGGGACCTTTGACTTCTCGCTTAAAATATCTCTTAGGAAAGCAATTCTCTCTCTCTCTCTCTCTCTCTCTCTCTCTCTCTCTCTCTCTCTCTCTTTCTCTCTCTCTCTGTGTGTGTGTGTGTGTGTGTGTGTGTGTGTGTGTGTGTGTGTAAGACAGAGAGAGAGAGAGAGAGAGGCAGAAAGCATTGTCTTCAAAGCAATTTGGCAAATTCATGATCCAATCTTCTGGGACAAAAGTTTTTTCTGAACAATCTCCAACCAAAGGGAAATTATTGCAAGTCCTTCATTCAATAAATACTGTTTTTGAACACCTGCAGTGAACTGAGCACTAAAGGAGACACTAAAGGAGTAACTTCCCCTGTCCTGGGAAGAAGAGACATACATAGAAAGTCAAGTGACAATACAGGCAACAGGATAAGGTGAGGGCCAGGTGGCTGAACAACCCAGTAGCCCTTAAACCCTAGTGTACTTAAGAATTCTTGGGACATGGAATCATTAAAAATGCAGGCTCCTGGGCTCTACTCAAATCAAATTCACTAGGTCTCTGGTGAGTCCCAAGAATCTGCATTTTCAATAAACTTTCATATGATTCTCATACTGACGGTTCACAGATCACCTTTGATGAACACTGGTCTAGCCAGCAGTTCTCTGTGATGCTCAGACAGGAAGGAAAGCCTGCTGGGCAGCTCAGGGCAGAGCTATTTTGTGTTTAGACATTGAAAAGCTGACAAGGAATCCTTTTCATTCTTCCTCTGCACGGTCGAGTGTCTTGAAGGGGAGCCAATGCCTTGCCTTTATGCAAAGGATGTACATTGGTGCTAGGAATAAAAACGGATGCGTACAGCTAAGTTCAGGGCTGATGAAACCCATTCATCTGAATCTGATTCAGATCCTTTGGATGCTGAAAGCCGGTGTTATGACTCACTGAAGCTTTCACATCTATTGTAGTTCTTTTCCTGGGTGGCTTTGCCAAGGACATTATAGATATCATTATTTTCAGATTGCTGTTATTACACACATTCTTCTTGAATAAAATACTACTTTGTTTTTATCTCCATACAGCAAGACCAAGTTTCAGTGGCTTTCTTATCTTTTTATGTAAAACTACCCCAGCAATGAAGTCTTAGATGGAAGAAAACTTCGGAGCAAAGATACCCAGCGTGAAGGCTGAACTAACAGCTAGTACTAGTTCCCTGTACATGGGCCAGAAACTGGGCTTAAACTGCATCATGAGCAAAGAAAGTTTGATTTAAAGCAAAGGAGTTTCTGCAATTTAGCAGGAAGGAGTGATTGACGAGTAACTCTATCCAGAAACTGACAGATTGTCAAACCTGCCCGCTACCCCTGGGTTATTTCAGCCATGGAATTTCTGGCCCAGTGAGAGCAAAGTCATTGCTTTCTCCCTCAGTGGGTTTCTCTATAGAGTGCTCAAAAGACAAAAAATATCTGCAAGCTTTTTGAAAGCCATGGGCAAACTATAGAATTCTGTGCATTGTGCCTGCATCGGGCTCCATCTCTCTGCACAGCAGCTCCAGTCGGAGTTTTCAGGCTATTTGAGGCTCACTGGTGGGTGGCACTTTAATGAGCAGATTATAAATTAAAATTCAAAGATGTTTGATGGCAAATGTTCTGCTGATCTGGGATCTGGCCTTAAAAACAGACACTTAGCAGAGGTCAAGTAGAGGGAAGATACCTGCCTGATTTGCTTTGGCCTGAAACCTGGGTTTATGCTGACCAACTCGATCTGAATGGGCTTTAGCCTACAGAAGGTGGCTAGATATACTACAGGATGCCCAGGTAAAGTCAAGTTTCATTAAAAAGAACAAATAACTTTCAATTATACATATGCTCCATGCAGTATTTGGGATATATGTATATTGAAAAATTTATTCATAGTAAGTTTATGCACAATAATAAAATTTATTTATAGTAAGATTTTCTGAAATTCAAATTTAACTCAGCTGCTTATAGTTATATTTGCTAAATTTAGCAACTCTACCTATCTCAGTGGCTAAGTGCTATACTTCCCTTGACTCTTATTCAATGTCCAGACCCCCACTGGGCTTCTCAAAGTTGGATTTCTATGACTTTGGGACATCCTGGTGGAGAAGAGGACCCTGTAAGGTGGAGCCCTCAGGCTAGTTATCCTTGCTTCCAGCAAGAATGTAGGTGGATGCACAGTGAGGCCCTTCTTGTCCTTGGAGGATATGTTCTAAGACCCCCAGTGTATGCCTGAAAGTGTGGATAATACCAATGCTCCATATGCCATGCTTTTTATACATATACACCTATGATAAAGTTTAACATATAAATTAATCACAGTGAATGATTAACAACAATAACACTACTAATAAAACAGAACAATTATAAAAATATGTTGTAATAAACATTATATAACTGTTTGTGCTTTCTCTCACGCTCTCTCTATACCTGTATCAAAATATCTTATTGTACTTTTACTTTTTCACTTCTATCAAATACTTTACAACCTCTCTTTGGCATATCCAAATTGCTAACATCACTACTTTTGTGTGTTGGGGCCATTACTAAATAAAATAAGGATTACTTGAACATAAGCACCATGACATCACAACAACCTGATAAACAAGAGGGCTACCAAGTGACTAACTCGCAGGTAGTGTATATAGCATGGAAACACTGGATAAAGGCATGGTGATTCATGTCCCAGGTGGCAATGGAGAAGGATGGTGTGAGATTTCATCATGCTATTCAGAACAGTGTATTATTTAAAACTTAAGAATTGTTCATTTCTGGAATTTTCCATTAATATTTTCTGACTGTAATTGACCACAGATAAACTTCCAAAAACAAAATCAGAGATAGGGGATCTACAGTATATTTCTAAAATTTCTCTACAGGGCAGGGTTGGCCTGACAAAGAAGTTATTATACAAGGCCAGGTTCAAAGATCATCCTCTGTTCTATGGCAAAAATGTCCCAAAGTACAGCCCATGGCTTAGCCTGACTGTCCTTCCTATGTTCATCTTAAAAATTAAGTGTGCCCAGTTCTCTAGAGGAGACAATCTGTCAGAACATTTTTGAGCTTCCACTCCTACGCTATGGCCTTGATCTCTAAGAGTATACAACTGACCAAAGCAACCCTTCAGGCCATGCTTTCTAACCCATGCTCCTGTTCTCCTTTGCTCTATGTAGTCCCAGAGGCCCTAGAGTATGCATTTACCTGCTCACCCTTCTTCTCTTCCCTTACACAACCTTGGTAACCTGACCTCAGATCTGGGCTACTTGTCCTGGTCACCAAATGGCTATGTTATTGGGATTAGCTCTGGACTCTGAAACATGCCACCTCAGCCAGCCTGATTTCCAGATCCTGATGGCCTGCTCACAGAGAGATGAGATATTATAACTATTTAGTGTCTGTCCCTCCATACCATCTCCTGGAACCACAAATTTTATGCTCTGCCAACATGTTAATGAATAGTGCTTCCCCAGTTTCCCCAAAAAGGTCCCTTAGGTCAGGTGTGGTGACACACACCTGTAATCTCAGTCACACAGGAGACTAAGGCAGGAGGATCACAAGTTCAAAGCTAGCCTGAGCAACTAGCAAGACTCTGTCTCAAAATAAAATTTAAAGAAAGGGCTGGGTATGTGGCTCAGTGGGAGAACACTTGCCTAGCATGTGAAAGGCCCTGGGTTTACTCCCCAGTCCTGCCAAAATAGAAACAAAAAAGAGTTCCTTAGTCAAGTTCAACCACTATGTGCTAATTCAGGATTCTGCAACCATCCCAGGTTTACGTGATCTTCCCTTGGCCTTGGCAGCCAATGTGTGATGGTGTAGACACACTGGAAGACCCTTCAGAGATGTGGCAGTTCAGACTCCTCTTCTGCAAGCCCTCTGATGTGGGAGGCATCCCATCTAATAGACTGCCCTTCTGGCAGGTACTGTCTCCCCATCCCCAACAGTTTTGGTCTGGTCTCTGGACCCTCTCTCACCCCATCTCTAAATACATCATCTACAAATATATTAGGAATTCCTCAGGCAGCTGAGCTCTGCTTTGATAGAGGGATGGGGGAAGGTCACTTTCCACCTTATTATCCTGAAAAAGCATAAACCTGCCAAGTTTAGGAGACCGAATCATCTTCTAAGCAGACAGCATCTCCTCTCTGACCCAGTTCTCTCTCAGAATCAGGGAAACCAGCTCCTCAGCAGCTACAGGCAGGCTGCTGTTTCTGGGTGTTATTTTCCAGGGCTGAAGCCACAGTTGGCCTGATTGGGCCTTGGCTTATTATTTAATTGTTTATCTTGACACACAGGTTTGTCCCAGAGGGGAATGCTTAAAAAGTGGCATTGGCAGTATGGAAAGAAATGCAGCTCAACTTACCTCGGCCTCCTCCTGCCAGACTCCTCCCAATTATTCTGCAGGCCTCTTTGCCCTGAGGGCAGTTTGCCGCTCCAGGGGACTGGAATTGGCTTTTAAAAAAATTCTTTCCTCTCTGTGCACCATGTGAGGGGGCATTGTGTGCTCTCTAAATAATAAGCCTAGCTTTGTGTGACCTAACTGGACAGGGCCCTTTGAGAGACTTTTTAGTTGCAGAGAGCAGTCAGCTGCACCCTAGGAAACCAAGAAGTTTCTAGACCAAGGAGAAAAGTCTGTGGCAGCAAGACTTTTTTTCCGTAAGTATCATGAACTCATTCCTTTCTCTCTCTCTCCTTCCCACTGGTATTTAGCATAATTAGGTAAAAGTGCAACAGAAGAATCCAAAGTTATATTTTGGATTGAATAAATAATAGCATTTAATCAGGTGCTCCCCCACCCCACTCCTTACCACCAAAATAACAAACAAGCAACAAATGGTCTTAGAGCACTTACTAAGTGCAAAACATTGTCATCCATTAAGGTAATTAATTATTACATTTCTTGATTTCCTACTCAGGATCCAGCAAAAGCTAGACACTCAAAAGTTAGAAAGAAACAGAACACATAGTCCTTGGCCTCTGGCTTACAACTCACTTAGAATACAACAACAATCAGAATAAACCACCCCCAGTCCAGAATAAATCACAACAACCAGAATAAACCACTGTGTCAGGTATGGTGCTGGGGATTTACATGCACAGATTACCTTCTGCAATCACCTCAATAACCCTGTTAAAAAGACAGTCTTCCTCCATTTCACAGACATGGAAACAGATCCAGAGTATGCTTGTAGTACAAAGAATAATGCCTGCCTCACCCAAAGAGCTGAAGTCTGAGATTCTTTATCTCAGATGATAAAAGAGACTTTGCAGAGGTAGTTAAGGATGTGGAAGTGGGAAGATTATCTTGGATTATCTGAATGGGCCCAGTGGAATCTCAGGGGCCCGTGTAAGAGGTAGGTAGGAGGTCAGATTCATAGTGACAGAGATGTAACTATGGGAACAGAGATTGGAGTTATATGGGAACACAAAGGTAAGAAACAGATTCTCCTCTGAAGCCCTCTGACGACACTCAGTCCTCTGAACTATTTTGGGTTTCTGATCTCTAGAACTAGACATAAATTTGTGTTATTTTAAGCCACTGAGTTTGTGGTAATTAGTTGTAGCAGTAATAGAAAACTAATCCACTGTGCTATTCACACCTGCCCCAACTACATTCCACAATGGATTTAAGCTGGTCAGAGAAGCTTACTCCAAAGTGGTAGAGCCAGGCAGGGCTGCCATGATGTCTACCTGACTCCTGGAGTTCTATAAGGCAGAGGCCCAAGAGCAGGATCCAAATCAAGTCCATGGGTACTTCAAGTCCATGTGTTTTCTTCTTTGCTGATCTACTCCCTAAAGATAAAATTTGGGGGCAAAACAAATGAAATGTTATTCCATAACATGGCATGTTTAATAAGTAATTAAGGAATTCAAGAAATGAACGAGTTCTGAAAACAAGTTTCTGGTGTGTGTTACAGTGATCAGAGAAGACTTGTTGGAGCAGATGCAATTTACCCTGGGTCCTGCAGCATGAGTGGACTGGAGGTAGAACTTCAGACAAATAGAAGGCCTTGCAAATGGGGGATGGCCTGGATATAAGAAATGCCCCTGCCGTCAGAAAGGACAAACCCCCTTCCAACTCTGCATTTCCTCTCTGACCCTCACCCCATCTTCTCCCTGTGAATTTCATCGAATCTTCCAACCAAAGTCTTGGCAAAGGCCTTGGACAACATATTGAGTCCCTTACCTTATAGATGGCAAGTCCTGACCCAAAGAGATATCACTTGTCTATCTTTCCACAATTTCTAGCAAATCAAGTCTCCTGTTCATTGTTTTTCAGCAATCAAGAACAAAGTTTTTCCAGTTCTTCTTAGTCCATGAACATACTCTTTGTTGGTTGTCAGTTTGCTTCAGCATATCCAAAGTAGGAAATTTTGCATTAGAATTCCAGACTTCTACCTCAACAGGGCAATTTTGTTAAATACAAGGTGTTAGGTTTAGATTACGTATCCCCCAAAAGCTCTTGTGAGAGACAATGCAAGAAAGTGTCAAAATGAAATGATTGGGTTATAAGAGGTTTAATCTAAACAGTTCATTAATCCCCTGATAGGGATTAACTTGGTGGTAACTGTAGGCAGGTAGGTTATGGCTGGAGAAGGTGGGTCAATGTGGGTGTGTCCTTGTGGTTTATATTTTGTCCACAGGTAAAAGGAGTTTTCTCTCTCTGCTTCCAGAATGTCACATCCTGAGCTGCTTTCCTTTACCACACTTTTCCACCATGATGTTCTGCCTCACCTCAAGCCTGGAGGAACGGAGCCAGCTGTCTATGGACTGAGACCTCTGAAACCGTGAGCCCCAAAATAAAATTTCCTCCTCTAAAATTGTTCTTGTTAGTGGCAAAAAGCTAAAACACAAGGACTGTCAATTCAGACATACACTTTAAACTACCTTTAACAACTAGGTAAATTTTGAGTGAGGCAGCAGAAGACCCAATCTGCCTATTCCTAAATTCTGTTGTCACCTGCAACATGACATTGCACAAGCTCTGTTACATCTTCTGCGAAATGAGAACTTGGTCTTCAGAATCTCTCAGTCATTTGAAATCCTTTGAGCCATGAGCAATAGAAGCCCTGATTCAAAATGGTTTAAACATTAAGGGAATGTATTATCCTGCATAACAGAAAGTTGAGCAGCAAGGTGGCTTAGAAGTTGATTGATTGAGTGGCTCAGTGATGTCATCAGGACATGAGTTCTTTCTGTCTTTCTGTTCTTGCCACCTGAGTACCAGTTTATCCTCCTGCTGGCAGTAAGATGGCTGCTGTAGTTCTAGAGTCACATTCAGGCCTGAGGCTGCCCAAGGAAGACAGAGAATCCTCTAGAAGACTTGCCCTCACATAGCGCTGGCCATAACTGAGTCGCTTGTGCATTTCTGAACTGATTTCTAGAAGGAAATCCCTTCAGGACAGGGGTTCCAGTCTCTCCTTCAGCAAGCAGAAAATCACAATCCTGCATAGAAGGAAAGTTGCTGCTGAATGGAAAAGTATAATGACCTTTATTCTTTCAAAGGTTCCTTCCAGCTTCAAAAGTGCCATAAATCAAGTCATCTGGTTGCCTGGTATGGTTTCAACCCAGACTGCCAACTACTTGCCTATGCAGAACCAAGCCCTGTGCTGTGCACCAGGGATACAGCAATGGGCAAGAGCCATGGAGCCTCTGTGGAGTACACAGTCCAGGGGATGCTGCCCACCCACAACCATGACAATCAACCACATTGCTTCAGCCCTTGTAACTACTGATCTCCAATAGTGGTCCTGGAGAAGGGCTCAGAGTTTGGACTGAATAGATAAATGAGAGAAAGCTGTTGGTATTATTTTTTTTCAAGGTATATTTGAAAAGTTGGCCAAATAACAACCCTATTCTCTACCCTCAAACAACCTAACAAAACAATAACCTGATGATGTTACACAGCGAGAAGAAGGGTGGGAGGTAGCAGTGTTATATTTTCTTAAAAGACAATTCATCTTGGCTACTGGAGTTATTGACCTCACATTGACCATTGGCAGGTTGTGTCTGTTTAAACTCATTTTCGGAGTACTTCAATGAGGAATGACATTTTTCCCCTATTGTAGACTTGGTCCCTAGAGTCATTTCTTACAACCACATGACTATTCGAAGGAAAGGAGAAAATAGAGATGGATGGATGTTTGATGGGGAATTTTACACTTCTCGTTAGTCTTTTTTGTGGGGCTCAGTGTGTTTGCTCAATTCCAATTACCTGTGTCTTTCTTCTCTGGCTGGATTAGTAGCTATTCAATTCAACCAAGGCATAGAACAGTGTCACTAAAATGATTGTTCTTCTCCCAGCAGGATACTTAGGTTTTGACTGAGTAATCAAACTCTGTACAAAATTTCACCAAGATATTTATTATATAAAGTAATGGGAATAGGAGGTATGTTTTGTTATATAATGTATTGAAACTAGCTAAAAGAAATAGACAAAAATACCTTACTTAAACATGAAAGTCACACTACCCATCTTCTTTAGCCTGGGTGGTGATAAATTTATGTCTCCCATCTCATGACAGTCTTAAAAAATGACCATGAGAATAAAAAGCTGTAAGTATATCTGAGTATATAATAAGTATATCTGAGTGAAATAATATAGCATTTTTCAAGTTCTAATTTTTCTATCAAGTCATTACTGCCAGTTGAACTATGGGTGGGGAGGGCATTCTGTTCTTACAAGGTTTGAATCTGCCATACAAGAGTGAGCCTAGCTAGGACACAGAAGTGAATTTCCTAAAACCTGCAAAATAATGCAAGTCTCTCTTTCCCTCCTTCAAGCTGCTCAGCTGACCTAACACAGATGTCACTGCCTCCTCTGATGTTCATTTCCACATCCCTTCCTTGGTGAGTTTGCTAGTGAGCAATAAAATAGTCAAAACAAGGAGAACAAGAGAGAAGAACCAAGAGGGAAACAAAGGCCTAGAATCTTCTACAAGCTGTATAATTAGTACCTGAAAATGCTGGTCCTAACAGTCACCAAATGAGAGAACAGGCTAGATTTGTCCATTTCTTTCAGACTCCCATGTCAAGTCCTCAGGGTAACCTATCCTACAAGCTAGCTCATTTAAATAGGAAAAGCACATTAATTTGGTGGAGACTTCTTCTTTGATGTCCTTGAGATCTTTCGGAGCATTTTTTACAACATCTTTTGTTTTCCTGCTGAGGTTCTCCCTTGGGTGGAAGTTCTCTAATGTCCTTTGCTTTTCATTCTCTCAGGATTCATGCTCTGATTCTCCATGCACTGGTTATAGTTCCGACAGGAAACAGGTCAAATAACTTTACAGTCAAAACCCACAAACAGATGGCTCCTTTATTCCAAGTAGATGCAACAACTTGAACGTCTCCTGTGGCAATAGGCTTTTGCCTGACCAGGAAGGGATGTCAGAATCAGAGGGCTAGATCTCAAGCCCAAAAGTCAGGCATCATGGGGTCTCTGCTCAGTTTCAGCTGAAGGCCAATTGACTATGTCATCTTCCAGTCAAGCATTTGCTCCAGGGCCCGTGAAAAGATAAATGCTTGAGAAAACTGTGGGTAGACTGACCACATTCTTCAAGTGTAAACCTTGAACTACCAAGTACATCAGTCCATCTGACGTCCTATTAAAAATGCACATTCCTGGATCCCATCCCTGCCTTTTATACTCACTGAAATTTGAGAACCACTTCCAGACTTGCTGTAAGAGTGATCCTGATCAGCAGCATTGGCATCACCTGAGAGCTTGTTAGAAATGTAGAATCCCAGGTATCCCCACCCTGACCTACAAAATCAAAACCCACATTTTAACAAAATCCCCCCAAAATATTTAAAGTTTGAGAAACACTTTGCTAGAATAGTCTTGCTGGGAAGACAGAGATGCAGTTGGCAAGAACAATGTGAAGAGGGACTACATGTTAGAATCACTAAAGAACTTTTTAGCAATTGTGACACCTAGGTCCTATTACAGAACAATTTAATCCAGTCTTCTGGAAGTGGGACCCAGGCCTCTATAAATTTAAGGGCTCTACAGCTAATTTCAAAGTGCAGCCAGAATTCACAATGACTATTCTACTGAAGCAAAATTCAGAATCAAATCGGAGAGCCCTCCATGCTGAGCATCTGGCCAAGCCCTGCTCTATCCAAAAGCAATCAGACATTTGCCTAGTAACAAGGGATTCCTAAAATATTTGCCCTTTTCTAAAACAAGTCAGCATCAGCCTTTTGAATGGCTACTCATTGTCCATGCCTCATAAAAATATTCTGGGCCTCCACTGCTGGGAGCTCAAGAGCAGCATTCCCAGTCCCTAGCTTAGGTCCTCCCCAGGATGGGATGTGCCTCCTTCTGAGGCAGTGTTTCTCTTCGCTTCCTCTGCCTCTAGGATTTGTGATTCTGGACAAGGCGTATGCCTTCTCACCACGTCATTTTCCTCATTTGCAGAGGGAAAACACAGTGTCCATTGATTCCTTTGGTTAAGCTGACTGGTGCCCCTGGCTCATGTCCAGTGACTATTTCTCTAAAGCAGCCCTTAGCTGGGGGCGAGCCAGGCAGGGAGATGGCTGCCCACTTAGAGCTCAAGCCCGCATGCTCTTTGTCCTGTGAGCTTTCCAGATGCCAACTCATTCAGCTGATTCACCTCAATGCAGGCAGTTCCAGCAGAAAGCCTTGGAACCAGTTTGAGAAAAGAAATACTAATGGAATCCTTTGACATGTGTGTTTAGTGCAAGTCTGGGCTCCCGTAGAGCCAGGCTTTAGATATATAAGCCCTTCTTTTCAGGACACCCTCCTAATTAGCCAGATAAACTCTCTGGAACTGTAGTACATGCACTTACCACCTTTGTGTCTATAATTATTGATGAAGTCTGTATTTCTTTCTAACATCTCCATGGCTCATGCTATTCCAGTTATCCTTCCCATCTTCTCTCCAATAATACTGAGTGCTTGCTATGTGCTCAAGTGTTTCACATTCATATTATCCTCACCGCCATCTGGAGGGGTAAGTACCCATTGCATAGATGCAAAATCAAGATTTAAATAAGTAACTCGCCCACAGTGAAAGTGACAGAGACTGGGCTTCATCCATACCTCTGTGATTCTAATGTATGTGCCTACAAAAGGGATCCCCTTCCCAATTTTAAGAAGTTTGTCAATCCCTTGCTTCAAGTCTCAGTGTTTCTTAGAGGTAGTGTTCTCTGAACCAGGTCTTCCTTCCTGGTTTCCCTTGTTTGGGAATTGATTATAGCGTAAGGCAGGATCGAAAGAATTCAGAACAAACAATGAAGGTGGGGGAGTAAAATTAGAAATGGACTTTATACTACATGCCAAAATAAATTTTATATGAATTAAAAATAATACAATGGAAGCACAAAAGAATATATAGTGAATAGTTAGAAAATCCTGAAATATGAAAGGACTTTACAGAATGACACCAAAGGCAGAAGTCATGAGTTAAAATATTAAGAATTTTGACTGCACAGAATGCTAAAGTATAAATTAAAATGTAAAAAGCAATTGACAAATTGGGGAACATTGCAAACTGTATGAGAAAAAGTTAATAGATCGAATATATAAAATGTTCATACAAACCTGTAAGAAAAATGGGAGTACTCCAATTTAAAAGTAGGCAAAGAGAAGAATAAAAAGAAGACTAACATTTATGACTGATGAGAACAGAACTCTGGCAATAGACTTTTGCATTCTCTGCAGGTGGGAGTGTGAATTGACATAACCTTTTTAAAGGTCGATTTGACAAAATGTAGTAGAACTTTTTAAAAATGCACAACACTTGACCCAGCCATTTTGAGGAATAGATCTTAAGGAAATAATTAAGGACCTGCATAAGGACCCAGCAGGAGGATGACCCTGGAGTGATGTGGGCAGAGGTTTACAGAAAAAATGGCAACACCCTAGAAGACCAATAAAGGAATGGCTAAAAAAATCACACTACATCTCTGCAACAAAAGTACTGTATAATCATTAAGGAGATAGTATATTCTTTGAACTGTATTCATTGGAAAGATGCTCACAAAGAAAGATATTCACAACACATTGCTCAGAAAAAGAAAAAGCCAGTTAGCCCAAAGAAAAACTGTGCTTGTCCTCGTACTCAGGATATACAAGAAAGGTTTGTCTCTAGGTAATGAGAGTATGTTTGTTTGTTTTTACTTTCTTCCTTTTGTGTGTCTGCAATTTTCATTAACCCTGTGATAACATGTACTGCTTTTGTAGTGTGAAACAAAAAACACAATAGAACATACAGAAAAGGAAACATCACAGAATCCCAGTCTCCTCACTAGGTGGCCTTGACCTACACCCTCCTGGGAGGAACCCCCCACCAGCCCCTGCCAGAGGAACTGTCTAACCGGCGACCGCTGGCCTTGGGGAGGCCTGCCCTTCCCTGAGGCCAGTCAAGTCATCAGAGTCAGCTCTCTCGGCCCTTTACAGCGATCTGCGTCCCTACTCTGTGCCTGGAACTCCTGGACAGATCTATACCCCACTAAAGGCACTAGAAAACTGGAGGTGCAAACAGGCATCCTATGTTGAGGAAGATCCATGGGAGAGGCAAGGCCCCTAAGTCCAGTCTTGGCCTCTAAGTCCAGTCTTGGCCCCTGTTTTGGCCATATTGCGGTTTTTGTATTCCAGAGTAGGTTTCTTTCTTTAGATTTGCCTACAAATACCCTTATCTCTCCTGTCCTTGGTTAAGTTTCACTAGTGACCCAAGGTGGTGGCCTCTTTGCTAATGTTGACCAACCCCCAGCCTTGTTTGCTGTCTCTCGCTCTTCCAGGGCCCTGGGTCAAACCCAATCGTGCCTCAAATTACCCTTAGGAGGTTCCAGAGCAGATCCGCTAACCAATCGGCTGGCTGCACAGTGAAGGCGGGGTGCAACGGCAGGGCCCTGCGGATTGCTGGGAATTCCTTTGCCTTCGACGATTTCCAGAGAGGGACCCGGGGTACTTCAGAGGTGTACCCACCTCGGCTTGGGTGCACAATCCCGCAGAGACTTGTACCCCTCGAGAGCACTGGTTTTCGTCTCCGGAACCCCAGGTACCCCCAACCCCGCACCGATGTTTTCCTAATTCTTCGGCAGGGTCGTACCCGGACAGCAGTCCCGCCAACCCTGTGTCCCCGGACTTCCTGAATTAGCAAAGCGGCGCTCGGCAGAGGCCCCGCGGCTGCCTTCTCTGAGTGGGGACAGGCGGGGACATCGGGTTCCGCCGACGCGATGGCACTGCCTTGAGTTCTCGCGACTCCTCTTGGCCAACCTCGGGGTCTCGGATTAAATGCAGTGACCAGAGCCGCTCAGATCGCGCTGCCCGCTCGGGGTGCCGAGCCCGCTAAGCCCCGGAGTTTCTGGGGAGCCCGGCCGCAGGGTCCCGGCAAGGGTGCTGCAGAGCCCGAGGTCGCCTTGTCCGATGCTTCTGGGTTTCCACGCCCAGCACCGCTGGGCAGGAGGTCTCTCAGCAGCACAGCTCCGCCGGCCCGCGTGACCGCCCGGGGCAGTGGAATGCGGAGCTGGAAGGCTCCGGGCCCGCACCAGGCGGTTGGCTCGGCGGAGCGCGCCGGGCGAAACGGACCCAGGACTGAACTAAAGGAGGTGAAGGTCCGGCAATCGGGCCACCTCGGAGCTGCAGAGATCACAGAAGACCAGAGCTAGTTTACTAATAGAACAAATTTGAGGAGGGATTTTGAGACAGTAAGAGCAGCAACATCGCAGAGAACGGCGCAGGATGGGAGGGTTGAATCAGGCTTTCGCGCAGGGACTCAGATTTTGCAATAGCATTTAATTAAAAATAAAATATATTGATGCGGTAGGCAAGTCGCGTTCCTAGGAAGGTAAAAATACAGTGGACTCCCCCACACCCCAGATGCTCCACCTGCCTGCTGTAATTACAGGGCTTCAGAGAGGAGGGGAAAAACACGACAGAGAGAAATCTGCTTGCATATTTTTCTTCTATTGTGCTCGGCTCATTTGAATTATAATGTGTTGCAGGCCGGAGTAGGAAATTTTGTGCCTTGAATAATGAATCCCCCTGGAGCCCACGGTACCTGTACTTCTTTTTAGTGTCCACTGAGAATAACGTGTTCGACATTCAAGTGACAACACAGGATAGGATTTCAAAGCCCCGGAGCCCCAGAACGCTGTATACCCCGACGGCTCTTCTGCCTGCCCTCTCTTTGCCTTCCAAATGCCGCAAGCTCTTTTCTTTACTTAAAATGTGTTCATCTTTCTCGCAGGTCCTGGGTGTACCGCAGAAATACCGTACAAATAGGCAGCGGCTTGTTTCTGAGTCTGAGCTAGTCCGGTCCCGCACAAAGCTTCAAAGCTGCTAAGGTTCAAGAATACTGTCCAGATTTTTAAAATGGAAAAGCTGGGAACAGAGTCTCCAAATCTTGTTCCAAGCCAAAGTAGGCTTTTCTGGTGTCAGAATCACTCAGCAGCAGGGCTTAGGTGTGCTCTCCATAAGAAAGGATAGTGAGGGGTCTGTTAGGGAAGGTTTAAAGTCACAGCAGTATCCAGACCTTTGGATGCTATTTTGGTTCTGACAGGTTTTAAGTTAAGGGGCAAATGCAGAAAAAAATAGAAGAATCTCAAGACAAGAAAATGAAAGCTTTACAAAATGATAAAAGCAAGTGGCCTCACATTCAAAACTTTCAAACAAGTTTTTGTTTGTTTGCATTTTGGATTTTTCAGTTGAGCATTCTTTCTGGTTTGATACACATTCAGAAGTCTTTTTAAAAATAAATTACTTTTAGCTAACAATATTAAGGTATGTCTATATAATGCCAGAAAGCTACTTTTTTTAAGAAAAGAAAGTTCTTTATTGATATTGAAGAATTTCCAACATACATTAGAAGATGAAAAAGCACTCTTTGTATAGGGTGAAAAATCAAAAGAAATACATAAATATATTTGACATTTCTATTTCTATCTATCCATTTATCTATATTTGTTTGTATAGTCATAGACTATCCCCAAATGGATACTGCCTGTGGGAGGGCATGGTTTGGGTAGTTGGAGAGATTGTTCCTGCTTTATGTTAAATCCTTTGTTTTTGTTCTTTGTGGTGCTGGAGATTGAACCCAGAGCCTCAGCATGCTAGGCAAGGGCTCTACCACTGAGCTACACCCCCAGCCTTTTTATTTTGTTTTTAAACAATGTAAATGATTTGTTTGAAAAATTTAATGAAATGTAATGAATATTGCAGTCGTTCCTGCTGTAATACAGTCAAGTGAAGACTTGGTGACAAGGACAGGGCTAGCATGGTGGTTGCTAAGGCTGCTCTTACAGCCACTACTTCAACTTTTCATCATGTCTGTTTACCACTT